>CM037851.1:73774149-74254575 GCA_021234595.1 Delia radicum | reverse complement strand
CAAAATCAAGCATTGCTGTAGGTGTTAGGATATAATGATCCGCAGTTCGCTGTAGACTTGCTTTCCTTACAGTCCGCTTAATTGTACCTCCTGCTCCGTCGCAAGGACTTTTGCCATGAGAAGTGGCAAAAAAGTGCCACTCTGCTTCTAAGCCGAAATCGTCTTTGTGATGACAAATGTTGATAAATTTTTTTTTATTTTTGTAAAATTTTTGTAAACATAAAAAATCTACTGAATTTATTAAATATATTTTTTAGTCCACAATTATTCTTTGTTACTTCATAATCTATAACTATATAAGAGTAGCGTGACTGAGATACTGAGTGACTGAGTGACTGAGTGACTGAGGGGCTGAGTGACTCAACATCGCCCAGCCAAAACCTCTGGACCTAGGAACTTAAAATTTGGTACATATGTTCCTCCTCCGACTTAGAACCTCCACTAAGAAGCGATTTTTGATGTTCCAACGGACAAGGCCAAAAAGTGGAAAAACTCCTCCTTTTTCGGAAAAATATTGTCCATTTTTCCTAGCCAAGACCTCTGGACCTAGGAACTTGAAATTTGGTACATATGTTCATCCTCCGAATTAGACCTCCACTAAGAAGCGATTTTTGGATATTCCTACGGAGAAGGCCAAAAAGTGGAAAACTCCTCCTTTTTCGGAAAATAGTGTCCATTTTTCCAAAAAAAGTACCTTTTTTCCAAAAAAAAAAAAGTAGCGAAAACGAAGTCCCAAAAAATGTACCTTCTTCAAAAAAAAAAGTACCGAAAAGCATTGGAAAAAAGTACATTTTCCAAGAGAAAAAGTACCGAAAAAAAAAGTACCAAAAAAATTTTTATTTTTACCAAAAAAAGTACCAAAAACTATTCACAAAAAAGTACCAAAAAAATTAAATTTTCTAAAAAAGTACCAATTTCAAAAATGTTCCTTTCCAAAAAAAAAAGTACCGAAATTTTCA
Organism: Delia radicum; assembly: GCA_021234595.1. NCBI lineage: Eukaryota > Metazoa > Arthropoda > Insecta > Diptera > Anthomyiidae > Delia > Delia radicum. The sequence goes on along the minus strand of CM037851.1, from coordinate 74,253,616 downwards.
AAAAAAATAATTACCGAAAAAAGTCCCTTTCGCAAAAAAGTACCAAAAAATGTACCCTTTGCAGAAAAAAGTGCATAAAAAACGTACATTTTCCAAGAGCAAAAGTACCCGCAAATGTTCATTTAAAAAAAAAGTACCAAAAAATTTTTCTTTTTAACCAAAAAAAAGTACCAAAAGTATTGGCAAAAAAAGTACCAAAAAAATTAAATATTTTAAAAAAAGTACTAATTTCTAAAATATCCCTTCCCAAAAAAAAGTACCGAAATTTCAAAAAAAAAATAAATACCGAAAAAAGTCCCTTATCGAAAATAAAAGTACCAAAAAAATTTAATTTTCTAAAAATGTATCAATTTCAAAAATGTCCCTTTCCAAAAAAAGAGTACCGAAATTTTCAAAAAAAAAATAATTACCGAGAAAAGCATATTCCAAAAATGTACCCTTTTCAGAAAAAAGTACAAAAAACTATTGGAAAAAAGTACCAAAAAAATTTTCTTTTTCTAAAAAAGTACAAATTTCAAAATAGTACTTTTTCCCTAAATAAGATCCTTTTTCCAAAAAAAAGTACCTTCTTTGAAAAAAGTACATTTTCCAAGAGAAAAAGTACTGAAAACGTTAATCTTCAAAAAAAGTACCAAAACTGTTGTCAAAAAAATGTACCAAAAAAAATTGAATTTTATAAAAAGTACCAATTTCAAAAATGTCCCTTTCCAAAAAAAAAGTACCGAAATTTTCAAAAAAAAATAATTACCGAAAATAGATCCTTTTCCAAATAAAAAAGTACCAACAATTTTACCTTTTCCAAAAAATTTTCCTTTTTAACCAAAAAAAGTACTAAACTATTGGCAAAAAGTACCAAAAAAAATTAAATTTATTTATAAAAAAGTACCATTTTCAAAAAATGTCCCTTTCCAAAAAAAAGTACCGATATTTTCAAATAAAATAATTGCCGAAAAAATACCCTCTTGCAAACAAAGTACCAAAAAATGTACCATTTTCAGAAAAAAGTACCAAAAACTGTTGTAAAAACAGTACCAAAAAAATGTTCTTTATCTAAAAACGTACCAATTTCAAAATAGTACTTTTCCAATTTTATGACCATTGGCTAAGAAGAAATATAGGTTTTTGTGATGTGGGCTAATACACTGAAAATGCACTTATTGAATTTTCCGCTGAAAACGTGGTATTACCGGGATTTAAAATGTTTAAGAAGTGGTCATCTTAATCAGAATGTTAAGCTAAATCTGAAATTTAAAAACTTAAGTTGTTTGCAAAATTGGCAGATCAGTAAAAATTTGGTATTTGAAAAATTTTATAAGAACGGGGAAACTCGATTACTGGATCGTCGAAACATTAAATTTATATGTAGTTATAGAAACATGCGCACTGAGAAGAGCTAATTAGGAATTCGGAGTTGAAGAGGATAGAATGTAAAAAACTCCTAAAATAATTAAATGTTTGCCTTTAAGACATCGAAAAAGTTTTTGCATAAATTGATACCATTTTTTCACAAAAATATTATATATAAATTTCAATATTTCAAGTAGTTCCAAAATAATAGTCTTTTGAACTAAAAACTTCATTCACATTGTATGTATTTTTTAAATTTTCATTAGCATTGTTCTCAAACCATATCTTTCGTAAAGCAATTTTAATCTAAATTGAAAAAAAAAAACAGAAAAAATTACAAAATGTATTCCTATTTTTTTGGCTCAGAAAAAGTATTTTTGTTAATTATTACAATTATTAATTAAAGTACAAAATAAGTACATCTACAGTCTTATTTCTACTTCTAATTTACACACAATTTTATTCAAGCTTAATACAATGCTACATTGATGTGAAATATAATAATAAAATTTGGTCTTTCACTTGCGGCATTACATTTTAGTTTTGGGCTCTTTGTATTAGGTAAAGGGTCGCGGAAGCTTTCCCAGACCTGGTTCATATTTATTTAGGACATTTGTGGATACTCCGAAGAAACGAAAATGTTGTCCGTTTTATAAAATAGAATATTTTTGGAAAAATTACGAGGTAATGGTCCCCACCAAGGTCCAATTTCGGATAGGGATGTCATTAGCACTGGCGTATGGTGAAGCTAGGAGTAATACAAATTTTCGTCCATTTTTCTTTAACTTTCTCAGTTTTCAAGCTATGTTTCATATTTTAAAATAAGAAAAGGAGAAAATAGCGCCGTCTTGAAAACTTCAGATAAGCTAATGGCGCCATTTACCAGGTAATATCACATTTTAACAATAAATTTTAACAAATAAATTCAAGAGAATATTTTTTCAAAAATAACACACAAAAATGGTTAAACCACTTGGAATTTTTACTATTTTGTTAAATAAGGGTTTAAATAAAGGGTTTTTAAATAAAAAATTGGTTCAAAAATAGTCAACTCTTTTTTGAAAACCCATTTAATAGATTTTTAATGTTTATTGTTTGAAAATACATGGAATTTTGTTCTGAAATTTTAGTATAACAATTTTTGTGTTTTAGTATCGATTTATGCAAAAAAAAAAATCGAAATCTAGAAGGCTCATAATGAGGATGTTTTCTTAAAATTGAGAAGTGAAAAATTTAAAAAATAAATTTAGCATCGGGAGATAAAAATCGTCTTGGACCAAATTTTGTTTACAGGTTCCAAAATTTCGTGCTTTTGTGTTTATTGGTTGCCTAGGACCAAATATTTTTTACAGGTTCCCAATTTCATGCTTTTGTGTTCATTTGTTTAAAAGAGAAAATAATTTTTCTGCAGTTGTAAATATCTTTCAGAGTTGTAAAGAGTACCATTTATCACCTTTTGCTCTTTTTTATACCCAAAACTTCTGAATATTCAAAATCTCCTATATCTTAAAAATCCTAGACGCCGTTAACGGTAGATTTTAATATCGGAATATATTAAGAATTCATCTTTTAATAATTAAACATTAAAATTGCTTGCTTTATTCCAAGTTCCTAGCTCCAGTGGTTTGAACTTTGTGATTAATGGCCATTTATCCCTTTTGAGTCCTATATTACTATGGTTTTATGATAAATTCCAAAAAGTTTTTCTTTAGCGAATTACCTGAAGTGTTTTGGACTAAAGGAGACTTTTCCCCGTACACATTTCCAAAAATCCCATCTTAGTGGATGTATATGCGAGGGGATGAACCTACATGCCAAATTTCAAGTTCCTAGCTGCAGCGGCTTGGTCATGGTGATTAAGGGGACATTTTTTCTTTGTACCACATTTTCATTGAGTTTTTATTGGGAATCCCAAAAAGTATATTTTAAGTGCATTAGCTATTACTCTATTTGAAATTTCAGATTTCTAGCGAATGTTTTTATCAGGGGCCGTAATCATTACACAATAATGATTATATTATGAGTTTTAAGGATTTTCTTCAATGGTAATGATTATTTTTGAGTAATATTAATAAAAATCAGCCATAATCATTATTTTTGAGCAAAAAAAAATACAACTCAAAAATAATCATTATTTATGATTTTTATTTTTTTCGCTCAAAATAAAACTCACTTTCATAGAATTTTTAAGGTGCATTCACAAAAATCCTCGAACTTTTGGAGTGTGTTGAACATATGAAATGTTGAATTCCAACGAGTTGCAACATCAAGCAATGGTTGCGGTAATTTACTATAGTATAAGTTTGCTTTCAATTTGAATTATAACAGCTTGCTGTCTTCGTGACATTGATTTTTTATTTTTTTTTAAATTGGGTATAGATTTACATACCAGCTTTACTATTCTTAATGCCCAGTATACATGCATATTAGGGCTATAACCATATTTTTGGCATAGTACCACGTGTTGGTCAATGAAAGTGAGTTTTATTTTGAGCGAAAAAAAATATAAATCATAAATACTGATTATTTTTGAATTTTATTTTTTTTTTTGCTCAAAAATAATGATTATGGCTGATTTTTTTTATTATTACTCAAAAATAATCATTACCATTAAAGAAAACTTTAAAAATAAGAAATTTAAAAATCATGACGGATATGTAAAGATTGTCAAAAAATAATAATAATGGTGCAATAATTTTTTTTATGTCTGTTCTAAGTGATTGATTTTTTGACTTAAAAAAACGAACAATAATCATTATTTACGGTCCCTGGTTTTTATTTCAAAAAGTAGTTAATTAGTATGTACATCAAGGAACACGTATTTGATATTAGCGGACAATGCCCACAAGGTTGTTGGCTTAGATAAGAGTTTTTTTGGGTTAAAGTTCAAAACGTAATTTTTATTGGACAAAACAATAAAGTAATGCCTATTTTATTTTACAGATTTGCAGAAATTTTTTACTCAGCGAAGCCTGCTTCGGACATACCACAGAGTAAAAAACCCTTAAGTCCGGCCGCAGGCCGGCTACGCAGAAAAACTTTCATATTCTCACAATGTTCCTTTGAAAAATTTGTCTATGAAGAATATGTCTCTTTTTACTGGGGATTATTCGCATAATCATGTTAGGCATATTTCGCATGTTAGTTTGGGGGTTACGATAGATACATTTTAATCCATAATCCCCAAATTGGAAATTGGGATAATGTCATGTCATTCCTGCCTAAAAATGTAGATCCCCAAAAGATTAACTTCTTATAAAAATCGTCCAGGACCAAATATTTTTTTTTAACAATTTTGTGCTTTTGTGTTCATTTGTGAAAAAGAGTATATAATTTGGCAGCACTTGGAATCCAAAAATTTCAAGAGAATGGGAAAATGTATTTAAAAGTTATGAATTAGTACCAACTTTTACCCCTTTTTATACAGTTAACATCTAAATACATAAAATATTTTATAATTAAATTTTTATTATTACTCGACTACCCTTACCAATACTTTTTAATGTCGGAATACATTAAAAAGAAAATGATTTCCTGTTTTAATTATTTTGTTTAACTATTTCGAAAAGATGTTTTAAATTTAAGCATAAAGCAATTGTACATGTGATTAAGAGAACATTTTTTCCCTTTAAATCTCTATTTATGACAAGTTTTGATCAGAAAAGCAAAAAATTTATCTTAAGTGAACTACAATATAATTACCTAATGGTTTTGGTTATGAGATTGACCGTTTTTGCTCCTCTATTGGTTGATGTCTACGCGTAAGGAAGTACATGTCCAATCTTAAGTTCCTAGCTCCAACGATTTGAGGCGGGCTATTAACGGATACTTTTCCTTTTTTAACCCCATTTTTACAAGTTTTAATTAGAAGTTCAAAGAAACACATATTTTAAAGGTCAGATTTGTAGCCAAATGTTAGTTGGCAGAATATTTTTTTTTTTACTTTAGTAATTTAATAATCATATAATTACAAATTACATACTATTACCCTAACCGAGCACTAGCTATTATGGCCTTTGGCGCGTTGTAGCGAAAACAGACCATTGCCTCTGCTGGGAATCGAACCCACGACCCCCGCACTGATAAGCCAGCACGCTACCAACTCATCTTAAGGAATTTCACCATATAAATTTCTTCTTAGATAATGTATGTGCAGACGAGGAATCTTCAAGCCAAATTTCAAGTTCCTTACTCCAGCGGTTTGAGCTTTGTGATTAATCCCAATTTTTCTTATTTAAACCCATTGTTTTTGGTGAACTCCAAAAAATTTTGGAACAGAAGGAGACTTCTTCCTTTTGTCCGTCCCCTAAAAAAGTTTACAAAAACCCCTCCTTAGTGGATGTCTAATTTAATCCAAATTTCAAGTTCAATATTTTTTACAATTTTTACCACGCCATTATTGGAAATTCTCTCTGGTAAATTAGCCTATACCTCAGGGAATACATATTATAAAATTTAGATTTCTAGACAAAAGGGTTTGGGCAGTAAATCAGGAATAAACCTGTTCGCTCCATTACGTAAACATTTCCAATAATCCCATATTTGTGGATGTCTACGCCAGAGGAGGAACATATATGCCGAGTTTCAAAATCAAGCGGTTTGGGCTGAGTGATTAAGCGAAAATTTGTTTTTGTGCCACATTTTTATCAAGTTTATCAAGAACCTCAATGACAAATTTTAAATTCCAAGCTCCAGCGGTTTAGGCAGCGTAAATAGGCGGTAGTAATTCCCTTTTGATTACCATTTTTACTAAGTTTTTTTTGCATATTACCTTTTCAGTAAGACCATATACCAATGAGCACATAAGTTATGGTAACGGGCAAGCCCACTAGGTTGTTATCATAGATAACACCTTGATTTGCCTTGAAGTTTAAAAATGTAATTTTTATTGGACAACGGAATAAAGTATTAATTTCTCATTTTACAGCCTTCCATAAATGTTTTACTCAGCTAAGCCGGCTTTGGAAATACCACACATTAAAAAAATAATAAACATTGCCGCAATCCGTCTACGCAGAAATACTGTATTATTCACACAATATTCTTTTGAAAAACGATCTTATAACTATGTAAGACATAGCTCCCATTTTGATTTGAGGGTTAAGACATAAATATTTTCATTCGTAGTCCCCAAATTTGAAATGGGGATAATACCATTCCATACCTACCTAAATGTTTGGATACCAACACTAATACATTGTGTTTTATTTTCCTTAAAAGATTAAATTCTTATCCAAAATCAATTACACTTTAAACTTGAAGGCAAAACAAGGTCATACCCACGCTAACAATGCAGCGGGCATACTCCCTATTAGTACTAAAAATAAATCTTAATCCGCTATGGGTTGGACCATAGTGTGTACGTATCACTACGTCATGGGGATGAGCCCTCTCGGTTGGTTAGGGTGGGTAGACGTTCGTAAAAAAATGTTTAGAAATTTTTAATTAGTAATAAAAATACATCTTAAGCCGCTATGGTTCGGACCATAGTGTGTACGTATCATGGGGTATTTTGCAAATGGCATACTATCTCATTATAAGAAGGCATGTACAATGACTCAAGTCGATCTACACATCTTTATTGGGCATCGATAGAATGTGGACTTATCACAGTTTCATTAATTATCAAAGGTTACTAACCATAAATATAAATGTTTTTATACAAACAAAAACGAATTAAAATTATTAATTATAGGTAAATAAAATCCAAACACAAACTACATTGTTATGAAACTTCAAACTCCTTCAGCTAGAGTTTACAGGCAAGGATCTGGATCTGCGATCAACATCACGTGAATTCTGTATAATATTCCACATGTTAGTCATTATATAAAAAAACTCCTTAAATATTTACAAAACTTACAATGAATAAGAACTACACGCAGAAAAAAGATCATCGTTTTATAATAGTTTAAGAGCATCATGTTATGACTACAATTCGTAGCAATCAGATTATGATCCTAAATGACGATAAAATCGACTTCGGTAATCGTAATATGATCATCCAGAGTCATGTATATGATAATTAGAATCAAAATATGATAATTTTGTGTCCATAATCATCTTCAATCATACCTTTTCTCTGCGTGTAGGTGCACTCCGGGCAAGCCCGGCTTTAGCCGGCTTGTACTACATGTTTTTATTTTAATTTCTCTGTATACAACAATTGAGGAAAGTATAAAAATACATAAAAAAAATCAAAAAGGCTTTTCTTTAAAAACCCTGTAAATCCGAGAGGAGTGAAAATAACTAAACGGGTCTTGAAGTGTTATAAAGTTAAAGGTAGGGAGTAAGTACTCTGTAATTTTCAAGTTTGTATCTGCTAACAAACATGACCAAATTGTAGCCTGAAATATGCAAATTTTCAAAATTTCAAAATTTCAAGTAACGATTTTTTCATAACGAGTTGCCAGATTGAGCCAATTTTAATTTTGTATTTTTCTCCGACATGTCTAATTTGTATCTGAGAATTATTATGCTTTTATATTCATTAGCGCCGACACTGGAGTTCATTGAAAAACACTAAAAACCAATGAAATATGCTTATTTTCAATACCACGTTATTTTTCGGGTGTATGAATTAAGTCAAATTTTATATTTTTGATAGAAACTATAATCCTTCAGCTTTAAAATCGATGCCTTTATCATGTAGATATCTCTAGCAGAAAAAATTTGACAGCTCAAACCACTACGCACAAAAACAAGACTTTTTAGTTTTTTATTTTGCGTGAACCGGTAGTGCCGTGTGCAAAAATTAAATCCTCTTGGATTTTGGGTTTTCAGACCCTAAATATCATTTCCAGTTAGTTTGAGTAAAATCTAAGATATGCCAGCTTTGCCGATTTTTGATTTCATACAGAATAACTCAATTATAATATCAAAAAAGTCTTAACCCATTGAGTACTTAGAAAGTGTCAGAATTTGAATTTAAATTGCGAGTACCACCGCTAGAGGGCGTAATAAGTGTACAAAAACGTTAGAAAAAGCTTATTGAGACACCATTACATCTTTCTACCAAATTTTGTCGAAAAATTCTAACGGAATCGATTAGTGGTATAAAATGGGTTAAAATTCCATATTTTAAAATTTATTTTTCATTATAGTTGGGGTAACTTTTATTATATTTATTTCAATTGCCAACAAAAAAAGAAGATAAGAGATTAATTATACCGAAATTGGAAACTCAGATTTTCAAAAATGCCCGAAATCGTTTTTTTAAACCCAAAAAAATATTCAATAAAAAAAAACCTGAAAAAAAAATTTTTTTGACTTTTTTCATTTAAAAATAAAATCGTTTGATAAAATTTTAAAAATATGGAAAAATAAAAAAAAGTTTTTTTTTTATCAAAAATAAGCCAAAAAAAAAAATCTTTTTAAAAATAGCTTATGCTCACTTAAGTCAAAGAAATGCCGTAATCTCTCAGTAAGAAAAATACAATTGGCAAAACGTTGGCAAGACTTTGTAAACGGTAGTGCATACGATGGCAAAACTACTGAATTTAGACTTTTACGGTGTTCTTTCAACGTCGAAATGATAATACCATTAAACGGTAATACACCTCTACTTTTCGACGTTGACAAAACGTCGTCAATACTAAATTCACAGTAGTCAAAAATAAAAAATTCAGTATTTTGCCGATGCTATAAATATTCAATACGTTTTTTCCGTACCAAAAATATAAAAAAAATGTACATTTAAAGTAATGAAAATTGCTCTAAAAAATAAATAATTAAATCTAACCAATTAAAGTTTAATCGCCTAAAAAAACTGCTGTAAGGACATCTGACTTGAATCTGTTACTTTGAAACTAAAGCCTCACTTCCCAAAAAGTTCTAAAACGAACTAAAAATTGGAAAAATTATGCTACAAATTATTATGCTACTTTGTCCGCTCACATTAAATTTGAGATCAAAATATGAAAAAATATGTTATAAATAGCAAAATATGCTAGTATATCAGAATTCGTCAATTGTTCTGAAACGGATAAATGTTGCAGGGAAAAAAGCATGATAACTCATACTTCTGGTTGCACTGTTTATTAATATTCAGTGGTATGCGTACAGTTGTGTATGCAAGGCTGTCTGTTGAAGCTCTTAGCAACAAGAGCTTTATGCATAATTTCAGGGAAAAAAAAGGTTTTTCATTTTCCTTTACAATTCCTTCTAATATTTAAAATGTTATATGAGCCATTCGTTTATTTCTCTTCTCCCGTTTCTGCTAATTGACAGCAATTTTAATTGCTTCATTGTGTGTAAAATATTAGAACAACAAAAAGAGGTGTGTACGACGTACTTAAAGTATAATTTATAATTGTTATAAGGATTTATTACTTTAAATGCTAAACGTATTGTCATATGATTTTATTTTTTAAATAGTTAAAAAAAAAAAAATATTTAAAAGTGGTTTATTTAAATAATTCTAAGCGATTTTCCGAACAATGTGTGGGTTGTAAGTTAGAAAGCTAAATAAAATTAGAAATAATATAAATAGAAAGAAATGCTTTAGTTATAAATAGAATGTGTATAAGTTTTTTAAGCATAAGCCGAATTTTTATAATTAAAAACAATTGAATTTCCTCCACTCATTTTTAAGTTAAATTTAAACAAATTTATAATTGTGCTTTAAAGTCCCGTTTTAAAGTAATATTTATTAAATACTTAAATAATTAAATTAATATAGTTACAAATTCTCTTGATAAAAGTATGAATGCCCCATGAAACATTGAGTGCAGAGATGAAAAAAGGTGTGAGATCTTAAAAAATTCCGAAACACATTTTCACTGGTAACTTTGTTTATGTTTAAAAGTGAACTTTTTTTCTTAACAAGTTATCTTTAAAGGGGTTAATTCTGTTCAGTATCAGTATAGGTTACCAGATCAAGCAGCTTATACACTAAGTCAGACAAAAAGATTCTCATAGAGTTTATTTTGTCTGTTGTGTGTAATCTCTCGATTTGAGTTAAGCCAATTATCTTTTTCTATTGCAACCAACTGAAGATTTGGGTGATGTCAATGAAACAATTGTATTGTCTATCATGAAAATGAGCAAACTTTTTGAAAAGAAACAAATCAAATCTAAGATGACAATATCATATTAGATGTTTGGACTTGACGTAAAACAATATTCTAACTAAATAGTAAACAAATTTATTGAAAATTTTTTTTTGGTTTTCCTCTATGAACTAAATTATGGTTCACTCAATAAAGTTTACAATTAAGATATGACAGTTGTTTGTGTAGTAATCAGTCGTAGTTGGTTTTAAATACAATTATACAGGTATGTCATAAAAAACCATTTGAAAAAAAATTTCGTTTTTCAACAAGAACTACACAGAAATCGATACGAAACCGAAAAATTTGTGCACGATTTATTTTCTGGGGCACCCCAGATAGTTTTGTTTTTTTTATGAAATAACACAAAACAACTATTATGTAAGTTGTTTAAAAAAAAAAACAGAAGAAAATTACTTGACATATTTGTATGTATTTCTAAATAAAATTGAAAAATATTTTGTAGACATTCACTAAAATGAAAGTGTTTGTTAAAACAACTTCCGCAAATATAAACTTTTTTAAATTAATTTTGGTGCACATTATTTTAAGAGATTTACATAGCATACGAATTCATGGGTTTTACTCTATGCTTTCATATAAGTTTTAGGCCCATTTCGCGTTTTCCCCATGAACCGTATTTTTTTTTTTTGAAGAAATAATTGGTCAGATATGTGTTTCTGTTTATGCCCAAAAATGCTTTGACCTAAACTATTAATAAAGTTAAGATATAAACTTTTAATAAAATTTGTATAAAGTTGTTGGTAAGTTTGGTAAGATCAAAATAGAAAAAAATTTTAAAATCGTAGAATAAAAATGTTTCGTCATTTCATTCCGAGTGAGACAGAAATTGGAATAGCTATTTGCATTGAGCATACGAAAATTTCATTCAAACCCCATTAATCTTTCAAAAGTTATTAAGTTTTTTTTTAGGCGATCGGCTATTTGGTATATTCGGAATGTTTCTACTATTCGACAGAATAGAAGTACTATTTTGCAGAAATATTGTTGAAAATAAAATAACTTAAAAACCAGTTTTTATCTAAAAAAAAATGAGAAAATTAATTTGTTCAAATTTTTTTTTTAACGCCAAAAGCGGCGGTTTGTATTGGTTTGAGAAAATTTTATGACCTAAAAAAGTTTTATTATTTTATTTAATATCGTCTATATCTGAAGATAAGTGTGCTTTATATGAAATTTATATAAAAATGTATAAAAGAACTATTTGGCAAAAATCGGGTAATCGGTTTAAACATAATAAAAAATTCGATATTCGGTGAAGTGCCGAATACACTATTTGTGATATCCCTATTTGTAATCGAATCTGATCAAAACGCGAGTAATAGAGTAATCCTTAGTATCCTAATTGATAGGAGAGGACCGTTTCCAAAAAAGTGGCTGTATTTTAAAATTGTGTTGCAGCCTTCATCAATAATTTAAAAAGAATCTTAATATCTGAGTTTTAAGCTCCTAAGCTATTATTATTTTTTTTTTTTTTTTTTGTGAGAAATTTAATAATTTTTCGCAAAAATTGTAACCTTTTTCACCTCATTTTTGCTTTAAAGTCCATACCTAAACAAACCAATATTCCGATTACGCTAAAATTTTGAACACATAATATGATAACTTTTCAAAAGTTATATTGATAAAAAAAAGGTTCTCTTTAAACACAAAAATGTTCTAAGTAAAAATCTCACTTCTTAACTGGTTTTATTTACATTTTAGAAATGTTGTTTAGCCAATAACTCCCTAAAAAATCATAATAAAAATAATATAATTTTGGTGATTAAAGTTTGCCCAATTTTAATTAACCACCATTTAAACTTCTTAACAAATTTTTTTTTAAATTTACCAAATTTCGGATCAATATTATTTGTTATTCCTCCTTTAATAATATTTGATTGTTTACTAGAAAAATCGTATATAATAAACATTTAATTTATGAATGTTAGAATATTTTATAAACAAATATAAATGAAATAAAACACCAAAAGCGTGTACATTTCGTAAGAAAAAACTAAAATTCACAATAAAAAAAAAATGTTATAAAAGAGATATATTAGAAAGAACTAAAGTGCGATCTAAGTCGACTGTTGTTGGTATGCAAAAAAGTATGGTATGCTAAATCTAAATTTATTTTTATAAAAAGATAAGATTGGAAAAAATCAAGAAAAAAGATTTACTCTTTAAAATAAATGTTTTTGTGCAAAAAAAAAACGCACTTTAATCAAAGAAAATTTAAAAAGCAATTTGAAATCTTAAAATTCTTTGGAAAAATCTGTTTTTATTCTCAAAATGAAAAAAAGCTAAAAATGCTAATTTATTTTTTTTTTTTTTTTTATTATTTATTGAGTAATTAATATAAATATTTACAATAATTTAATATCTTAAATTTAAGAGATCAATTAATATAAATTTTTCTACTTAAATATTTGCATACCGAATCTATAAATCAAGTTATCAAATAAATTATTTTAGTTTGTATATAGGGAAAAATGTTTATGAAAAAACCCTGTGAGATAAGAAAAGGTTGTTATGAAGTAAAAGAGTTAGATAAATATTTTATCAACATAGTTCATTAATATGTGGATAGCTAGAGTATCTACATCGACTTGAAAAATTTTGATATAATGTTTGAAGCTTTTCATTAACATATTTTATGTTGGACATAGAATGTAGCGTTGATGTCGAAAAGAAAAAAGGCAAATTATACATCATTTTAAGAATTTTGTTTTGGCTTATTTGCAGCTTTTTTAAATGGCATTTAGATGACGTATATCAGACAGGAGCGGCATAGAACAATATTGGATAAAATATACTTTAAGTATTAAAAGTTTATTTTCTATACACAAATCAGATTTTCTGTTAATCAGAGGATACATTATTTTTGTTGTTGTATTAATTTTGTGAATAGTATAGCTTATGTGTTCGTTGAAAAGTAACTTTTTGTCAAGTATAACACCAAGATACTTCACTTTATCTTCCCATGGAATATAAACATCGTTAATTTTAACAGAGGTTTGTGGTAAAAAACAATTTTTTCTTTTCCTAGTAAAATATATTGATTGAGTTTTAGTAGGATTTATCATAATCTTCCATTTATTAAAATAGTCTACTACAAGATTTACTGATGATTCTAAATTCCTAACAATATCTACTCCTAAAGTATCCGAACTAAGGATAGCTGTATCATCAGCAAAAATAGAAGAATTACAACCAATTAGAGTTGGAAAATCGTACGTGAAAATGTTGTATAAAATGGGAGATAAACATGAGCTCTGGGGACATCCAGCTGAAATGTCATAAGCTTGTGATGACGTATTACCAATGTGAACTTTAAAGGACCTATTAGACAGAAAACTCTTTATTATTTTTATTATAGTGATGTCCAAACCTACAGTCAACAATTTATGAATGAGGGCATCATGCCAAACGGAGTCGAATGCTGCCTTTACATCCAACAAAATCATTCCAGTGGATTTCCCTGAGTTGAAGTTTTGTTTAACAATATTTTTAATTCTTACCAGGGGTTGTATAGTATTGTGTTCTGCGCGAAACCCAAATTGTTGGGATGGGAGAATGTTATTTTCATCAATAAAATTGACTATTTGTTCCTTTATGATCTTTTCAAGAATTTTGCTCATAGTGTTAAGTAAACTTATTGGCCGATAAGACTCTGGGCTACTTGTATTTTTCCTGGTTTGGGTATGGCTACGACTTTAGATAGTTTCCATTTTGCTGGAAAATATCCAAACTTGATAGAGCATAATATGTTTAAGCCACGTAGGGGCAATTCTTTTAAACAACTGTTAGAAATACTATCTATACCTGGCGATTTTTTATTTTTGAGGCGTTTAATAAATTGCTTAACAATATCGGTGGTTACTGTTATAGAGTTTGTTTGTGGATAATGAGTCTCAATTGTATTAATAGATTGACTGACAACTCTTTCGGTATTTGCATCACTTAAGTTGGATGAAATATTATGATTCAATTTAAAATTTTGAGCCAGTATTTCTGTTTTTTCGTTATTTGTTAAATAAGTGACGCCATTTTGTTTAAGAGGCGGAATACCTTTAGTTTTCTTTTTAAGAAGTTTGGATATATTCCAAAATTTAGAAGAAGCTTTGGGTAAGCTTGTCAGTGAGTGATTCCATTGTTGATTTCTAAATTGAAAAATATGATCTTTAATTACATTATTTAAAAACAACATTTGGGATTTAAAAAGAGGATTTCTTTGTCTTATCCAATTTCGACGTGCGCAGTTTCTTAGTTTGATAATATTTAAAATTGACTGTGGTAGTTTTTTAACAAAAACATTGGATACCGTCCTAGTAGGAACACTAGCAATTACAGCATCCTGGACAACTTGTGTAAATCCTTCTATTAAATAGTCAATATCGTTATTTGTACAAATTTCCAAATCTAATAATTGGGAAGAGTTTGTATTAATAAAGTTTCTGAATGTGTTCCCGAACTGTCAATTGTTGTATGCACTGGTAGATGATCCGAGTTTAATCTATTGGCTGTTTGAGCAGGGGACAATTTATCAGGAATATTAGATATGTAAAAATCCAGAACAGATGCACAAATCGTACTGCTTGTAGGAACAAGAGTTGGATCAGGTGGATAATTAATACTAAACGAATTTATTGTTACTAAATCGTGCAGTATAGAACCACAGCAATTTAGCCGTAAACACCCCCAGCTTTGATGTCTGCAGTTTAAGTCCCCACCAATAATATAGTTTTCACTAATTCTAGAAAATCTTTTCAGATCATCTTTAAAATTATTTTTTTTTATATCATCTGGCCCCGCTGAGCCCCCAGGAAAATAACAACTATAAATCTTGATCTTTGTGTTATCAGAAAGATACATTTGAATACCAATATTTTCTATTAAATTAGTAGAAACAGGGTCCAATTGCTCATGTTTCAAATTTTTTCGTATAACAATTGCGACGGCCACCCCCCCCCCCCCCCCCCCCCCTACTAGAATCTGGTCTATCATTTCGGTAACAGATATAATCTGAATGTTTCATACTTAACTTACTGTTTAGCCATGTTTCACACAATAGCGCTACATATATGTTTTCTCTAATCATATAATCAAAAAATTCGTTTAATTTATTTCTTATACCTCTAGCGTTCCAAGTTATTAATTTTATATTATTATCCATGTTTACGACAGGAATTTGAATGCTAATGAAGTAATAACTTCAAATTGATCCGACTTCGTTTTGCAACTTTTAAGATTATTTATCAGCTCAAATGTGATATCCTTAAGTTGATCGATAGTAAATAATTCATTATTTGAATTAATATTATTGTTTGATGAAACAATATTTGTCCAGCTCATATTGTTTTTGTGGTCTAGCAGCTTGTTTTACATTGTTGAATTGTCTCGTAAACGAGCTTTGGGTATTATTAGCCTGACGATAGCTACTACCATATCGTTGTTTTAAGCCGATATAAACGGCTTTGCTGGGACAAGCAATATCTGTTGATTTATGGTTTCCTCTACAGTTCGCGCATTTGAAAATCTCAGATTTACATTCCGCAGTTTTGTGAGAGCCTGCACATTTTGAACAGAAAATCTGAACCTTACAGTTGTTGGATCCATGGCCAAACATTTGGCAGTTATAGCACTGAGTAACTTTGTTTGATGTTCGTGATTGGTAACTCCATTTAACTCTAATATAGTCAATACTTGTGTACTTATCTCGGAGTTCCTTAAGCGTTATTGACCCTTTTTGAAATAAACTATATAGAGAAATATTTCTCTATTATTATCAATTTTCCTATGAACTGGTTTGATATCTGTACATTGAAGTCCCAGCTTAATAAGAGTTTCCTTTAGTTTATTTGGATCTACTTTTTCCAGTCCAGATAGCACAACTTTGTATGGCCTATTATTTTTAGGTGTATATGAAAAGTATTCGAAACTTTTTTCCTTTAAATGCTTTATGGCACATTCATAATCATATAGAAACTCACAGAAAAGTTTGTGACCAATTGAGATTTTACGAATTGAGTATTTTGAAATAGTCAATTCTTTACATATCTGTTGTATTTTTACCATATCGCATTTTAAAATGGTGATTGGAGGAATTTTTAACTTCGATATTTTTATAACATATACATCATTAACATCTGTTTCATTATCCATTAGCGTTTGTAATGGTTGAAAGAAATTTGAACTATTAACAGCTCTTTTAGATGTGGGTAAAACAGAATCATCTGTTTGTTTAAATTTTCTCTTTATCGAACTCATGTTCGATAAAGAGAATGTAGGACTATAAGAGTATTTGGTACACAGTAGCCTCTCTTAAGTGGTGTGAACAAGCGAACAAACAAAATTAAAATATTTTTTTTTTTTTTTTATTTTGTTTTTGTTAATTTTACACATTAACGGTAAGGAATTTTAATCTTGTTATTTGATTTTTTATGCGTAACTTGTCTACTGTCATCAAATGCACAAAAGAGACTGAGCTAATTTATTTTCTCTGATTATGATAACTTTTTATATTATGACCATTAGAGCCATACTGTGAAAAAATATGGTGGAGAAGCATTATATTATGATTAATTTTTTAATTTTTGTATTAAAAATAAAAAAAAAATCCTTTTTCGGGCTTTCTATATTTTCATATATTTATTTAGACTATTGTCCAAAAATCTAATATGATATTGTCATTGTTTGTTGCTTTTCAAAAAGTTTGATAATTTTCATGATAGACAATACAATTGTTTCATTGGCATCACCCAAATCTTCAGTTGTCTGCAATAGAAAAAGATAATTGGCTTAACTCAAACCGAGACATTACATACAACAGATAAAATAAATGCAACAAATAAAATCAAATATGACAATATCATATTAGATTTTTGGACTTGAGGTAGAACAATAATCTAACTAAATATATGAAAATATAGAAAGTCCGAAAAAAACAATTTTTGTATTTTTAATACAAAAATTAAAATATTTTTGAATAATGTATTCTTAATAATAATATATTGCTTCTACTCCATATATTTTAATTTTTTTTTTTGTTTTATTTCGAGTGCATAAAAAGTGTTCTAAAAAACTATTAAAGATTTACTTTCATTAGACTGTTTTCAAAGCCTTTGCTCGTAAAAGTTTTCTATATTAAGAAATTTTCATTTGCTAATACTAAAAACTAATCATATGATTTTCTAAGTGTAGCGTGCACAAAGAAACACTTTACAACGCAATTTAATGGTATTTTAATAATAGGTATATTTATAAGTATTTTTTTTTCTTTAAATATGCCAAATTAACAATTTAAAAAAAAATAAAAAATATTAAAGTAATATGATGATCAATTAAAGAATTTAAAATAAGAATGAATTTAAAGATCTTCATAATTTTAAAAAATTTTCCATTCAGCATATTTTTCTTTAAAGAATTAATCAAAATAAAAATTACGATATTAAAATACACTCAGAGTAATAAACCTGTAAACTGTTATTATGTCCAATTGTTGTATGAATCGTGATCAATATTTTCGTGAAATACTTTATAATACGAAACTGTCGTAATAACTTTCTAACGCATTCATTAATTTTAACAAATGTGACAATTTATTAAACATACCCAGCCAGAAATTCATGATGGTTCAAAAAACTAAGTACTATCAAAGCATACAATATACCAAATCCAAAACGTTCTGAGAACGTTTGAAAAAAACATATTTAAATTACTTTAATAGCACTTTTTAAACAAAATTTACTGATGTTTATTGAAATAAAAATGATATCTGTGGAATTTTGATAAAATAGTGTAGTCAATAAAACTTTTAAATGTGGATACACTCAAAAAAGTTTTACAGTTACTACATGACAGTTGTTTGTGTAGTAATCAGTAGTAGTGGTTTTTAACTGTAATTACAGTTGTTTTTGTATGAAATAATGTAAAACAACTATTTTGACAGTTGTTTTCAAAACGAAAACTACTAAAATTTTTAACAGTTGTTTAAAGCAGTTGTTTTAAAATTTTTGTAAACAAGTACTAAACAGTAATTTTGAGGTTAACAGTTTAATTTTGTTAGTTATTTTAAAATAAAAAAATATATTTTGAATAACTATGTTTTGAAAAATTCTCGTTTAGTTTATATTAATATGTTTAGAGTTTGCAAATAATAATTAGATAATTTAATTGCATCTCCAATGCATTAAAACGTCATAACTGGAGTGCCGTTTGGAATGTTGACTTGAGACTTTAAGTAAGATGCTGGAAATACTAAATTTTGTTGTAATTGAATGAAGAAAAAAAAAAATTGAAATTTTTTTAAAATACCAAAAAAATAACTTTCAAAAACATGAGTTTTTACTAATTTTTACAGTTGTTTCAAAATGTTTGTATTAAAAAATTTTCAGTTGTTTTTACGACATTGGTAGTTGTTTTTACCACATTTGTTAGATGTTTTTTAACAGTTAAAAACAGCTACATTTTTAGTTGTTTTAACTGTAATTAAATTTGTCGCCTTTTAAACTGAAATTACAGTCTTTTTCAGAAGATTCTACTGTAAAAACTTTTGTGAGTGTATTTTAGTCTAGTCCGCACATTTCTACTATTATACTATAAGATACCAGACGTTTTTTCAAATCAACTTATTTCAACATTTTTAAAGCACTTATTTTCACTCGTAACTTGCCGCAGTTTTACTGCAGTAATTGAAAAAATGGAAAGTTTTAATAGAAATACTAAGTAGAACTACCACCGTCCTCATCAGTTGAATCTATATCTTCATCTACTACTACTTTGTCCAACTCTTCTTTAAAACATGGCATAACTATGTCATTGTTTTCCATTTCGCCTTCATCTTCCCCAAAATTCATATCATGTTCTTGGACAGCTAGTATGTAAAATTAAAGCTATTTTATAATGTTTAACATAAATTCTGAAAATATATTACTCACATTCTTGAGAATTTTTTAGTTTTTGTTTGGGTAATTTTATACACAATTTAAAGAATTTATGAAATTTTAAATTTAAATACAATTTATTGGCTTAATCTAAAAAATGGCATTTAAGGAATTTTACTATATATTCTATAGAAGTTTGGTTTGATGCAGTCGACTTTTGTCAAAAATTGGCAATACGTGAAGTGGCTGTCATAACTATTTAGCAAACCGCCAAATATCTCTCTAATGGTCGAAGTACTATAAAGTTAATAAGATTCGATTATTTTAATAGAGTCAACGGATATTTTTGTTTTGTGTTCAGAAATCCTGCGGTTTGTTATTATGGCACTATCCAAGATCATATATTGTCATTAATTTTGAACACCTCTTTTTTTTAAGTTATACCAACACTCAGGGGATGCCCCCTGCTAATGCATTGCATTGTGTTGATATCAGAATAATAGGTTATGTGGAGGAGGAAAGAGGGTGTAGTGTTTGTGGACATTTGACTTGAATTTTTCTAAATTGTAATTTGCAGGGAAGACCTCTGCAGGGAGACAATTCCACATACGGCTAGTGCGACTAAAAAACGAATATTCTCTGTAATGCGTTGTGCGTTTTGCCGGGCTATAGATAACAAACGTATGATATCTACTTGATAAGCGGGTAGTACGAACTGAGACCCGGTCCGTCGGAAAGAGTCGGCTTATCTCAGCAGAACACTTCCCATGGTAATATCTATAGAACAAAGTCACACAACCCACATTCCGACGATAAGCACCAACGCTCTCCGTTGCACACGATCCGGAAGCCCCAAAATAGACTTTGAAGCACCTGCCCATATATGGGAGTTCCAAACAGGTTTTCTTACATGTCTATAAATGGTCCGCCAAATTGAATCAAGTTTAAAAAATGTTAAATTTGTTGTGCTAAATTTTCACTGATATTTTCTGTAACATTTAGATGCAATAAGTTTTTAACTAAAGCCTGTGAGGAAATGAGGGGTCAATTGACCTAAAAGTGAATGGTTAAAGAAGAACTTATCACAGGACTGGTATAATTTAATACTGAAGTGGGTTAAGCAGTGTCAACTGTCCTAAAATTAGCAATCCTGTGACTGATAAAGGGAGAACATACCACTTAACCAGAATGCTTATTAACAAGATAAAGCCAGTTGGCCCGAATTTTACCTATTTCAAGCTGCTTAGTTTTCGTTTATTTTTATGCCCATCTTTATGCCCATCTTTGGTTAGTCCTGTGGCATGCCACTATGTGGTTTAAAGCAGGACAAATGACCCCCTCCTATGACAAGCCTATTTTAAAGTTGCCAGTTGTTTACATAGGGTAGGGTTTAGCAGAGGACCGGTCTCTGGCAGGAAGGGACCGATCGTGTGGCACACGCAGGACCGGTCCCATTCCCCATAGGGACCTTTATCAGATATTGTGTAGCACTAATTTTTTTTTTAATGAATTTTTCACAAAGCAGTTTTATCCGAGTTTGTACCTCCTGAGACCATTTTCAGTACCTGTTTTGGATGTTTACCGATTTGGAACTGTCATATTTTACAACTCGTTTTTATGCTTTTTCCAAAAACCGCCAAGAAATCAATTTTTTGCTGCTTGTTTTACCCGAGTATACTAAATATTTTATCGTAACAGAGTGAGAAATAAAATGATGGTTCCTGTAAAATAATGGTTATGTTACCCCCCTATACCATATTTTTAGAAAGTTATGACTTTTTAGCACTTGTTTTCAAAATCCGATTCGTAGAAATTTTTTCAAATGATTAATGATTCTTTTTTGTTTAGAAGCCAAGTAAAGGCAACATACCGATAAGACTCATTTTTGGTATACGATTTCTGACACGTGTCTCAAAGCTAACTTGATTATAAAAATTTTTGATTTTTACATAAGACAAAACTTACAAGAGAAAATCCATGTTAAAATTATTTCGATCACAGTCTTTAGTGCTTTTTTGAAAAATAAGTTTTAAAAATAAATAAAAATTATAATTTACCAAAATAATATTTGTGTTATACAAAATGTAAAAACAATTATAAATATGAAAGCTACCAACAGGTACATTGCAAATTACACATTTAACATAAAAAAATCACAAAATTAGGAAACTTTTTTTTTACTTCAAAGAATTCTCACAAACTCTTATAAAAAAATTTCACATTTATTTTTAGTTTACAAATATTTTTCTTTAAACATTTATTTATTTTTTACGTATTTTAAAACTTTTCAACATTTTGTTGATAATTAAACAAAATATTTTTCTTGATTTAGCAATTTAAAAAAAAAAAAAAAATCTCCGTTTTTTGTAAAATTCTAATCTTTCTTTAATAAAATTTCGTTGTGAACTGTCAAAATCTCAGCTTAGTTAAGTCTGGTTTTAAATATTTACGAACTCGTGTGGAGTGTCATATTTCAATGCTCAGTTTTTTTTTTTTTTTTTTTTAATCGTGATTTTTTGTTTTGAGTAGCAAAATTCAATATTTTCGTTATTCTTTTTGTGTTTCCCGAGTATATTCCATTGCAGTTTTTATTCTTATCATTTTGTTGTTTTTGAAATATTTTATTGACGGCATTGCCATTTATTTTATTTTGTGTAGCAGAATTGAGTTTTGTTTTAAAAACCGTTAAATTTAAATACACATTATTTTTAAATCACTTAAAATGTTATGTATTTGAACAACTCTCCCTTAATTTACGCGGTGTCTTATATAAAGCGGCAAAAACAAAAAAGGAGCAGGCTCTAACTCTTCTAAAACTTCGGGATCTGATGAAATCTTTAGCCACATCGAAATACTAGTATCAACCTAGCTAATATGTTTAATTTGCTTTATTTTTGTAAATATACGGAGGTTGGAGGCTCGTTATAAATTAAAAACAAAACAAAAATATTTTTCCAATTAATAGTTAATTTGTAATTAAATCAATAAAAAAATGATGTGAGCAATATTATTCAAGTTCAAGATCATTTGTTTTTTGTTAAACAAAAAACCGTGCAATGTTTATTTATTAATCGAAAAAGTTTATATCCGCTAACTTAACTTAATCAATAAAAAATATTAAAACTTTATACCAATCACTGAATTTTTTCATTCGACCTACGAAGTTTCACATTAAATTAATGCAGTTTATTATAAAATTTTATGAAAAATTTAATTTTATTTTTAAAAAATTTCATAAGATTAATGAAAAAGTTTCATTTAAAATAGTTTCATAATAGTTTAGTGAAAATCTCGTCCAAAAAATCCTTTCTGTGTAAAAAAAATTTAACTGGAAGAATTTAAGAAAAAAAATGTGTGTATAAGACAACTCACTATGGTATCAAAATTTAAGTTTTTTGGGTAACTTGGCTCGGGTTATACAGAAATCAAAATATCAAACGAGGATTAGATTTTAAGCAAACGTTTAACCTCACGCAGTAAAAAACGCTGATTACCTGCAAGCAGGTTTGTAAGGGAGTAAGCCAAAAAGAGTCCCTTACAAACCTGCTTACATGTGTCATGATTTTTATGTGGCAAATTACCACTTGGAAGCATTACTTTTGGTCAAAATAAGCACGGTTCTTTGCGCTTACAGAAAGCTGTGATTTCATTGCTTTCAGTAAAATCATATTGCATGTCTACTTTATTACACTGAGAGAATTATCTTCACTTCAGTAATGAATTTCTTCATAGGTTGAATGGAAATTGTCACTGGAACTTGTCCTTTGAAACTTTTCATAGAATCTATGAAACATTTTTCATTAAAGTCAATGTTTATGAAATGTTTGTAGAATTAATGAAAATCTTCGTGCAACTATTAAAACATGCATACAATGAAGCGTATATAAAATTTATGAAACAGTTTCATCAAGAAGTTTCCTTTAATTAATAAAACTCTTCACGAATGTATTGAAAAATGATTTCGGATTAAGACTTCCCAGCCAGAAATTGCCAATGGTCTGAAAAAATCAAGCACTGGCAGAGCACTATTTGCCAATGATCCAACAAATAAAGTGCTGGCAAAGCACTGATTTACAACGCTCTGCCAACGTTAGTAAAAAGTGCTTTGAAAGTGCTGAATTAACAAAACTTACAACAGTAAAAATAATAAAAGCACTGGCACAGCTCTGGCTTAGAACGCTCTGCCAACGTTCGTAAAAAGTTCTTTGCCAGTACTTGATTTACAAAATTTACAATCGTAAAAATACAAAAGCACTGGCACAGTACTGACTGCATTGCCAGTACTTATTTACAAAATTTACAACCGTTAACTTAATAAAAACAGTGGCACATCCCTTGTTCACAACAAGAGTGGAAAAATTCAAAACTAAATTGCAATTTATGATTTGAAGTTAAGAATATTAAGGTCTCCTATTATAGTCAGCGCAAAGTATAGTTTTTGTACTAAAATTTTACTTAAGAAATTTATTTTCAAATTTCTTTCTTTAGTAAAATTGTGCTAACTTATCACAAAAATAATTTGATAAAAAAAACATTCAAATATTTTGTATTTAACTTAGCTGAAGCAAGCCTATTGTTATTTCTGCTCAAATTACCAAAATCATTCAATAAGAAATAATACAACTCTTTACTGAAGTGAAAGTAGGAATTTATTGGTCATTTTTGGTTTTGGTACTGGCAAAACGCTTATTGCCAGTGCTTTGCCAACGTTTTAAAAAAGAAACGGCCAAGCCCTTCCCGGTGTTATCATTTTGGGGTTGGCAAAGCACTTATTATATTATTAAAAAAGCACTTTTTTGGTTGTTCTACCAATGATTTGCCAACGTTTTAAAATAATGGTTTTGGTACTGGCAAAGCGCTCATTGCCAGTGCTTTGCCAACGTTTTAAAAAAGGAACGGCCAAGCCCTGCCCGGTGTTATCATTTTGGGGTTGGCAAAGCACTTAAATCTTCAGATATCCAACGCTCTGCCAACGCTCATATAACCGTTAGAAGCACTGGGCCAATGCTTTGCCGTTCGTATTTTTCTGGCTGGGTTGCTTCATATGATTTTTAAGGAATTTCATTAACGTCCAAATTAAATAAAAGTCTACACTAAAATAATAAAGCACTTTATAAAATATGTTGAACACTTGAGAATTAAATCTTAAAAACCAAAGTTTAAAATGTAAGCAAATACATGAAATTATGAAATTTTATGAAAAAATAAAAAAAATTAAGTCTTTGAAATAATTACATAGCTCTAAAGAATATTTTCATTAAATTTATGAAGAGATAATTTATAAACTCGCATGAATTTTTTTTATGAAACTATAAAATCTTATGAAAAAAGGTTTATGAAAAATGTCTTAATATTAATAAAATTTCTTAGATATAATGAAATTCTTCATTGACTCTACGAAAAAAATTTCTTTGAAATTGTTTCATTAATATCATGAAGGATAATTCTTTCAGTGTACGATTAAAAGTATTAATATGAATATTATATAATTTATTTTACATAAAATTCTAATTCGAAAATCACTTGGAAAATCTGGAACAGATCGTTTATAATCCAGGATATCCAACTTTCAGCATTACAACCTGCATGCTTGTAAAGGATTGGGGTAAACTGCTTGCAAACTGAATCCTTGTAAGGGAAAACAGTAAGCTCAAAATGTTTTTGTTTAGTTTTATACGAAAATTAATAGAGTCTTTTGCTGTTTCTCAGTGTAAGGTGATAGTAAGTACTTTCATCAGCGCATTGGTTGTATTCTGCTTCTAAAAACATGAACATTTTTTACTGGGTCTATCACAATTTATTAATTGCGAAGGTAACATCTTGTAAATTTATCAAATTTGGTTTGGGATAGTTCAATAAATTTGATTTAATTCTGAAATTAAGTGTTCACTCATAGAAAAAAGTTAGTAGAAAATTTAGTAAAGCCGTTAGTAATCACACTTTTGGAAGTTTTTAACTAATTTTTAGTTCAAATTGAGATTTTAGTAACAAATTCTTTTTTTCTAAATTAACTAAAGTCTACATATTACTAAGTCTAATATTTTGATAATCAAAACCAGCAGATGTCGTTGTAATGCGATGTTTGCGTTCCAGTATTTCTGTATTTTTTTATATTGTGTCAGTATAAAATAGACAAGTAGTAAAATAGACACGTTGTATTAGAAAAATATTTAGCAACATTTATGCAAATGGTTTTATTATTTATAATCTTATAAAAAATAAAATTATAAATTATAAAAAAAATTCAATAGTTTTTTTTAAAAAAAAAGTAAAAATGGTAGAGATTTTTTCTGAATTATAAGACTATAAAAACTGGTTTTTGTGTTTATGTTTTTTGTAATATAAAGAAAAATTTTAATTTGAAGCCCCGTACATCTAGGGATAGATGTCTTTGTTTACCATTTCTTCTTTACTTATTTGCTTTGTTTCATTATAGTTTAATGTTTTTCGATATAAATATTAATTTATTTCTTTTGTTTTCATAGTGATTTTCTAGTTTGCATTTATTTTCTCTTGTTTTTTCTGTTGTGTTGACATTCTAAATAAATAGTGAGATGGTTCTTTATTCGAAATTCTCTACTGATAAGCATTTGAAGGCGAAAAGTGATTTAATTTTGCGCTCAACCTCTTGTATTTATTTTGTAATTAAATAAAACATATTTTTTTATGCATATAAAATACAAACAGATGTTTTTCTTGCCGTGTGTAAATATTTAGATAAAAAGAGAAGAACATGTGGCATAAATTCGGTTTACCGACACCTCACCAAAATAAATGAAATTTTGTCCTTTAATAGAAGAGACCACGCTGAGTCGAAATAAAAAAAAATTTGCGTCGCTCACGCCCCCTTTTCAGTGGGCGGGGCTCCAAAGTTTGAAATGAAATTGCAAATAACTTCAAAACTACTTGTCCGATCTTAACAAAATTGGCGTCGTTGGAAAGGTCTCGAAAATATCTTTCCAATGAGGTATATAATGTCCCAAAATATTAACCCCTTGCTGCCCAAATAAAGCATTTTTGTTTTTTTATGATTTTTTTTTTTTAACGCTCTTTTTGTTAAATAACGCCTATATAAGTACATGAAAAGTGTATTAAAAGGGAAAGTCTGTTTTATAAGCTTTCATAAAAGGTGCAACATGACCCCATAGGTCTTGAAATGAAGTAGTTATTAAGGGGTAAAGTTGACCATTAATAGGCAAAACTATGATTTTTGCAAGATTTTGAAAATTAGATTTTGTTGTATGGTATGGTTTAAGATTTTGTATGCAAAAGAAAACTTGTAAATATGCCAAAATTTCTGCGGCCCGGGGCGAAGCCTCAGCGAAGCCGGTGGGAGGACTGGTGGGAGGAGAAAACCCCTGAGCCCGGCCGAAGGCCGGCTATGCAGAAAAACTTTATTCTACAAACATAGTTTAACATAGCCCACACTTGAATAAATTACAAAAAAAAGCTTGTGTTATTTATACAAAACTTGTATAAACCGGAAATTAGAAATTAGAAAATTAGATTTTGTTGTATGGTATGGTTTAAGATTTTGTATACAAAAGGAAACTTGTAAATATGCCAACATTTCTGCGGCCCGAGGCGAAGCCTCAGCGAAGCCGGTGGGAGGACTGGTGGGAGGAGAAAACCCCTAAGCCCGGCCGAAGGCCGGTTACGCAGAAAAACTATTTTACAAAGACTCATATATGGTCACGTCGATATATGGTTCAAAATTTGAAAAAGGGTGTGTAAAAAAAATCATTATGCTTTTTTTGGGCAGTAAAGGGTTAATATTTTAGGACATATACACCATTGGAAAGATATTTTTGAGATCTTTCCGCCTGAGAAATATGGTCACGTCGATATATGGCTCAAATTTTGAAAAAAGGACGTTTTAAAAAAAAAAAAATATAAAAAAAAACAAAAATTGTTTTATTTGGGCAGCAAAGGGTTAATATTTTAGGACTCCATTGGAAAGATATTTTCAAGACCTTTCCAACGACGCCAGTTTTGTTAAGATCAGATAAGTAGTTTTGAAGTTATTTCGGATTTCATTTCAAACTTTGGAGCCCCGCCCACTGAAAAGGGGGCGTGAGCGACGCAAAAAAAAATTTTTTTTTGGACTCTGTGGGGTCAAATGTTCAAGGTCAAAAAATTTCAAAAAATTCTGAGAGGTGTCGGTAAACTGAATTTGTTCCGAACATTTAATTTGTGGAAGAGATGACAACCTTTTTCAAATCGGGGTGCCAAATTTTAATTTTAGAACTGTACTTAAATTCCCAGCGTTTTCACAGAGAATGACTTGTAATGACTTGTTGTACCTTGGGATCATCATGGAAAGCTATGCTGCCATGAAAAATTTTTGACAAATCACGAATTTTCCATTAAAAACGGATTGGGAAAATAACTGTTTTCTTACTGATATACTTCTATTTAAACAACTCTTTCCACTGCATGTACATTTAATAGTGTCGATTGATTATTAATCGATCGAAATCGTAAAAACCGAAAAAGTTGGAGAAAACGCTTCAGCATACTTGCAAGCTTTGGGTATAAACTATGTGCCAAAAATATTACTACTGGCCTTTTCCTTAGATTTACACAGAATGAAATCAGGTTGTTTGCAATTGAAAATATTTGTGTATAAAAAACTGCATAAAGATGAGCAATACCTACCGAAAAATAAAATACGCCATTGAAATCAGCGTGTCTGAAATATATAGATTGTCAGGTGAGAACCTCATTAATTTGTTTGATGTAACGCAGTGTTATATATATAAAATTTTCAAAATGAACACCCAAAATTAATTAAAGCAATAAACGATTTTTAGTGTTACCATTCAGTCCCACTTTGACATACCTTTCATATGATATTCATTTTGTATGTGAGTTACTTGGTTTTAATTTGAAAGTTCGTAAAATAAACTTAAAACAAGTGAAATCATTAAAGTTGCTGAACTTTGCCAGTTAGATAAACATTTATTTTAAATCAAAGTAAAGAAAAAAAAAATCGTTGGAAAAAATGAAAAAAAAAAATTTCCGAAAAAAAATTGCGGAAAAAAACTTTTTACATAAAAAAATATTAATCATGTGGATTTTGAGATATTCGCGAATTACAAATGTTTTTTTCAATTTCATTATCATTTTTGAGAAAAAAAAATGTGCGCTACACTATTTAAAGAAGAAAATTTGATCATCAACTTTTAATTTTCAGTTGACGCGTTCAAAGTTTGTTAAAAACCATGGATGGTAACCGATTCGATGCTGTTATTTTTTGTTTTGGTAACTGTATTTTAGGTAGGTAACGGTGTTTAAGTTATTTCGATAACGTTACAGGTAAAAATAAGATTAATATCAAAAAAAAAAATATGGCTAAAATATAATTGGCTTTACTTATTTCGCAGCTTAACTTATTTCGGTAACGGTAAGGAATATATAGACTAGAAAGTTCAAACAGCTGGGAGAGGTGGATCTTCTGCTAGTAAAACAAAGGAATTTGTATGCACGAACGATCGTTTTATCACCACAGGATCCATCTGTCCCTGCTGTTGGAACGTCTTAGTCTACATATTCCTTACCGTTACCGAAATAAGTTAAGCTGCGAAATAAGTAAAGCCAATTATGTTTTAGCGATAATTTTTTTTTTTTTGTTTATTAATCTTATTTTTTTGTCCTCAAAAAATCTCAAAAAAAATTTCAAAAATCTTTTCGGCCACTCGTATTCGCATTCCGCCTTAAGAGCTGCAAAAAACAAAAACAAAAAAATTATTTGGTAATACGCCATATTATCCAGTACTGGTAAGTTATTAGCAGGTTTTTTGCTGGGATATTTACCTTATCACAAATTGTGTTTTATTTGCCGAAAGAAATATTGTTTCCCCAAATTATTTATAATGATAAATAAATATTTATCAGCAAATGATAAAAATTAAAATATTTATTTAATCTTCGGTCTAAAAGGGAAGGAATTTTATAGACCTTTATCTAAATATTATAAGAGTAACAATTTTGTGATATATTCAGTATCAAAAATGCAAAAATATTAAATCTAAAACGATTTAATTATTATAATCAGGGCAGCAGCGACTTTCGTGCACTAAAAAATCGAAAATATGTGCTTAAAATATGGAGCAACGAATCCAAAATATGCTTTCAATATATGCACTTAAATCGAAATATGCAATAAAAAGCAAAAATATGTACTTAAAATTAAAAAATATGCACTAAAAGGCAAAAATATGCACACAGAAAAAAATTTAGCTATTTGCCAACTGAAATTCGGTAACTACAACTCAAATTCTATTATTACGAACTTTAGTCCGTTGACACAACTTAACATTAGTTTTCACAATAAAGTATGTTTAATTCGACTAAATTTTAGTTACAATACCAAAAATATTCAGAAATCTATTTTATATATCGTTATACTAATCGAATTTATAAGTTGTTACCATTAAAATACACTTTTCATTTCGGTTTGCACTTTATTTCTCTGTGTGTGTACTTAAAATGTGTGGATTTTTAAAAATAGGTTTATTACTTGAGATCGTTGGTTTAAAAACGAAATCCAATATAAATGTCTAACAAATTACAACTAGATGCTATGCTAGGAGTTAACAATCTTAATGAAAATATGCAATTAAATTTTAGATTTGACACAAAAAATGTCAAAATATATATTAAAATATGCAAAAAAAAAAAAAAAAAAAAAACAAAATAATAAAAAGTTACAAATAGATCTTTTACAGTTTGCATAAATAACACTTTATCAACGTCTCGGAAAATTCCTGCTGTAGTATCACAAGGTGCCGTACTTTCACCTACGCTGTATTGGCTGTATGTTTCAGACTTTGTTCCCAGAAGAGGTACAGAAATTGCGCTTTATGCCGACGATATGGCTATGATCGTTGAAGGTAAACTTTCAAATGTTATTGAAAGTTTACCTAAAAAAAGCCTTCAGTCATGTATAACGTATTATGAAAAGTGGAAAATTAAAATAAATACAGACAAAACACAGGCAATTTTATTCCCTTTTAATAAGTCTCCAAAACGTGTTCCTTCCATGCCACTTCAAAATGAGAACACTATTATACCATTTAGTGATGCTGTCAAATACCTGGGCTTGTATCTGGACAACAAATTGACATTTGCAAAACATATTGAACACATTGTCGATAAAGCTACGAAATGCTGTAGAGCTCTTTATCCATTGCTTAATAAAAAATCACAGCTTAACTCGAACAATAAGATAATTATATACAAAACATTTATTAGACCTAATTCTATGGGGAATGTTTAGTCAATTGTCCTAAAAGTGACAGGTTAAAGAAGGACTGGTATAATTTAATACTGAAGTGGGTTAAGCAGTGTCAATTGTCCTAAAATTACCAATCCTGTGACTGGTAAAGTGAGGACATACCACTTAACCAGAATGCTTATTAAGAAGAAAAATCCAGTTGGCCAGAATTTTACCCATTGGAAGCTGTTTAGTTTTCATTTATTTTAAACGACATGGTCGTTTTGCGACAGTCTTGTGGTATGCCCATCTTTGGTTAATCCTGTGGCATGCCACTATGTGGTTTAAAGCAGGACCAATGGCCCCCTCCTATGACAAGCTAATGGTAACGTTGCCAGTTGTTTACATATGATAGGGTTTAGCAGAGGACAAGTCTCTGGCACTAAGGGACCGATCCTGTGGCACACGCAGAAAACGGTCTCATTCCCCATTGGGACATTCAAGATACTTACCTCAAACAATAAGAGCGGTAATAGACACTCAGAATCTCGCATTTACTTATAGATGCAGGAGTTCTGAGTATGATTTAATAAGAGTTTTATCAGAGATAAGATAAGGACAACCGATATAATGTTTCCCTTATACAGCTCAATTCCAGATAATATACAAAGTTTTTATATAATTTTTTTCTTTAGAAAACATATTAATATATTTGTGTTTTTAGTTTTTATGTACGACATATGCTGAAATATCTTATATAAAGGGTCCGCCATCTAACGTTTTTTTTTTTTTTCAACTAGTGCTTATTTCGTGAATGGTAACACTTAGCTCATGTCTGGTTTTACAGATAATTAGTTTTATCCTTCCGTTGAACGAATATGGTCAGTATGTTCGTTATCTTGTGAAAAAAGTGAAAGAAACTGGCATCCCTCATCGATAAACCAAAGCGTGAAAAGCCAAAAACAGTGCGTACACCCGAGAATATTGCTGCTGTGGCAGAAAGTGTGCGTGAAGCGCCATCTTCATCAATTCACCGTCGTTCTCAGCAATTGAACATTTCGGAGACATCATTGAGACGAATTTGCATAAAGACCTTGGTATGACGCCATACAAAGTCCAATTGGTTCAGGAGTTCAAAAAAAAAAAAAGTTTTTTGGCGGACCCTTTATATTTATACACAAGGTAGCAACTCATTAATTTAGATTTTAACATATTGTAACATGATAAATAAAAAAATAACTAAATAAAAATAATTAAATGCAAAAAAAATCAATGCTATATTTTTGAAATTTTTTTTATTCGCAAAAGTATCTGGCCACAATCGTTTTTTGGCTGCTGACTACAAACATGCATTTGCATGAAAGTCGCTGTCCTGATTATTATACATTTTATGTTTGCATTAAATATTAGTTTTAATTGTAATCAAAAAAACTAATTAAATTTACATTATTTGATTAATCTCATATAAGGCAGATATTTATCCCTCTTTAAACATTTAATTTTAATCGCCATCAATTGACGTCAAGTTGTGTATTTATATTTTTCATATCTTTATGCTTAATTTCCTTTAATATTCGTGTAAAAACTTGAACATTTACGTTATATAAAAATATAAAAATAAATCAAAACTACAATAATAAAAAAAAATCACACATGCCATATAGTTCGTGTTAATTTTCATTTAATTAGTAGTTAATATTGTTATAATTCCTGTTCATTAGAGTTATTTTTATAATAATTGCAATTAACAGTAATAGCAATATAAATAGAAATTTATATTTAAAAAAAAATTTTATTGTTTTAATGTTTGTTTATTTAAAGCTTAAATTTATTGATAAATCTAGACAATTTTAATTACTTTGCTGATAGATGTATTCTAACATGCAAACTACAATAGGGGTATTCACTAGAGCTATCACTAGATTAAAAATTATTCAATTAATAGCACGAACAGAAAGAAAACTCGAATTAACAAATTTAATAAATACAATTTTACAATAACGAATAATTCGAATAAATTCGGAAGATTAATCGAATATCACGAATAATTTAATAAATACTCTTTTTCATTAAACTTTTTCGTAAATTGAACAATTTTAGGGAAATTTGTACATAAAATTGTAATGGACAAAATAAAGAAATAACTGAAGTTTTAAAACTTTTGTTAAGCATCGTTTTCCAAGATTTGGACTCTTTAATAATAATAGATAAAGATATATGATTTGGCTTTTAATCAAAAAATATGAAATAATTCCCATTGAAAAAAAAAATCTATTGTTAAAATAAAGCATATTTTTAAGGATACAACATGTTAATAAAACGTTAGCACTTAAACTGTGAATTCCTTTTGTGCAATTTCTATGTAATTTTGCAGATAAATATTAACAGCCGTATTTATAAAAAAAGTCTTATTGTGAGTTTATAGAGTGCAATAGCTATTATAGACTTTTTGTCTTATTAATCACTCATAAAAGTTTTAATTCATTGAACGTTTGTAGTAATTTTTTGCTTATGTATGGCAACTCTCTTTTTATTTACTTGTCATTTAGTTGTTAGTGACGCTTTAAACCACTGATTAATAGACCCGATAATCAATTATATGTTTATTTGTCCATAATTTTTTTTCAGCATTCGACTTAAAAAGTATGTTTTAAAAATAAAAAACGTATAAAATGAGTTCTGAAAAAAATTTAAACAAAAATATTGCAAAACTGTTTTGAGTTTTCTATTTTAGTAGTATATTTTAACAAAAATAATCGAATAATGAGTTTGTTTACACCTGATTTACATCACTAACAAATTTTGTCAGGTTTTTATTTTATTTCTTTGATTTTTTTTACCAAAAATAGACTGATTTGTGCCAAAAAAAATAAAAAATGGATTTAGATTTCCAAAAACAAATAAAACCAATAAAAGAAGTGGAAAACAAGATATGTGTGTTAATAAATACTATGAATGGACATACCAAAATAATTTTAATTGTATATTTTCTATTTTTTGAAGGAAACAAAAAAGAGGCAAAGGTCTGAAAACTGGTGTGAAGAGGATAAGGTAAGAGCTTCGTGAGCTGGTTCTAAAAGATCATTCAATATATTTAAAAATGTCTATTACACATACTTATAATTTTTTCATTTTACAATTTCTTATATGAGCTGTTAAAGGATTTAATAAAAAAAGAGTTAAGGATATAGAAAATAAAAATAACCACTTTAATCACTTTCTATTAATATTTTTCAAAAATATTCAGCAGAAATATTTTTATAAAAGGTAAACAATAGTCGTATGTAGATTTAAACAAAATGTCTAAATGCAAAATGTCTTCTTATTTTTGGTTTAAAGAAGGGTAAATCCAACAATAAAATTTCTTACTTTATGAATGGTTTATTAAAGGTTTAAAAGACTATTTTTCGTTTATAAATACAACTATAGCAAATGTTGGTTAAAAACGGTTAATAAATCAAAAATA
Source organism: Delia radicum (assembly GCA_021234595.1). NCBI lineage: Eukaryota > Metazoa > Arthropoda > Insecta > Diptera > Anthomyiidae > Delia > Delia radicum. The sequence continues at coordinate 74,219,647 of CM037851.1, read as the reverse complement.
CATTTTTATAAATACGGCTGTAAAAATTTTAACGATTTTCAAAATTGAACAAAAAAAAAACTGGAATTTTTACATCACGAGATAGCCATGCCAAATGATGTTTGATCTTTTGCCTGCACTTGAGAATTTAAAATTTTGGGTAAAATAAAGGGTGTTTTTTATACAGGTATAGAACTTTAAGTTGTCAACACTTTTTTAACTGGCGGCCATTTTGTCAGCTGTGAAATGATTTATGTTTAATTTGGTTTGGCATTTCGACATAAATTGATTGACGTCTGAACAAATTGTGCAAAATTTATTTTGAAAATCATGGTTCTATTTGAAATAAGTATCGCGCACAAATTTTGCGAATTTTGTTTAACGATGAAGCTGACTTTTGGTTAAATGCATACGTCAATTAACAAAACTGCCGTATTTGGAGTGATGATAATCCTGAAGTGTATGCTGAGACACCTTAACATCCAGAAAAACTGACTGTTGCGTGTGCTTTATGGCCTGGTGGTATCACTGGTTCGTACTTCTTTAAAAACGATGCTCTTCACAACGTTACAGTCAATGGTGACCGCAACAGAGCCATGTTTACTGACTTTTTCGTTCCTCAATTGAATAACCATGGTTTGCAGGAGCTGTGGTTTCAACACGACGGCGCAACATGTCACACAGCTCGTGCCACATTTTATTTATTGAAGGAAACGTTTGGTAACTGCATAGTTTCACGTTTCGGACCCGTGAATTGGCCTCCAAGATCGTGCGATGTAACGCCGCTGGACTATTTTCTGTGGGAATATGTGAAGTCGCTAGTCTACGCCGATAAGCCCGTAACGATTGACATCTTGGAGGACAACAGTTGCCGCGTTATTGCCAATAGACAGCCACAAATGTTAGAAAAACTCAGATTAGACTACGTTCGAGCCAGCCATGGCGGTCATATGCCAGAAGTCATATTAAAATTATAATGCCAGAAGATTATCTTATGAATAAAGTAAATTTCATGTCAATTTAAAAAATTCATCTTTGTTTTATACCATTTCAAAGTTCCTTACCTCTATAAAAAACACCCTTTACTTTATTAATGTAAGTATTTGGATTATTTTTATTCGATATTCGTTCGATCAAAAAATTGTTTGATTGTTTAATGACATAAAATAAAAACCCGAATAAATTACAACCATACACTCAGGGAACTTCTGCTTTAAAAATATGCAGTTGTTTGGGTTGTAATACAGTTTCTTTATTTTTAATGTAAATGTCAGTCATTTGTAGAACCAATTAAATTTTTAACTAACCTTGTAGTTCATTTAAAAAATCAAACCCCATCAAATGTCTGTTTTATGATTTTACATTCATTTTTTACAGTTGTTTTTTGTTATTTAAAAAAATAAATGTTTGTTTATTTATTACCAACATGTGGTTCATTTTTACTACAATTGTAGTTCATTGTTTGAACATTAAAAAACAAATAACAATGTTAGTTGAATTTGGTGAAATGTAAGTCGTTTTTTCTTTGAGTGAAGTTTCATTTGTTTTCAACTACATTTGCAGTGGGGTTTACCTACATAGTATTCTAAGTATGGTATTCACCGAAATAATATTGTTATTAAAAAATTATATTCTAGTAAAAAAAAAACTCAATCATTTAATGAAAATTATATTGGCTGAAATTTAAATAAAAAACATATTAATAATTTTAAAAATGTTAAGTTGTATAACAAATTTTTTATATGTATATAAGTTTTCAATTATTAAAACAAGTTTTTCAAATTGTAATAATTGTTCCCTGAAGAAGTCACCCAATGTGGCGACGAAATATTGGAAATAAATAATTAATAAATAAATGATGTTAAGCTCGTTTAAACTAAGAACAACATATTAATAATTTTTAAAAAAAGTCTTCATTGAAAACGTATACGCGAACGTCCCTAATATTATTTTTTTCAAAAGTTGATTTTCTATTAAAATGTTGTAGAAAAATACCATTGAAAATCACGTAAAAAGTATCTAAGATTTTATAATTAATACTGGATTAATTGTTGTGCTTTATAAATAAGAAAGAAATAAAAAAAATGTGAAATTGAGAAATAAAATGTCTAATAATATCACTTCAAAAAAATTTACCTTATTAAAATCTGTGCGAGTTTTAGTGATGATAAGTAACTGAAAATATTGATATAATCATCTTAATATTTAACAAAAAATAATAATTAAATTGACAAAGAAGTAGTCACAACATTTGCACAAAATTATAAATTATTACTATGAGCCAATTCGCAATAATTTGTTGTATTTGCCTTAATGTTACACAAACATTTATGAGAAAATGTTAGAACTTGCAACAAATACAACAAAAGTTGTAAATTAGCTCTATATTTTATATTCAAAATAGTTTAATTTTATAAAAGAAAAAAGTGGAAATGTTAACCTTTTGAGGACCAATTAAACAAGAATTTTTGTGATCGATTAAACACCGAGAGAATATCTTGGACGAGTTTTAATGATTTTTTTCACTAAACTGAAGAAAGCTTCATGGTTTTAATGAAACTATTTTTAATGAAACTTTTCCATTATTCGAATGTGATTTTTAATAAATATAATTAAATTTTTTATTAAATTTCATGAAAAACTTCGTGGGCGTTGTGGTGTAATGGTTAGCACGTTGGACAGTTACACAGATGGTCCCATGTTCGATTCCCGGTGACGACAACATCAATTTAGAAAAATAATATCTATGAGTTTTCTATCACTTATATGTATCGCTGTGCCCACCTTCGGTGTTCCCATAGCACTTAACCCCACCGAAGCAAAATGATGAATCAGGGCTATGAAACAAAAAAAAAAGCTTCAATAAATTCGCCAACTCTATATCAAGTGGCGAGCAACAACTGTTCTAAGACTTATCATCTCGCGCAATTACAGTGTTGCCATGTTTGAAGCCCTTCAATTAAGGAGCGGATAGTCTAATAATGTATGACCTTTAGTCAAAAAAAAAAAACAGCTTGCAAATTTTAAGCCATACACTGACAGAATTCCTTGAACGAGTTTTAATGAAATTTCTTTCCTAATGAAGTTTTCTTTACAATGTAAATACAATTCTTTTACTGATGAAGTTTTCTTCACAATGTGATTGAAAAGTTTCTTAGGCTTTATAAAAAAGTTTCATAGTTTCAATTAAATTTTTTCATTATTCGTATGAAACTTTTAATAAATAACATGAAATTTCTTTTCTAATTTTATGAAAACTTCATTAATTTAATGGAAAGTTTAAATTTACGAGTTCCAGAAACAATTCATAGATGTAATATAAAAATCCATTCATATCATGTATATAATTCTCTCAGTGTAGACATTATTCTCACAGAGCTTCGTCAAAATATCTTTAGCCGTTTACGTTATGTGTTATAGGAGTCGAAGTCGAATTTTGTCTACCCATTTTAAGCAAATTCAATTAAAAAAAATGGGTGGGAAAAATATTTTAGAATTTTTTTTTTAATTATTGAAAATATTCAATAAGTATTCACTGAAAATTTGTTTTGTTAATATTTTACTGGATTTTATTTTTCTAGTATTCAAAAAATATTTTCTTGAAATGTCACAATAGCGCACAAATTAAAACAATAACATATTTAACCGGTGTTTTTCACAAATTGAATTTGATAAATACAATATTTCTTATAAGGTGGTGCCTTGGGAACTATGATTCTCTTAATCTTATATGAGACGAAAAATATGGAACAACTTTATCAATTTATCCATAAAGTCCACGCAGAAAGCGTGGATAAATATTGACTAATTTTGCGCTCATTTTCAGTATATTATATCGCACACCTAGTACAAAAGTGACTTAACTCAAAATTTTTAATTTTTCAGAAATCGGCAAAAAATATTTGCAACTTTATACAAATTGAAACAAAAAGAAATAGCAACAGTTAACAACAACAAAATACACTGATATTTATTTATAGATAAACAAGTATATTGCGCATAGTTTAAGCATATAAAACCGAAAAATTAAAATTTTGAGTTGAGTCACTTTTGAACTCGGTGTGCGATATATAATAGTTTAAGGGAATTTGGAAAATTTTTCAAATTTAAGAATTTAAAAAAAAAAATTAATTCTAAAATTCGGACAATATTTTTTAAGTTTTTTTATATTGTATATATACTGAAACAGAATACAGAAATTTGCATCGTGTAACTCGGATTAGATATATACTAAATTAAATATACACTCAGAATATTATGTAGTTTACTGTTTGTAGTTTAATAAAAAAATGTTCAGTTAAATTAAATACAATGGAACATACATTTACTTATCAATGAAATATTTATTTTTCTACTTTTCTATATATGTATATGTTAAAAATAATTTACTTCATTTACCGATAGGTTTTAATTTAAATTATTATTTTGTTTTATTTAAAATTTAGTCAAAATTTACCCACAAAAATTAAATTTGTGGTTTATTTGTTTCCGACAATTAGGCTTTTTTTTATCAAATTTTTACTCATATTTGCTTATTTTGCCATTTTCTTGTTATTTTACTTTTGGGCTTAAAAAAACGTTTTCTTATGATTTCGGAAATTTAAAATTGCCTTTTTCAATTTTTTATCGCTTGAAATGCTTATTTTTCTCAAAAGCATTTGCTTTATCTTTAAAAAAAAAAGTAAATTTGTTTACAAGGTTGTAGTTTTGCTGTTTTGTTGCCTTTTTTCCAATAATTTTTTGCCTTAAACCTAACGGAAATGGTGTAGAAAAAACAAATTAATTTCAAAATGGAATTAAACGAAATGAGCTGCGATTCTTGCTAATAAGCAGGGTATCACAATTTTTGTTAATGCAATTTGCAGAAAAAAAAAAAAAAGTTGAATTTTGCATCAAAAATACATGTTTGCTGAATTTTAAACTGTTTTAAGCCCTACCAGTAAAATCTCAGTAATGGACTCTCATTACCAGTATCTAGATAATAAGCAGTTGTATTAGGGCCAACAGCACATAATTCGGCGTCAAACTCATTTTTTGTTCGACGAGGTCGTTTTTGTAAGTACTCTGGCAGAAAAATGCAATTGACACAGTGTATGGCAAAGCGACGGCGACGGTCGGTTATGCGTTGGCAGAACGTGGGATTAACAATCTTGACAGTATTGTAATGTAAGACGATTGATAATAGTGGTTATCGAAGGTGCCACCATTGTCATAACGTTGGTAATTCAAAAAATTGGGTGCTTTTAAAATAGCTTCAACTAAATTAATTTTAAGAAATTTGTATAATTAAACACATTTTTTTTTTAATTAATAATCATATAATTACAAATTATATACTATTACCCCAACCGAGCACTAGCTTCTATGGCCTTCGGCACGTTGTATCGAAAACAGACCAGTGCCTCTGGTGGGAATCGAACCCACGATCCCCGCACTGATAAGCCAGCACGCTACCAACTAGCCTACCGGGGCTCACAGTTTGGTCTTTATCTTATACATCATATTTAATTATGTGAAGTATAATACAATATTAATAGAAAAAAAAATGCTTCTAACTGATTGTACCCTCATAATAGTCCATGCTGAAAATACGAAAAAATATCAAAACTACGAAATTTTTTGTGATATGAACAAATTTTCATGTAGTTTACTAAAGTTTTTGTTATTTTGAAATTTTTTAGTATTTTTATGCATGGATTATTTTCAGTGTAATATTGGTAAAAAAAATACAACAATATTAGCAAACATTTTTGTGAGTTTTACTGGCAAAACACATGCCGTGCAAACAAATAGTGTTTTTCTACACTTAGAAAACTATGTAGGTAAAGACCACTGCAAATGTAGTTAAAAACAAATGAAATTTTACATACATTTCAGTAAATTCAACATAACATTGTCATTTGTTTTTTAATGTTTAAAAAATGAACCAGAATTTTTTTGCAGAAAAATAGGTTCTATTTAAAATTGCTTTACCAATATAATCCATTATGAAATTCAAAGTTTTCACAAAATTTCAAAAGTCAAATTGTTCAATATTGAACCGTAATTACATTATTTCCTCCTACGCAACTTTTGTACATGTCTTCCTATTACGCTATACCGTAAAGTGGTCTTAATTTGAAATAATTTTTAAATTTAATTGGTCACAATCAAATAGCCAACTAAATCACATGTGTACTGCACATATTAACTCAATGACACAAGTTTTTTTTCTAAATTTTTTTTTGTAAGTAAATCAAAACACGAATGTCTTCAAAAGAAATCTCTACGATTTTTTTTTTTTTTTGTTTGTTTTATTTTTTAATTATTTAATTAGGGTCATAATAAACAAATAAAGTTAAATTAAAGATGATTTATAAAACTAGAGGAAATTTACGTATGTATAATATGTACCTTAGTAATTCCTCACGCCAAGTTTCTTCACTGGAATGAGTGGCACGAAAAACAATCATCGACAAGCGACTAAGACTGCGTTTAATTTCAGGCATTTTGATAGAAAATTTTGAAATATTTTTCGGTATGCACTTTAAAATAATATTGAGCAAGGTTAAGTTTAATTTTTTTTTTTTAATTTAATTTATTTTTTCACAATTTTATAAATGTTATATAACAACATTTTCGTACTAGTTTTAAATGTATTAAAATTTTTTTCTTCAAATTTTAACATTTTGCTAAACAACTTTATTTTCAGTTATTTTTTGATATTTTTAAGTTATTAATTATTTTAGTTTAAATTTTTCTTTTTAAATTTATGTGCAGTGTTTTCCTTTGCATAGTTTAATGTCAACTATTTGCTAGAATTCAATTTATATTTGATTTTTTTGAGAACTTTTTTCGAATTACACAAATCTGCGCATTTATCTACTCAATTTTTCACTTTTGAAATTTTTGTTTGTACTTTGATTTATATTGTTTTGAGATTTGTTTTGATGATTTTTTTTTTTTTTTTTTGTTAAATTGCATTTGTTTTAAATTAATTTTCTTGTCATTGCAATATTGCATGCTGTTATTTTGAAATTGCTAATAAAACAATATTAATGCTTCATAATCTTTGCTCATTATTAATGATGGCATGCAAAGATCTTATGATTAAAAAAAAGCACACAAAAAACATATTTTTATAAGACTTTGAATGATAAAAGTTCAAATTCAGCAAAGGTATCAGGGATGGCAAATTAAATTTTGAAAATTGTACCGAAAACGTGACTCTAAAGCAACTTTTTTATAAAATGCATTTTCTTTATAAAAAAAAATACCAGGTACCCTGTCGATAAAAAGAGTACCACCATTATGATAAAAAAAGTAATATGTAACCTTTTCATAAAAAAGTACCGTTTTGTTAAAAAGTACAATTTTGAAAAAAGTAGCATTTTGATAAAATATATATGCTATTTCAAAAATTTTCGGCACCTGTTGAAACTGAATTTAGATGCCTCTTATTTCTCAAGGTTTTTGAATTGAGAGAAACGATGATTAAAACTAGGACATAAAAAGCTTCACGTTCAAAATTCTTAATCTAAAGAATTGATGGCCCTTTTAAAGTCGAAAATTTTTTAAAAAATTGCCCTATGGAACAAAATGGTGGTCATGGTATTGGGGGGTGGATGATTCTTATACCGAACGTTTATATTAGGTTAGTATAGTAAAACCCCCCAAGCGTTCGCTCATGTGTGGGTACAGTCAAATTTTAATTGTTAACCCTAGTAAACTGGTTTCGATAGGACTGGATAGGATTGTACTGAGCAAAAAAGTCCACTAGACCATAAGTCTACGGTGAAAATCGAGCATCCAGATTTTGACTTTTTAGCCATATTTTGTGAAAGTAACAATGTGTGGGATGGACATATCTCAGGAAGTAGGAAGACCTTATCCAAGATTATGATATCAATCTCTTCTTTGGAAGATTCTCTAGCAGATTAATGTATCAATCATATTTGTGGGTGGGGTTTAAGGGGATAATTTTTAATTTCAAAATAATGCTTTTTTGCCGTATTTTGTGAAAGTAACAATGTGTGGGATGGACATATCTCAGGAGGTAGGAGGAGAATATCCAAGATTATGGTATCAATCTCTTCTTTGGAAGATTATCTAGCAGATTAATGCATCAATCATATTTGTAGATGGGGTTTAAGGGGTTAATTTTTAATTTCAAAATAGGGCTTTTTGCCGTAAAGTCAAAATCTGGAAGCTCGATTTTCACCGTAGACGTATGGTCTAGTGGACTGTTTTGCTCAGTACAATCCCAAGAATCAGAAACGCGAAGCGCCCATTAAGATTTTTTTCCTTCCATACTAATCGCCCCACCCTAATGTTCATATATAATTATATCCAAAATTTGAGTATATCCAATTATATTATAGTTCAGATATATTTATATATACCTTCAGATATAATTATATATAGTTTCAGATATGTTTATATATAAGTATGTAAGGTTATATGTAAATATATTTGGAGTACTATATAAATATATATGGACTCTGATATAACTGGATAGTCTCAAATTTTAGATATAGTTATATGATCACATATAACCTTTTTTACACGGGAAGATAATTTTTCTAAACGAATATTTTTAAAAATAATGTAATATTTTAATGAGTTTTTTTAATTTAATAATTTAACACCTTATCTCATATTTTTCCTGGTAATTAATTTTTTTTTAATTGGCAAAAGTTGAAACTAATGAATTTCAACGATCATAATGTTCCGCTTTATAATGTTTTTTAATTTACAGACTTATTTGTATGTAGTTTTCGAAACAAATTACGATTGTTTTCGATAACGATTCACCTTTTCGCTGATTTAACATGACTGGATGATGTTTTTTTCGTCTTCGACACCTCCTACACTGAGAAAATTATCTGCATGATATCAATGAGTTTTTGCAATATATGAATGAATTTTCACTGGAACTCGTCCATTGAAACTTTTCAATAAATTAATGCAGTTTTTCATAAAATTTTATAAAAAACTTCAACATATTTATTAAAAATTTCATACGACTAATGCAAAATTTTCATTAAAAATAGTTTCATTAAAATGAAGCTTTTTATGATTTTTAAAAAAATTTTCATTCAAGTTATGGAGAAAACTTCATTAGTTTAGTGAAAAAATTTCATTTAAACTCGTCCATGGATTTCTCTCTGTGTAGTAAAAGTTGATGCAGAACATATTATCAGAATAGTTTACACTACTTTTTGCGTCTTATTCAATACAGTGTTGGCGAAAAAACGGAAAACTTTAAACGGCCATAAAATTTGACTGTACCCACACAGGACCAAAACCTTTGGGGATCTTACTAGACTAACCTAATTCGTATGCCATTCATCTGGCATAAGAATTGTTACCTCTTACAAAGCGTATTCTGATAATGGGAACCTAGAAAATTTCCGAAATAGATCTATCAACACATTCCTGAAAGAGTCAAATAATAAATTTGAAAACAAAAACTCTATAGATTATTTGTTAGGACAATATCCTGATAAAGAAATATAGAGTATGGCCTCGAACTTGAATAATTTTCATTTTCATTGCACAATTAAAGGTCGAAGAAAACATAATTTCTATTTTTAATAAAAATTATATCAAACTTGTAAAAAATTAAATGTTTTTTCACTAACATATGTGGTTAATTTTTACTAAAATTGTTAGTCATTTTTTGAACAGTAAAAGCAAATCACAAATGTTAGTTGAATTTAATAAATTGTTTGTCGTCGTTTCTCCACGTGAAATTTAATTTGTTTTTGACTATAATTGCTGTCGTCTTTACCTACATAATATCCTTAGTGTACCTGAGGTTTCGCCAGCAGAATTTTCAATGAAGTTCAGAATCACAGTTTGCTACATTTAGGTGACCTAAATTTTAGAAAAACTGAACTTGAGTTAGCAGTTTTCGTTAAATTAACTTATCTAAATCAACAAAATTTTAAAGCTGAATCAACAGAAAATTTCTGCTAAAAATGTCTTTCCAAAATTGGCTATTTTATTATTGCCGGGAATATAAGTAGTTATTAAGTACTGCTTAATATGTACGGAATAATGATTTTTGATCCATTTTGCTCTAATCTCGCTTAGTTTCGTAGATATAGCCTTTTTTATGATAATAAAATAAAAAATACAAGTGATATCGGAGACACAAAACAATAAAGGGTTGAAAACAATTATGGTTTCAATTAACTGGAGAATTTTGTAAATTAAGAAATCACGAATTACTAAATTTTAGGTCCAAAAATTTGTTCAAATACAGATGAAATTTATTCTAAAGGTAAACAGATATAACTACCCAGGTAGAAAAATACAATCTTTAAAACGTTTTAAAAACATTTTTCATGATGGTACAAGCGTTTTCAGAACATACCAAATTACAAATTTAAAGCGTTTTGAGAATGTGCAAAATGATAACCCAAATTTACGGTCTGAGGATGGTATTTTATAACGTTCTCAAAACATTGCAAAACAAAATTTTTGAAATGCTTTTTCAATCGTTAAATAAGTATTTGCAGAACATTTTGGCTTACAGTTATTAAGCGTTATGAAAACGACCCAAATGATAACCGCTTTGAGGGTTGTAATTTTGAACATTGTCAAAACGCTCGAAAGACAAATTTTAAAGATCTTTATGAATTGTTCATAAATACCAATTTACAGTTCTCTAAGCGTTAAAAAAGCTACAATTAAAGTACTTTGTCATTGTTTTCAACACAAATATCAGAATAATAATTTTAAACAATTTTATATATTTACATTTTGAAAAATAATATTTTTATTGAATTTAATTAAAATATATTTTAAAGCAACAAAATATAAATTAATAAGCTTGAAACATAAAAGTATTACTTCAGGGTTTTAAATTAAGGGAAATGTGATTTAGTATAAAAAATATAAACATAAAACATAATTTTGACGAAACGATATTGTGACAACCACAAAGAAAAAATAGATTTAAATTTGATATATAAAAACATATCAATAAAATCAATGAAATTAAAATCGAATATTCAAATATGAAAATAAAAAGCCCTCTATTGGAAAATAGATATATTTCATTATATAAAAAAATTGCATAAGAAACCGAGTTCGCATATAGATAGACCCCCTTATGACAGTGTTGTTTTTTAATCAGTAAAATATTTTGTAAAAAAAAAGTATTTCTAAAGTACTATTGGCAAATGTTAGAAAAACGCTTTAACGCAATGGTTTTACATTGGTTTCATTTATAAACCGTTGTAAATTTTGTACGATAAGAACTTCTAAAGTACTTTTTACAAACGTTGGAAAAACGCTTTGAACCAATGTTTTTACAGTGTTTTTATTTCACAAATATTTGTAAGTTTTGTATAAAAAGTATTCCTAAAATACTTTGTCCGAACGTTCGAATAGCAATCCAAAATAATGTTTTTTAAATGCTTTTTTTTCGTATTATTTGCAATTATCGCTTTGGAAACGCTTTTATTTTAGTACCATCAAAACAAACGTTTTGAAAACTCTTCGTTTTTTGTACCATCCCAAATTTCTACCTGGGTAATAACTGTGCAGAAGGTAAAATGAAATAAAAATTAGCTCAACTGAATTGGAACCCGTTTAACAGACTTTGAACTTACTTTTTTATGAGTGCACCCTTTTAAAAACCCCCATTTTGATTAAAAGTATTCTTTCGATTAAAATTAAACTTTTGGTATAGGGAGCGTTTTGCTACCTTCAACCGTGGCTTAAATTTGTAATAGAGTGTAGCTTTTAATAAATGCAATTAGTTATTCATTTGAAAAAATATATCATTAACATGACAAAGATATTCCCCCCATTCCGCTTATTAATTGTAATCAGTATTTTTTCATCACCCCTAATCAATGAATGATTCAATTTTAATTTGAGTTTCCTTAAAATAGAATTCTTTTGTAATTATTTTTTTTTTAATAAAGTGTGAAACAGAGAATTTTCAAAGAATTTATTTTGCTAGCCAAAAACAAATAGTTTTTACACCAAATATCTTAATCTTATCTCACATACGTACTACTATCAAACATATAAATGACGTCAAAAATTATACAAATTGATAATCTTCAGACATATATAAAAAATATGAAAAAAAAAATATCCATAGAAATAATTTAATCATCCCGTTGAAAATGTAATTGAAAATCATTCACAGCAAAAACCGAATTAAGATATCAATTAGCAAATCAATTGATTATAAATGAAAGTTAATATATTAATTAATATCACACAAGATACCGCCCACAAGATACCGCACTACCTCATACAAAAACTGAATAGAATTCCAAAAGTGGCATCAAAAAAACACTGTTACAAGGTGTTTTCTGGTAACATAAACCCGTGAACTTGACTTTTTATATGATTAATATTCCGCTTAGAAAAATTAATAATAAATAAAACAATTTTATGAGAAAATTTTTTTAAATTAATTAGATTATTTTTTGTTGTTAATGCTTCCCAGCAAAACTTTGGTAATGGGTGCGATAAAGTAATGCATTACCTTGTAATGTGTACTCCTTACCTGTATTATTATTTTCCAACAATAAGTAATGAGTTACCGATAATGGAACACTCATTTATTACATTGTAATGATACCTCATTACATTTTACATTACTTCAAAACATAAAATAATGACTTACCGATCATTATGGAATTGATGATCGGTAAGTCATTATTGAATCATTGAATTATAAACGTTAAGTAATTATTAATATATATTTTTGAAAAGCTATTTATAGACACATTACTTTGTGGTTTTTTATAAACATGAGGGTAAGGTGTATAATTTTGATATCACGAACGAAAACACGAAGCACAACAACTCATTTACATTTTAAGCAATAAAATATTATATGTATCTTTAGCTCAGTTGGTAGAGTTCTCGCCTAACTAATTGTTAAATACCAGAGACCTCAGCTTCGAATCCCAGCATGACCACGTAATTTATTTAATAAAAAAAATAAAAAGTTATTTATTTAATTAAAAAAAAAATATCTGTAAAAAAAAATTTTTATGCATTTTTTTGATGAAAATCTTTTTATAGACACAATACTTTCTCCCACCATGTAACCACTTATATGGTTACTTTACTTTACCCCCTACAAAGTAATGAGTACACCTATTACTTATAGGCTTATCGCCTGTAAAATTGATCAGTGAAGTAAGGTGTAATGTAATGCGTGAAGCCATATGGCGATACATTACCTTACCCCTTATTTGGTAATGTGTGGTTTTGTTGGGTTTAGTAAAAAAGTCAACAAATTCTTAACAATTTCAAGTTCAATGACCTAATAGTAGGTTATATACTAAAAGCCTAGGCAATAATTATTTTTAAATTATCGAAATTTTTCACAAAGGTACAAAAAATATACCCATAAAAAATGTTTCTATAGAAAAAGTACCGTAGTTAAAGTTGTATTTTAACATTTTGTTACAAATTACTTTTATTAAAACTTATTTAAATAAAATTACACCTAATACAAATGCTTGGTTAAAAAGAACAGTTTAACACAAATACGATTTAAAAAATATGGGACTATTTATATATAAAGTTGATAAAATGTGTCGTTTGGATAACAAGTTTCCTTTGATAAAAAGTGCCCTTTAAAAAAAAAAAACTTTTAATAAAAACTTCTCTTTTGGAAAAAGTGATATTTTTTTTTTTTTTTTTTTTTAATTTAACCAATACTCAGGGGATGCCCCCTACTCATGCAGTGCATTGTATTGATCAGGAAAATAAGGTATGGGAAGGAGGAAAGAGGGAGTAGTGTTTGTGGATATTTGATTTAAATTTTTCTAAATTGTAAGTAACAGGGAAGACTTCTGCGGGAAGTTTGTTCCACATACGAATCGTTCGACTAAAAAACGAATTTTCTCTGTAATGCGTTGTGCGAAACACAGGACAATCAACTACAAACGGATGTGCTCTACGAGATAAGCGAGTATTACGAATAAAAACTCGGGCTCGTGGAATAAGTTCACTTATCTCAGATGAGCATCTCCCATGGTAATATCGATAGAAAAGTGTCACACAACCCACATTCCGACGATGCTCCAATGAATCAATAGAGTTGGATACACTACTGTCATTGATAAGCTTCACCGCCCTCCCCTGAACACGGTCCAGAAGCTTCAGAATAGACAATGGAGCCCCTGCCCATATATGAGAGTTGTATTCCATTTTTGGCCGGATATAGCTGGTATAAATAGTAAGGAGATCGGATGGAGTGAAGTAAGTCTTGCACCGTTTTAGAAAACCGAGACACTTGAATGCCTCTTTCGACACTTGAAATACGTGCTTATTCCAACGGACATCACACTGTATTCTCATGCCCAGAACATCAAGAGTATCCGATTCCTCAATACCTATACCATCCATAGTTACAGATGACAATGTCAATTCCACAGCCCGTCTGTGGGTTAACATACAACATTGGGTCTTGCGTGCATTAAAATCGACCTTATTCGCGCGACCCCACTCGGAGATTGTAGAAAGGTCTTGATTGAGTGTGTCATTCATGTTCTGCCGCATGCCCTCTATCTCCAAAGAGTTTGGCCTGTGATCGAATGAAAATGAATGACAAATGTTGCTGTCATCTGCAAAAGAGTAGATAGGGTTGATGGTCTGACCAAGAAGGTCATTAATAAAAATAAGAAAAAGGGTAGGAGAAAGAACAGAACCTTGCGGTACCCCTGAATTTAGCTGAAACTCGTTTGATGAGACCCCATCTAAAACAACACGTATAGTGCGGTCTCTGAGAAAACTCGTTATAAATCGAGAGAAGACATTACCGACACCAAAAGCAACTAGCTTAGTCACGAGTGCCCCGTGCCACACACGATCGAACGCCTTAGAAATATCTAGAGCAACCACTTTACTCTCACCAAAGCGGTGGATTGACCGGCTCCAACGTTCCGATAGAAACGCCAACAGGTCTCCCGTAGATCGACCACTACGGAAGCCATACTGCCGATCATTTAAAAGTGAATTGGTCTCTAAATATTTCACAAGATGGTGGTTAACCATGGTCTCCATCACTTTGGAGAGCGCAGAGCAAATTGCGATTGGGCGGTAATTTTCAGGGTTGTTAGCCGCACCCTTTTTAGGGATAGGCTGGACATTGGCCACCTTCCAGCATGAGGGGAAAATTCCAGCACGGTACGAAGAGCTGAAAAGTTTTGCCAATGGACGTGCCAACGTTAAAGAGCACTGTTTCAGCACCAGTGCTGATATGCCATCCGGCCCCGGTGACTTATTTACGTTGAGATCCGCAAGAACCCTTTTGACTGCCCGGGCCCGAAAGAAAATCGAAGGCATAGTATATGATACCCTTTCGAGAACGGGCAGTGGTTGATCGCTTTCCGGCAAGAAAGAATTTCTTGCAAAAAGTTCAGCGAAAAGGTTGGCCTTATCAACCGGGTCAGTGAATGATTGATCGTCCTTTTAATAAAAACTTCTCTTTTGGAAAAAGTGATATATTGATAAAAAAAAATTAGTTTTTTTTTTAATAAAAAGTACTTTTTTGATTAAAAGCGCTTTTTTGATAAAAAAAAAAAAAATAATCTTTTTTAATGATCAAAAGTGCCTTTTTGATAAGAACTACCCTTTTTATAAAAGAACCCTTTTAATAAAAAGAACCCTCTTGATAAAAAATGTCCTTTTGGCATTAAGTACCCTTTTGATAAAAATTACCTTTCGAAGAAATCTAAATTTATCATAAAACTTTCTAAACTTTAATGCCATAAATTAAAATATGTTTAAATTTGTTTTATGTTTGTTTAATAACCATATCATTTTTGTAATTATGTGTTTATATGAACTCTGTATTTAATAGTTGTTTAGTTTGTTACCAAGTTCATGATCAAAATAAAAGTTTATTTTTAAAACATCATTATTCTTCTACAATTTTACACAATTTCCTAGAAATTTTAAATATGTGCATAAGTTTGTTTTTATTACCAAAATTTAAAAAAAAAAAACTTGTATAGAATATATTGTCATACTGCCAATTGTTTTTAGTTGTTCGTTTTATATGCCCGGGTAAAAATTTTAATATGGTGTCAAATATAATTATATCTCATTTAATATTTTTTTCAATTTGATCTGAAAAATAAAATTTGAATTGTATCATGAAAGATAGAATTTGATAAAATTTTATTCAAGTTATGTCCATATGTAGGACATTAAATTATATCTAAATTGATATAAATATATCTGATTTTATATAATTTTAGCCGATACTATGTATGCCTTTTGAGATTTGAAGTTAAGCTTAAAAGCATGGCTACTTTGGTAGATGGTTAAATTGGTTTCCCGTTAATCATATTCAAGGTATACCCCTGCCGAGTTGTTCGGAGCTATAGCGGAAGTAGCTTCGGCTACAAAGTCTTACCAAAGACTTTAATTTGGTACCACGGGAGCCATTGGCCCGCCGTGAAGGTACCTAGAGGGATCCTCTGTTGTAAATCAATACGAACTAAGACATGTCCAAGGAAGATGGAAAAATGAAGGAAAGGTGTGAAGCCTGACGATAATCTCAGTCGATGGACTAGACGAAATGAACCAAAAAGGAGTGATGTTGTCAAAGGGTGAAAAAGCTCTAGATTCATTAAGTCTTAATACCGTCGTAGAAAGACAGAAAGGATCTAGAGTGTGCTGTTGTGATGTCGAGCTGGCGGCAGGCTTTGTTTGGGTGTTTCGTTGTCTGGCTGTTTGCTGTTTGAAGAAGGGTTTCTACATCTGGATGTTGGATGGATGTCAGAATAGAATGTTCACTTAAAATTTGAGTTGGATCTGGGTACGCAGAATGTTCTCATAAAAGTAGCGATGTTGGATCTGAAGGCATAAAAAGGGCGATACAAGAAGGATGTTGGTTGGTCATTTGTCTGGTAATTATACACACAGAGAAATAAAGTGCCAACCGAATTTAAAAGTGTATAATAATGGTAATAACTTATAAATTCAGTTAGTACAATGATATTTGCATTAGAATACTGAATATTTTGGACGTTGCAACTAAAATTAAGCTGAATTAGCCGAACTTTGTTGTAAAAACTAATGTTAAGTTGTGCCAACCGTCTGAAATTTGTAATAACTCAATTGGAGTCGTAGTAACCGAATTTCAGTTGGCAAATAGCTAAATTTTTCTCTGTGTGCATATACAGTGACATGTCAATGTGTTCGTATTGTTACCATGATCCTGCTATGGACCATAACGGTAATGGCAATTGGGAAAGGTCCTTCGGGGAGTTTCGTGGTGGCTGTAGTTATGCCTAATCAGGAAGAACACTTCGGTGTTCGGTGTGGAGTTGCACTCTCAACCGGGTGCTGTGACCCAAAGATCAAGCAGAGGTTTAGATATGCCTCGACCTCACCAGTGGGTGGAGATATGTCCGAACAACATACTCTAAAACTGGAACCCAAACTGGATGCTCAGTGTCCAGCATAAGGGGCGTTGGTTGGACGCCTGTATTCACCTAGTGTTTTAATATACCGTGGAGTTTAGCCTAACGGCAGGTATCCACGTTATTCAAAACACATTTGTATCTATTTATATGGGTTTTCATCTATTCTCATGCAATTAGATAAATGTTCAGTACAATTTTATCCGAATTATGGCCTCATATAGTTGTATTTTATTATATCAGTTTTGTATATAATTGTTTTAGTTTTCACCTAAACTGATATAAATAGATGTTATTATATAAAAACCAGATATGTTTGTATCCGCAATTAGACTTAAATGCGACAATATATAGTTTTATATATTAAAGGTTTTCTTTTTTTTTGGTATGGAACGATATATCTTTAAATATAACTATGAATAGGTCACGATATCGTTTTATCCAAAATCAAATACATTTTTTTTTAATATTACACTGCATGTTGTTATAAAGGGTGGTTAAATTGTAAGGGCCGATGTTGAATGTGAACCACACCTAAACGCCAAGTTTTTTTTCCGAATTTTATTTGACATTTCTCTATTTCAGACTTACTCAATTTGAACCATGGAAAGATACACACTCCAACAACGTGTTAAAGTTATCCGGACTTATTATGAAAATGGGCGTTCAAATCAAAATGCATATTGTGCACTTCGTGATTTTTTGGTCAATTTGATCGTCCAAATGTGAGTACAATCGCAAAAATCGTGGAAAAATTCGAGCAAACCGGGTCTGTAGAAGATGTGAGAACACCAGTGCATAAAGACTTGCATTTACACGCTTACAAGGTGCAATTGGCTCAAGAACTAAAGCCTCTTGACCATTCCAAACGTCGTGAATGGGCAGAATGGTGGCAAGAAATGGCAACAGTTTATGATCAATTTTCGAAGAAAATCATCTTCAGTGATGAGGCACATTTTCACCTCAGTGGATTCGTCAATAAACAGAATTGCCGCATTTGGGCGAATGAGAATCCAAGAGTGATTGTCGAAAAACCAATGCACCCACAAAGAGTGACTGTTTGGTGCGGTTTATGGGCTGGCGGCATCATCGGGACGTATTTTTTCCAAAATGAGGACGGTCAGGCAGTTACTGTGAATGGTGTTCGCTATCGTGAGATGATAACGAACTTTTTATGGCCCGAATTGGAAGATATGGATGTGGACGATATGTGGTTTCAGCAGGACGGTGCCACTTGCAACACAGCTAACGAAACAATGGTTTTTTTGCGCAACAAATTCAATGGCCGTGTTATCTCACGTAATGGCGATGTCAATTGGCCGCCAAGATCATGTGATTTGACACCATTGGACTTTTTTCTTTGGGGTTATTTGAAAGAAAAGGTGTACGTCGATAAGCCAGCAACAATTCAAGAGCTAAAGGATGAGATAATTCGGCACATTAACGGCATAGAACCTCCATTATGCCTCAGCGTCATCGAAAATTTGGGCCATCGGATGGAGGTGTGCCGCCGTGGTCGCGGCGCCCATTTGGCCGATATTTTGTTCCATACATAATTGAGTAATACCAATATATCATAATAAATTAAAATTACAATAATTTCCTAAATAGTTTGTGTTTTATTCAAAATCAACATCGGCCCTTGAAATTTAACCACCCTTTATATGATTTTGAGATATGTTATATCTAATTATACATATATTCGTGCATTATTAGATTAACCATTAACGATTATATATTAGTCGGTATGCAATAAGATGTAATTACATGTGGAGCCATATTAAAAAAAGTAGAGTTGAAAATGTGTATACATAGACTTACATAAACATATGCATTTACATATAATAGCATGCAGTAACATATATATGTATATAAAATAATGCATGATTATATGTAAACGTGTTTACTCGGGAGGTAAATAATTTTAGCATGACGTCACACATGGTGTAATAAAAATTAGCCTGAGACCATATACAATCATATAGGTCAACTAGCTGACCCGGTCCACGTTGTTAAACCTTACAAAGTCTGTTGTGGTCTTTTATAACTCTGTTTAAAAAAGTTTTCTTGGATTAAGAGATCTCAAGCTTAAGACGACTGTACCCGAAACTTTTAAAATAAATTAATCAAAAATTTCAAAAGATAGTATTATTGTTTGAAATGAAAAATTGTAACTTTGATTATCATTTGTTTATTTGTTAAGTAATAATTATCACAATTATTAAGTGTTTTGGTATTAATGTTAAAAAAAACTTTAACTACTATTATTGAAAATATTAAAAATTAAATAAATTAAGATTATTATTGCAATGCTAATCTGTGAACTATATTTTTTGTTTGACCATTTTCGGCAAATATAAATAAATCACTGGGTTTGCCTACTCTGGAGCAGGCTACATATAACTGTCCATGTGAAAAGCATGGATTTCCCAAATCCAAACCGCAAACATTCATAGATTGGCCTTGAGATTTGTTTATGGTCATGGCAAAGGCTAGTCTAATTGGGAACTGCAAGCGTCTAAACTGTATTGGACTATCCGTTGGTAACATTGGATTTTTTTTTTTTTGTGTTGTTTTTCCGTAGAAACAGGAAGTAAAGAACCAATTTTATGGTAAACTTGGCCCTGAATCTTGAAGGTAGAATTAAATGTGCGTCCAAGGCCATCCGTATTGCTAATGATGTTGGCGGCAAATGATGTCATTTGGAAGCAATTATTAAATTTTCTTATTTTTTTAAGAAATAATTTTGACTCGGCGGTATTGCCATCCAATAAATTTTTTAATGGGTCTGGTGGTGGGTTCAATGATGGCAATACAACTTTTCCTGAAGAGCAGCACATTCCAGGTGGCTCATTTTTAAACTTCAATGCATAACAGTGCACACATTCCTTGTCCATGCTTCCAATATTTATTTTGGGGTTTGCGCAATATTCTGTTTCTGGACTATATTCAAAAGCAATTCGATGAAATGAGGATAAAGACTTGGCTCTTTCAATCTGCATACGGCTTCTGTTACCCAACTGGCTTAAAGTACGATTTAAATCTGATGCGCGGTTACGTGATGTGAGTCTCGTTATCCGCATAGTGGCCAATCGTTGCATACGGTGTTCATTTGTTTCAGCTTGGCGACGTACAGCACTTGATTCACGTTCGTTTTCTCGACGTTGGGATTGCTGTTCTGTTGTTAATTGATTTCGTATTCTTTGGGTACCTGAAGCATTTCTAGTAGCGCTGCCAATATTACCACGACGTCTTAAAGGCATTTTAAAGCTTCTGTTTTTTAAATAATAAAATAATTCAAAATTATATTATATGACATTATTTGAAGTAAACAGAAAAGTAAATAATGAAAACTGAAAAGCCAATCTATATATATTCGTTTATGTCGTACTTGGGAACTTTTCATCGTTATCAAAATGTTATTAAAATTTAATTGAATTCAAATTTTTTGGCAATAGTATTTGTGTTACTTATATTATAATAATAAAATCATACGAAAAATAATAATTGTATGAATGGTTAATATTTATGTGGAAATAAAACGGAAATTGACGAAAAATAATAACTCCCATGTATGGCTAATATTTATGTGCAAATAAAACGCCTAAATTTGTGTTTAAAAATTAGTTCTGTGCCTAAATACATTGCATTTAATAATATTATGAATATGACTGAAAAAAAATATACGTTTTCGTGAATATTTTAACACCAGCGCCACCTACAGGTGAAAAACTTTGTCAGCAACTTTAGTTTTATGTACATAATATATGTTGCGAATTTGAGCTAAATTGGACCGTAAATAAATTTTTTGAGAAAATCTCGACCCCAGCGCCACCTATCGGGTACAAAAAAAAGTTATGCAAATCGGAGAACCAAAGGAACATATGGTATGAATACGAAGTCGGTAGCATTAGTGGTTCAACAGTTATTAGAGTACCAACATACGCACCAAGGTTTTTATATATTAAAAGATATATTATATATATTTGTATATATATATATATATTAGAATTATTATCTTATGTCTTACGTAGTTATATATCAAGTATCGTACCGTATACAAATATTCTCCCAAAACAATTATCCGATGTATTTGTGACTTAATGCAAAGCCAGATACAACTTAATCGCATTATATATGACTAGATATAACTATTTTTACTCGGGTGTATTAAATTTATAAAGTGTTTTTTGACTTTTTGCTCTAATTATTTTTAAATTTCAATGTTAAACATTTGTATATATTTGTATACAATTATTCATAAAACATATGTGGCAAATAAGTGTATATGCGCATAAATTAAATACAAACAATATTTTAGTTTATTAACAAAACAATTAAAACAATAAACAAATAAGAAAAAAAAACTGCCGGTATTTAAATTTACATTGTAATTTTATGTTTATTTTTGATGTCATATTTTGTGTTCCACTTCAATCGTTTGAAAGTTTCCTAGTAATGGCATAAATGGATATTATGAATATCTAAAACAAAAAACAATGATTTAAGTTGGCATGTGACTGCAATTAAATATACTAAACGATCTGATAATGTCAAACACTATTTTATATTACAAAAATCACACCAATACACTGAGAGAATTATCTGCATGGTATCAATGAATTTTCGCTCTAAATCTACGAAGTGTCAGTGGAATTAGTAAATTGAAACTTATCATTAAATTCTTGCAGTTTTTTTTTTATTTATCAGGTTTGAATTCATAATTAAAATGTTACTATTACAAATAGAAAACACTAATTGTCAATAAATATAAGAGAAGATGAAAAACATCTTGTGGGGATCAGTGCTAGAGAGCGTACCGCACTTTCGACCTAAGCGACTAGGTCATCTTCAGTCTCATTCTAATCCACCATCCACAAGTTGCAGTTTTTCATTAAATTTTATAAAAAGTTTATTTATTAAAAAATGTATGCGTCTAATGAAAAAGTTTCATAAAAATGTTGAAGCTTTTTCATAGAGTTTCGGATATTTTTCATTTACTTTGTAAAGAAACTTCATAAGTTTAGTGAACAATTTTATTAACACTGGCCCCAGATAATACTCTTTGTATAGCACATTTTCTATTATAGAATGATTATATTATTTATCACGATATTTAAAAAAGTTGTGATTGCTGGGAGGATTATGTTTGACAGATATAAAAACAAATTTGTTATCAACGGTAAAAAAAAATTATAAATCAAACCAGATATTGAGTTGAGTTGATAAAAAGTACGCTTTGGATAAAAAGTACCCATTTGATAAAAAAATACCTTCTTGATTCAAAGTAACCTTTTGATAAAAAGTATCGTGTTGATAAAAAGTCCCATCTTGATAAAAAGCCATGTCTTGATTAAAAGTACCGTTTTTTTAAAGAAATCTCCTAATTAGTATAAAATGTATATTTTAACAAAAAAAGTGATCATTTGATAAAAAGTACAATTTGGATAAAAAGTATCATTTTGATAAAAACAACCGTTTTGATAAAACACTACCCTGTTGATAAAAAAAATTCTATTTTGACAAAAAGTACCCTCTTGATAAAATGTATTCTTTAATAACAAGTACACATCTATTAAAAGTACCATATTGCTAAAAAACTACACTAATTTTAAAAAATTAAAAAGTATAGTACCTTTTTGATAAAAGGTGTAGTTCGCTTTTAATAAAACATTTTGATAAATAGTACCCTTTTGATAAATAGTACCCTTTGGCGTCACTCGTAAAAACAGCCCGTACATTTAGTTGAAAATTCAACTACGACAACATAAAATAGTATCTAAATTTGAGTCAACCTAATTTTCAATGAAGTTGAGAATCATAGTCTGCTAAATTTCTAAATTAAGGTGACCTAAATTGTAGCTAAAATAGTTAGTGAAACATTTTAACTAACTAAACTGTTAAATACATTTACATTTGTTGTTAAATTCGATTAGAATTTAGCTAAATCAACAAAAAATTTCTTCTAAAATGGACTCTCCAGATCTGACCAGAGGCAGGTCCATATTCGTTACTAGGTATATTGTGGTTAATACGGTACGGAGTAATAATTTTTGTTTATATTAAAAAAATTTAATTTTAATCAAGGAATAAATTCTTTTAGATTTCTGGTGGCATTACCGGAGGTTTATTAACAATTGTTTGAATAAACATTTGTTTTTGGGCAAACGTTGAAATCGATGTCTGGCTATTTGATTTGACAATTAAGACATCTGTTGCAAAGATTACACTAGTCGACCATTTTGAAAAAAAAAACTAGAAAATATATAAAGCTACACTCAAAGGAAAAGCTCTATCATATATATGAAATGTTTCATAAATTTTCGTCTAATGTAACGTTTCATAGTATTTATGAAACGTTTCATAAAAAAACAAAATCGATTTCATCATATTTATGAAATACTTCACTATATGAAGGATATTTTATATAAGTAAAGATTTTATTTGTTTGTAAAAAAAAAAATTATAGAGACCATGATATGGTAATTTTTCTTGTTGTTTATGAAATGTTTCATAAATATTGATGAAATTGTTACAATGGACGAAAATTGATGAAACTTATTTTTCATTTCTCTTGGTATAGCTGATTCTATAAAATTTTAATAAAATTTAAAGATATATCAAAATTATTTTGGGTCTTTAAATAAATTTTAAATGCATTAATACAGTATATATTGAATTTCTATTCAAAAATAGAAGTAACATTTTAAATAAAAATCTTGTTTCGAATTTAAAATTAAATATGTTAAATTAATTAAAAATCTATACTTATTCTGCACTTAACTGTTTTGAACTAATGTTTTACTTATATTTTAATAATTTTTTACTAATTAATTTTGCTAAAAAAAATTGTGTGGACGACAACCAGATAGTAGAGACGAGGAAAATTGTACTAAAACGTACAACTCTTGTAAGACATATAAAAAAATCTGTGTTCATATATAATAAAACAAAAGTACGCCAACAATGTGTATCGTATACATATAAATTGCGGATTCAAAAACTTTAATTATGTGTAGTCACCATTTTGTCAAAGTTATTGTCTATTAATTAAATTAAAGGCTAAATAAAATATTTAAACTTAATAGAGATTAAATGTATATTTGTAAACTAAATTATTAATGTGGTGTGGTCAATTTACAAACAAGTATACGTTCAGGTAGACAGACTAAAGCGAAAGACAAGGACACACACCTTATGTAAGACTGTATGTTTATTTTTCTTATAGAAAAAAAGGGTTGTGTAATGTACTTGTTTGTTATAAATTCTTGTTTTGTATTAATCGTAGTTTCATATTTATAATATTCATTGAAAAGAAAATAATAAAGAAGACAGTTTTGAAAAAAGCAATTTACAGTTCAGGGGGTCTCCAAAACAAAAATTTTAAATAATGGATTTACGCCCAACCCGTCAACAAATCGTTGATTCTTTATTGGCTGCTGGAATTTCATTTCCAGAATCAGCAACTATGAAGCAGTTTAGGACTTTATTTAGCTCTGTAACAACCAATACTGCCGCTGTGGAACAAGATCTTAATAATGAATCAGAAATAACTGAAAATGTTTTTCCTACCGCCGTTACTTCCGCAAACTCAACCTCAGTTACAACAGCTGTCACCTCCGTTACTTCCGCTACTTCTTCAGGATTAAATTATGAAATTTTTACAGCTGTTTCATCCGCAATTATATCAACATTTTCGCATAATTCCAACCAGATTACAACTGGTGCAACTTCTCATTGTTCTTCAGACGAAGCTGTTGTCTATTCAAATTCTTTACCAATTGCTTCTGCTAGACCTGCGACTTCTTTCACAACACAAGAATTAGAAATGCAACAGCAAATTAATATTTTAAAAATGCGTAGCGAAATGATTTTACTTCAAAAGCAGATTCAAGATTTAGAGGAATATGCAATTCCCAAAACGTCACAAATAAATTATAATGAATTGGATAAAATTATTCCCAAGTTTAATGGAACTGACGGCCGAGATATTTGTAAATGGTTTATAGAATTAGAAGATTATTTAATAAATTTAAATGATCAAAAACGTTTAATCTGCTTGAAGTGGTTGTTGCGAGGAACAGCACGTGAATTAATTGAAAATTATACTTCTTGGACATACAAAGATTTAAAAGGGGTTTTGATTCAAACTTTCAAACGAACAATCACTCGCGAGGAAGTCTATTGTAAGTTGCGTCTACGGACTTTAAAACCATCGGAATCATGTGTAAGCTACATTGTGTCTATGCAAACAATTGCTTCTCAGGCAAACATCAATGGTCAAGAATTAGTAGATATTAAAATTGATGGTATGAACGACAATTCTAACAACATTTCATTATTATATGGGTCAACTACAGCGGAAGAATTGATCCAATTCGTGGAAAGGTATGAAAAACGTCGAGATAAAAATAAGCCTAATATGAAACCAAAAAGTATTCAGAACAGAACACTCAGATGTTTCAATTGTTCTCAGTTTAGACATCTAAAAAATGCTTGCCCTAAGCCTATACGACCACCAGGATCTTGCTTTGTTTGTCATCAAATGGGTCATTTTCACAAAGAGTGCCCGCAACGTCAACAGATTGATGCCTCCATTTTTCCTGAATCAGATATTATTTATAATGAAGTTGAACCGATGCAAGAGGTGAGTGTGGCATTTTGTATCTCTTGTAGAGACAGGTATACTAATTATTCGAATATTTCTTGTATGATTGATTCCGGTAGTAGAATTAATTTGATTGCCAAATCCGTTGTTCCCAAAGCAATACCAATTTCGAAAAATTTATACCCGAGTGGCTTTGTTGGTATTGGAAATTCTTCTTTGAGAACGTATGGAATTGTTTCTTGCCTTATTAGGTTTAATAATATTGTTAAAATCATTGAATTAATTGTTATTCCTGACAATGATATTAAAATTCCTATGATCTTAGGTAGAAATTTTATGTCAAAATTTAATGTAAGATTAGTTTGTACAAAAAATTCGAATAATTTAAATGCACCTGTTTTTGATTCTGCAAGACAAATAAACAACAAAAATAAAATTCCTTTGGTGTCAAATTTTAATGATAAGAATAAGGAAAATAATTTAGAGGATGATAGGAAAGTTTCTATTAATGATAATATGGATTTGAATCCGAAGTTAGGTCGAGAGCATCTGGTTAAATTAGGAAATGTTATTAGTAACTTTTACATAAGTCCAAAAAATATTATCCGTAAACCTCATATTTATTTATTTATTTATTTATTTAACGATTTCCTGCACAACAAGACCAAGTCTTATAATTATAGTACAGGATTATATATGTATAAAACATTAGCCATCATAAATTATAAATTGATACAAATATAATAATATAATAAAATTTTAAAAATATAAAAAAAAAATTAAAGAATAAAAAGAAAGAGTAAAGTTTTTAAAAAAAAAACGTAATTATAATATACTAAGTACAGATTTCTAATCCACAACAAAATAAAAAACAAATAACTAACAGATAAAAATTATTGTTTTAAACAATTAAATAAAAATAAATTATTGTTTAATTAAAAAAAAAAAAAAAATAAAAAAATAAATGATTAGTTTTAAGCAAAAAATTTGAACAAAAAAGCTTTAAAATGCATTGCGTTGCTAATTAGTTGTTGTTCATGTGGAATAGTATTCCAAAGACGAGCAGAGTTGATAAATAACTGCCATTCGGAAACTAAGCATCGGTGTCTCGGGATTATAATCATTCTGCCTCTGTTTGACCTTGCAAAGCGTAGTTTAGAGTACAGATACGTGGGATTTCGTGTATATATTATTTTATGCATGAATAATAGTGTTCTGATCTTCAGGAGATTTTCAAAAGACACTCCGTATAGGCTTTTAGTAAAGGGAGAGACGTGATCATATTTTCTTAGCCCATAAACGTATCTTATAATATTATTAAACAAAACATCGAGTTTATTACTGCTTATAGAATCGCATTTAGAAAAAAGTTCGCAGCCATAAGTTAGCCCCGGTATTAGATACGTTTTAGCCAGCAGTATTCTTACTCTCAACGGAGTGAAAGCCTGGGTTGCCCAGAGCGGTCTTAATTTCAAATATGTTTGACTTACAAGACCGTTTATATGGCCAGACCACGTTAAATAATTATTAAAAACCAACCCCAGGTTTTTTGCGGACTTAACAGCTTTTATTTCCTGATTGTTTATTACGATTTCTCTTTCGATAACCGGGTTTAAAGTTTTTTTATGTATTATCAAACATTTAGATTTAATTGGATTAAGACATAAGCCATTAGCATTTGCCCAACGATATATTTTGTTCAGATCACGGTTCAGTTTATCTACGGTTTCGTTAACTGAATTAACTGGACAACTTAGGTACAGCTGTACATCATCCGCATACATATGAACCCTGGAATAAGATAATTGCCGAGGCAGGTCATTTGCATAAATAGAAAATAAAAGTGGTCCCAGAATTGATCCCTGTGGAACACCCTTTAAAAGTGCCACTGGATTTGAAGTTGAATTATTCATGAATACCGATTGTGTGCGACCTGTAAGGTATGATTCTATTAACTTAGTTGAAGTTGATGCAAAATTGAAAAGCCGATTTAGTTTCATACATAGCGTTGAGTGATTCACAGTGTCGAATGCCTTCGAATGATCGAGAAGCACCAGGAAGGTAACATTTCCGAGATCTAACTCACGTCTTATATCTTCAGACACGTCGGCAAGGGCAGTTATGCAGCTATGTTTGGGGCGGAAACCTGATTGCCTATCAGTAAGTAGACAATTATCATGTATGTAGGAACTTATTTGTGAGTGTAGGATTTTCTCTAATACTTTTGAAAGAAAGCATAGTATTGCAATCGGCCGGTATTCAGTGTCAGACTTTGGAAGAGGTATAACTTTTGCATGTTTCCATTTTGAAGGAAAGCAACCCGTTGTTATAATGTTGTTAAAAAAGTAAGTAAAAAATGGCAAAAGCGTTGGTAATAAAATTTTTACGAATTTGGGGTGTATATTATCAAACCCAGTTGCGTTGGATTTGACTGAAGCAAAGCTACTAAGAACTTCAGATTGGCTGACGCAAGAAAACTCAAAGGTATTTTCCCCTAAAAAGGAGTTTCCGTTGTAACTGTCAAGTGTATTGTTGTTGTAAAATGTGTTATCTGTTGAAATTGTTGGTATATCAGTAAAAATTCTATTAAGTTCATCAGGAGCAATAGGACAGCTTGTTTTTTGTTCGGCTTTGCCGATTCCTATTTCACGAATAGTCTTCCAAGTTTGTTTGGAATCAATTGCAGAACTAAAACATCTGGAGTAATAATCCGTTTTTGCATTTTTTATCAGAGTATTGACAGCTGTTCTGGCAGAACGGAACTCATACTTGAGTTGCAGTGTTTTAAAACGCTTCCACCTGGAATAAGCCAAATCTCTTCGCTCAATCGATTGTCGAATACTGGCTGTAAACCATGGTTTATTTTTCGCTGAAATTATCTTTGTTTTTAAAGGTACAGTTTCATCGTATAATTTAAGTATATTATTTTCCAAAAAAGATAGTTGTTCATCAACAGAAGTCACATAATAAATGCTACTCCAATTGATTTGCAAAATATTCTCATACAGAATGTTATAGTTTAGATTTTTAAAATCTCGATAAGAAAAATATTGGTCCTCTTGATGAAGAAGAAAGTCGTAATCTACAAATATTAAATCGTGTTTTGAGAAACATGACGCAGAGATTTGGTCATACAGGTTGACTTTTGAGGTATCACTCACGTATATATGATCAAGTAGAGTGCTACATGTGTTTGTGTAGTGCGTAGGAAGTGTTGTGTTTACTGGGGTAAGACCTAGTGCTGACATATTATCCTTGAAAGACGATTCTAGCAGAAGGTTAGAATTAAAGTCGCCTATAATTGCAACATCGTTGTACGGCACAGATAATGTCTTGAGTGTTGTAGTAAATTTAGAGTAATCAATTCGTTTGTTTGCCCTGTAAACGCAGCCAACCAACATTTTTTTACCGAAAGATGAAAATTCGATGAAAATTCGATTGTCGGATGACACGCCAATACATTGCTCTCCTCGTCGGCTATCAGTGAGAGATCGGGACGAGGTTAGGAAAATTATTAATGATTTGTTAAACAGAAAGATTATTCGTCCAAGTAATTCTCCATATTCATCAGCTATTGTTCTCACTAAGAAAAAATCTGGAGAAATTCGGATGTGTGTTGATTACCGAGCTTTAAATAGGAAAACCATTAGGGATAATTTTCCTCTTCCACTTATTGAAGATTGCATTGAGTATATGGCTGGTAAACAATATTTTTCTTTATTGGATTTGAAGGATGGATTTTATCATGTAGGTGTAGAAAAGGACTCAATTAAATATACATCATTTGTAACTCCCCATGGGCAGTATGAATATTTAAAAATGCCGTTTGGGTTAAAAAATGCCCCAGCTAATTTTCAAAGATTTGTAAATGAAATCTTTCGTGATCTTGTTGATTCACACAAAATCGTTATTTATATGGATGATATTTTAATAGCTTCATCAGATTTTGATTCCCATATTACTACATTAATTGAAGTACTTTCGCGTGCATTTGAGAAAGGTCTGGAATTAAAATTAGAAAAATGTAAATTTGGTTACCAGACTGTAGAATATTTAGGTTATTCCATTAGTCCTTCGGGAATTAAACCAACAGAAAACCATTTGAATGCAATAAAAAATTTTCCTATGCCAAAAAATCAAAAAGAATTACAAACGTGTGTTGGACTCTTTTCATATTTCCGAAAATTTGTGCCATCTTTTTCAATAATTGCCAGACCATTATTAAATTTACTTCGAAAGGACAGAAAATATATATTTTCTGAAGATTGCATTAAAGCTTTTAATGAGCTGAAAGAGCGTTTAATGGAAACTCCAATTTTAGCGATATATAGTCCCCATAAAGAAACTGAGTTACATTGCGATGCAAGCACACATGGATTTGGAGCAATATTGATGCAACGTCAAGACGATAAGAAATTTCATCCTGTCGCATTCTTTTCCAAATCAACATCTCCAGCAGAATCCCGGTATCATAGTTTTGAATTGAAAACATTGTCAATTATTTACGCCTTACGAAGGTTTCGAGTGTATTTGGAAGGAATACATTTTAAAATTGTAACGGATTGTAATTCCCTTACTATGACATTAAATAAAAAACAGGTTAACCCACGTATTGCTCGTTGGGCTTTGGAATTAGAAAATTATGATTATTCAATACATCACCGACACGGAATATCAATGGGACACGTGGATGCATTAAGCAGATGTGTAAGTGATAATGACAACAATATGGTGTCAAACTGTAATTTTGTTGGTGCATTAAATTCAAACGAGTTGGACATTCAAATCCAATTAACTCAAGGACGTGATGAAAATATAAGAAAATTAATCACACAACTTGAAAATGAAGTGGTTGAAGGTTATGAACTAATAGATGGACTAATTTTTAGAAAAACTGGATCTAATCTGTTATTATACGTACCATCTGAAATGGAGGGAAATATAATTAGATTGATTCACGAGAAAATAGGACATCTTGGCGTGGATAAATGTTATGAGCAAATACGATTCAATTACTGGTTTCCAAATATGAGAACGATCTTTTTAAACATTCTGATAATCCCGGTACTTAAACCATAGACTTGTAAATTATCTGTTCATTCAAGTTATTTGTGCTGTTATTCCTTCTAAATGTATACTGATTTATTAATGAACAGAATAATTTTATTGGAAAATCATTATCCATTAATAAATTCTTAATAATATCCTCATTCTTCCTGTGAAATTCTCTGTCACTAATAGTTAAAACCCTTTCTATTAAATTCTTTGCAGTATTAATGATAATTCTCCTATTATGTTTTGAATAAAAATTAATTATTCTACCTGATGCCGTTGGTTTTTGATACCAATCCATTATCAAATTGTTACCTCTTCTAACTACCATAGTATCTAAATAAGAAAGTCTTGAGTCGCGTTCCTCCTCCGTGGTAAATTTAATATCCGTATTAAATTCATTTAATGCAATCAACATATTATCTATTCCATTCTCAGAAATAACACAAAATATGTCGTCAACATATTTTGTTATTATCTTTGGTTTGATATCAAGTTTCTCAATACATGTGTCCAGCAATTTATCCATAACTATATCAGCAACAATTGGAGAAGCAGGGGATCCCATTGGGAGTCCTTTTTGTTGGAAATAAATCTTCTCACCGTATTGAAAGTATATATTATCCTCTATACCAAATTTTAAAATACGTAAAAATAGGTCTTTATCAATAGTCGTATATTCCTTGATAACATTTCATTCTCCTTCTATAATATTAATTACTAAATTAACAGGGATACTCGGGAATAATGAAACCACATTAAATGAAACTAATTTTTCATCATCCTGAATTCGTTTGTCCAATAATCTATTCTTAAATTCAATAGAGTTCTTCACATTATACTTTGAACGTTCTGTAATCTTATTTAAAATGTTAATAATGTATTTACATAGTTCATATGATGGAGAATTAATGAAAGAACAAATTGGTCTCAATGGAGAATTATCCTTATGAATTTTAGGTAGTCCGTATAATCTAGGTGCCGTAGCAATATTAGTCTTAAGTTTATTTTTCTCTATATTAGTAATAATTTTCCTTTTAAAAAGTTCTTCAACTAAATTATTATTAACCTTTTGAAATTTACTTGTTGGATCTCTATTTTGTAAACTATATTTTGTAATATCTTCTACTAAATTGTTCATTCGCATATCGAAATCTTCTCTCTTGATAGCTACAGTTGTATTTCCCTTATCAGATTTTAATATTAGTATATCCCTATTTCTTTTAAAGAAAATTTCTGCTTCCTTTACTTTATCTAATGTGTATATATCCCTATTCGTTAATCTTATCCTATTCAAATGGTTATTTATTACATTTGTTTATTTATTTCTAGCTATTTCTTGCTCATCCTTATCCGGTATTGTCTGTATACAATCCTCTGCATTAGTTATAATATTTAACTTAGGAAAATCTTCTCTTCTAACTGGCAATGCATGTTTCTGTCCTAATGAAAGTATCCACTGTACGTCTGTCGGTATATCTAAGTCAGTCTTATTAATAAACAATTTCCTATTAAATTTAATTCCAAATTCTTTCTTTTGTATTTCCCTTAAACGATCAAATTTTCTTTTATGAATATTTTTACCTTTTCATTAAATGATGCTGAAATTATATCTTGATATCTTAAAAATTCTTCCATATCTGTTTCATTTAAATATCTCTCTAAATCATTTTTTATAAATTTAATCTCACTTTGAAAATATTTCAATAATTGGTGTTTTTCTTGTAATGTTAATTTTAAAATTTTGTTGTGTAAATCTTGAATATAATTATAGATATTCTTTTGAATTGATGAAAGTCCATTAATCTTGAAAACATTTAAGATATTCTTTGTAGAATTTTAAATAAAGTTTGGAATAATTCCTGTATTTCTGCAACGTATCAAGAATGTAATTGTAGATTTTATTTTGATAATTTTATCCGTTATTGTCTTGAATTTGTTGATCAATATCCCAACTTGTTGATTCTTTTTGAAATTGTTATAAATCATCTTTTCTTTTTATCTCTTTTGCTCTAGGATTTTGTAATTATTTTCGTTTATTTAACCTTATTTTTTATTTTTGAATTTTCTAATTATTTGAGTTAAGGTTTGTTTTTTTTTTTATATAAAAGTTTTTTTATTTCAATATTTCGCTACTCCTTTGTGTAGCATCTTCAGGAAAATAAATAAATTAATAAACTTTCAAAAAATTTTAAAGTTTGAAAAAATAATATATTACTTGTGATGTTTGTCTGCTTTTTATAACAATTTTGGTAAAATTTTCTTTCAGGTTAAAAAAAAATATATATCTCCTGCATAAAATATATTTTTAAATTTTTTCAACAGAGTGTCACTTTGGCACCAAAAACGCTTAAGGGTTAAATTAGCTCAGAATATTTTTTAGGAATTTAAAAAATCGCTGTTGCCAGGATTGTAAAAAAAGGACTTAAATATTTTTTGTTTAAATATATAAAAATTCCCGCAATATCTCCTTTGATCTAAATGCGGCACTGCACGGGTTAACGATATTTAATATGTTCAAGACTGTTGGCACAGAATCTTCAGATATTGAGTTATAATATTTTAGATCACGTTTCTTAAATTCAATAGTAGTAAGCAAAGCTTTGACCTTTTTTGAAAATTGAAATAAATAAGTCTGGGGTCATTTGGGGCCGCATGACCACATGGGTTAATGATGTTCAAAAAAATTAATTTTTCACCCTTGAGTTACTGTTATTAGATAA
The DNA here is from genome assembly GCA_021234595.1 of Delia radicum. Lineage (NCBI taxonomy): Eukaryota > Metazoa > Arthropoda > Insecta > Diptera > Anthomyiidae > Delia > Delia radicum. Next base: position 74,185,883 of record CM037851.1, on the reverse strand, counting down.
AACAACAAAAGTTTTTAAAGTAGCTAATCTTCAATTTTAAATATTTTATGACAACAAATAAGCCTTGTTATTACCAAAAAACACAATTTCCTCGAAATCCATAATAAACAAATTTTTGCCCTACCCAAGTGTACCCTGGGATAATTTTATTTTTTTTACTTTTATTCTCTAAGCTGATTTAAACAAGTCCCTGGAGTGCAAACATCAATTTTTTCGCTTTTGTTGAAGAAAACCTTTTAAAATTTTAAATTAGAGATTTGAAAAACACCCCAAAAATGTTGTCCGTTTTTGACATCACCTTAAGAAGGCTAACGACATCCAAAAAAAAAAACTTCTTCCATATCTCACAATTTTTAGTCTTTTGAATAAAAAAATTCTATTGTAGTAATCTATTTCAAAAAATTTTAAGATGTGTGCTCGAATTTTTTGGTCAAATAATAATAATTGGCACTTTAGTGGTCTGGGCAGTATTTATTACTGGGCTAGTTATTGACCGATTTTGGATTTTTATACCTTTTTGAATACATAATACTATCATTATGTCGAATAATTTATCAGTTAGAATAAAAACTATTACAATATTAAAAAAAAAAAAATTGCAAAACATTATGCAAACTTTAACAAAAATTTTGAAATTTCGTTCAATCTATGACAAAATAAACAATTTTCATAAAATGGAAAAAAGGAGTCGCTCCAAACACGAACTCGAATTATATCTTTTCCATTTTATATTTCTTTCTTTTTCCTACTGTATTATAAAAATAGCAATCGACATCTCCAATAAAAAAAATAATTAGGCATTTTAAAAATATTTGAAATTAATTTATAAAAAGACGTTATATGAGTTTTTATGAAGTTTCCTGGCTAAAGTGGGTTAATGATACCCAAAGAAGTCATAATATCTGAACAATTTTGAGTATGTTAAATGAATAAATGAAATGAAATATAAATTTTTTCGAAACTTAGAATTTGTGTAATTTTTAATAATACACGTTTTTTCGATAATGTACCATTATCTTCCGTTTTGCGGCACGGGTTAACGTTTTTCAAAAAAAAAATCGATTTCTTCCATTTCGAACCGTTTGTAATAAAACTGGGGGTGTAGTGACAATTTCATTCTTATGGGACACGCTAATCTATATATAAAGGGTCCGCCACCTAACGTTTTTTTTTCAACTAGTGCTTATTTCGTGAATGGTAACACTTAGCTCATGTCTGATTTGACAGATAATTAGTTTTATCCTTCCGCTGAACAAATATAGTCCGTATGTTCGTTATCTTGCGAAAAAAGTGAAAGAAACTGGCATCCTCATCGAAAACAGGGACTGTAAATAATGATTATTGTTCGTTTTTTAAATCAAAAAATCAATCACTTAGAACAGACATAAAAAAAATGTATTTCACCATTATTATTATTTTTTGACAATTTTTGCAAATCCGTCATGATTTTTAAATTTCTGATTTTTAAAGTTTTCTTCAATGGTAATGATTATTTTTGAGTAATAATAAAAAAAATCAGCCATAATCATTATTTTTGAGCAAAAAAAATAAAACTCGCTTTCATTGGCCAACTCGTGGTACTATGCCAAAAATTTGGTTATAGCCCTAATATGCATGTATACTGGGCATGAAGAATAGTAAAGCTGGTATGTAAGTCTATACCTAATTTAAAAAAATATAAAAAATCAATGTCACGAAGACTGCAAGCTGTTATAATTCAAATTGAAAGCAAACTAATACTAAATTTTTTCCATATCATTTTTAATGTTACGAATATTTAGTCTTTTTATAGATTGTTGTTTAAAGTGGATACGAGTAAAATACTATTACTAACTCGGTCAGTTATAAGGAATATTCCAAAGGGAGCACAATATTAAAATTATTAAAATTAATAATAATAATAAATATTAATAATAATAATAATAAATTACCGCAACCATTGTTTGATGTTGCAACTCGTTGGAATTCAACATATCATATGTTGAACACACTCCAAAAGTTCGAGGATTTTTGTGAAAGGCACCTTAAAAATTCTATGAAAGTGAGTTTTATTTTGAGCGAAAAAAATAAAAATCATAAATAATGATTATTTTTAAGTTGTATTCTTTTTGCTCAAAAATAATAATTAAGGCTGATTTTTATTAATATTACTCAAAAATAATCATTACCATTGAAGAAAATCCTTAAAACTCATAATATAATCATTATTGTGTAATTTTTATTATAAAACTCATAATGATTACGGTCCCTGATCGAAAAACCAAAGCGTGAAAAGCCAAAAACAGTGCGTACAGCCGAGAATATTGCTGCTGTGGCAGAAAGTTAGCGTGAAGCGCCATCAACATCAATTCACCGTCGTTTTCAACAATTGAACATTTCGGAGACATCATTGAGACGAATTTTGCATAAAGACCTTGGTATGACGCCATATAAAGTCCAATTGGTTCAGGAGTTCAAAAAAAAAGTTATTTGGCGGACCCTTTATAATTACAAAAGTATGAATTGAAGTTAATTCCAACTTTGTTCAATAATCGGTTTTGAGAAAATTTGTTACAATTTTCGTCCATTATCGCCGAAATGAAGCGATAAAAATACATTTTTATTCACCTTTATCGTGAATAAAAAGGGAAATGTTTGTTCCCATGTAATTTTCATTCCCCCTCAAGTGAAAATTGGTATCGAGAATTGCCAATGAAATTGTAAAGGGTCCGCCAAATAACTATTTTTTTTGAAAATGCCATAAAAAAAACTACTGAATATTTTCTCAAATTTCTTTTTTTATTTGAAAGTACAATCCTTCCGGTTAATAATGGAAAATAATTTCATTCAAATGGCTGCCTGGGCTGGCCATGCAGTAGCCTACACGATCGGTTCAATTTTTAAGCACATTATCGATTGTGTGCAGCTGTATTTCCTCCTCTTCAATTGTTGTGAACAAAAGTTCGTTCAACATGCCCCGATAACGATCGCCATTGACTGTAACGGCCACTCCTTGCTGATTTTCGAAGAAAAATGGCCCAATTATGCCTCTGGACCAAAATCCGCACCAAACAGTGACTCGTTTTGGGTTTATCGGCACACATTCTGCAACATTACCATGATTTTCACAGTAATGTCGCAATATTTCCCAGCGTTGTTCAAGCGTATACACAACCATATTCGTTCAGTGGAAGGATAAAACTAATTATCTGTCAAATCAGACATGAGCTTAGTGTTACCATTCACGAAATAAGCACTAGTTGAAAAAAAAAAAAGTTAGATGGTGGACCCTTTATTATGCTATTCACGAGTGAATGATTAGACAAAGGGAACAAATTTCGAGGGAACTTTTATTCACGATTGGAATTGAGGGAAGAGGGAAAACAATTCGAGGAAAAAAATATGCACAATAGGGGTGATTATTTGTTTTTATACCAATTATATAGTTTAAACTTTATTGCTAACAAAAGTAAACATAATGTAGACCAGTGTAATTTAATTAAACTAGAAACATTCATGTTTTTCTTTTAATGTTTAATGGATAATTTTGCAATTTAAAAAACAACTGTCAATATAATTTTTAATTGAAATATGGTTTGTATACGAGTATTTTCATACAACGATGTTTCAACTGAGAACTCGTGTACAACGTACACTCACAAAAATTTTTAAGTAAAGAAAAAAAGAAAAAAAATTCATTTAATTCATTTTATATTTTTATTTACAAAACCTTGGCACTTAACAAAGAAAAATATCTGTCTCTATATTGTCTGTCTATCATTGAGTGTACTGAATAATATTGTCTAACAAAATGATCAATGATGAAACATATTGAAATACTAAAAATGCGAAAAGAGATTGTGAAAATTAATAAGTGAGCAAATAAATGACAAATTGCTAAAAAAAAAAAAAAACACACAAGATATAACAAATTATTGACAACTCAATATCAACAATAAATGAATTAAATAAATAAATAAATGTCAAAATAAAATAAAATACCAAAAGTAACACATGTGAAATTTAACACTTACTCATACATCGCATCCACCAAGTCACGTTCCCATGTCATTAAACGTTTCATTTTTATGGAAGAATTCCTTTTGAGTAGTTCAAAGAATTTACCTATTTTTGAAAATTTATATAAAATAATTTCCAAATAAAAAAATGCACTTTAAACCTTACGTAGGCTTTACTTTTTAATACGACAATGTATATCTTTGTTTAAGATACACTCAGAAAAAAATCACAATATTTTTGAAATAAAAAAAAAACACTTTTTTCAATATGTAGTTCAACCTTGATCTTATTGTAATTTATTAAAAAATAAATTACTATATTTTTTTTATTAAATTCGAGCTTAATTGTTAATAATACTGTTGTGGTAGCCGAAATCGTGTAGAGAATTATTGTAGTAGATCTTTTGAAAACCTGTAATTCACTCACTCTTAACTTTTTTTTTTTAGTTGTGATCACAAATACGTTCTTTTTATGGTTGGAAAGGCAAATATTGAGTAAATTTTACAAAATTCACTATACAACATAATTTTTGTGTTACTTTTTTTTCTATGTTTAGATAATTTTTTTTATCAAATTAAATAAACTAACGATTTTTTTAATTATTTTAATTTTATAGTTTTAACCACATACTCTTAATTTTGTTAAATTAAAATTTAAATTGACATCTTCTGTATGTGACTGATCTCACTCTCTTTCTCTTTGTATGAAAAAAAAAAATAAAAAAATTCACGCTCGACAAATCGCTATTGTATGGTTAACCACCTTTAAGACGTTTTAAATAAAACTGAAAAATTCATCCAACAGGTACGTATCTTTTATTGTTCAACAACATCAAGAAAAGTGAACAAGCAGCAAAATACATGCAGGCAACATTTTAAAGCAGAAATTACACAAAAAAAAAGCTAAAGCACAAAACTAAAATGAAATCAAAATAAAAATAAAAATACATACATAAAAATAAAATGGCTAAATATAATCAGAGCTTTCAAGGAATAAATTGTAATACAATTTTGAACAGGATTTGCTAGAGTTAGGCATTATCAAAATTTGCTTCAGTTAGGCATTATAGGTCAAAGTTAATTTATTTGAACTAGTTAGTTCTTCTAGTTTACTCGTTTATGTTGCAAATATATTCGGTTTTTCATAATTTTATGGTTTGTGTGACTATTCTGAATACTGTAAAAGGTTATTTGAAATTGTACAATTTCTTTAAGTGTGGACTAGAAGGCCCAAATTTAATCTTAGAAAATATTTTGAAGTTTGTATTGTCAAGAAAATTCCATACATGGAGAATTTTAGTGGACAAAACATTATGAAAATTTGCATTAAACTACCCAAGAAAAATAATGTATAGTCTTATGTTTTTTAATCTTAAAATATATTATAATATATGAATATATATGGCCATGTGTTATTATATGTTTCTTATGTGGTAACATATTTAACGATATATTATTGTATATTGATCTATATAAAATTAGATATTAATATTAATATTATATGCTATAAGAGTTTGATATAATTTTTATTAATTAATAATCATATAATTACAAATTATATACTATTACCCTAACCGAGAAAGCAGACCAGAGCCTCTGGTGGGAATCGAACCCACGATCCCCGCACTGACAAGCCAGTACGCCACCAACTAGCCTATTGGGGCGCATTTTTATTAAAAATAAATATTGTGTTATTTTCGACCTTTAATTGTGCAATGAAAAAGAAAATTATTCAAGTTGGAGGCCATACTCTATATTTCTTTATTAGGATATTGTCCTAACAAATAATCTATAGAGTTTTTGTTTTCAAATTTATTATTTGACCCTTTTAAGGAATGTGTTGATAGATCTATTTCGTGAATTTTCTAGGTTCCTATCATCAGAACACGTTTTGAAAGAGGTAACAATCCCATGCAAAACAACAAACATTCATATAAACTAGTTTACTCACTACATGAGAATTAATATATGAGCTCGAAGTTATTTGTTGGAACAATATCCTAATAAGGAAATATAGAGTATGGCCTCGAACTTGAATCATTTTCTTTTCAATATATGCTATACTTAATAAGATGTGCCATATCTATTGTCATATATAAGCTATATAATTAAAGATATCATAATATATTAAGTCTTATAAAAAATATTTTTTGTGTGATCTAAGCTATGCTTATATATGCAGCCATATGTATAATACAACTTAAGATATATTTACACACAGAGAAATAAAGTGCCAACCGAATTGAAAAGTATATAGTAACAACTTATAAATTCAGTTAGTACAACGCTATTTACATAAGATTTCCAAAAATTTTGAGTGTTGTAACTAAAATTCAGTTGAACTAACCGAACTTTGTTGTGCAATCTAATATTTAGTTGTACTAACCGACTTAAATCCGTAAAACCTAATTTCAGTTGGCAGATAGATGTGAGATATAATTAGGTAAGATTCCATATATGACACAAGATTAACTACTTAGTTTGAGATATGATTATATATGGTCTAACATTATTAATTTTCTATGTGTATAAGATATACATAATTATATATGCTAAAGATGTCTAAATTATTATTATTTAAATTTTTTTTTTAAATTTTATTCAAAATTATATAAGTCATGGGATTAAGTTAATTCAATTTAATCACAAAAAAATTATTCGATCCTTCAAACAACTTTTTGGATCTAATTGGATTCAATTATATCAAATAAATACCCTGCGATATTTTGGGATCCATCAGGATCTTAAATTATATATTATTGGATCTCCCAATTTTGAGATCAATTGTAATCTAATTTAATACAGTAATACATTTGAGGGATCTATTCGGATACTATTGGATACTCCAACTTTATATATATTTTATATGTATAAGAATAAATGTCGATTTATATTAAATAAGGTCTGATTTTGTATTTGAGAAGTAACTTTTTTTGATCGGGTAATGAAACTTTTTTGAACAAATCAAATGATATATTTCTCAAAATTAAAGCTTAATACTTTTTATGCAACTAGTTTTTTAATGAAACTTCTTCATTGACTAAAAGAAACTTTTAACAAACAAAATGATATTTTTTATTAAATTTTATGAAAACTTTCATTAGATCAATAAAAAGTTTAGATAAACGATAACCCCTACAACTTTATTGTTTTTATGCAAAAATTCATTATTATCATGCAAATGCGTGTACATTACGGATATAACTTGTTTGTTACGAAAAAATTACAGGGCACCATCATATCGGCAATTTTGTGCTGATAATTCGCTTTTTTAAGTCAATTCGAAACAAAACCCTTCCGCACGGAAGCCGATTGCCAAAAGCCTTTTTTATTTAAATATTTCTTTTAAATAATTTTAAACAATGTGTACACAGAAGGAATTTTCCTGGACAAGTTTTAATGAAATTTTTCACTAAACTAAAGAAGTTTTCTTCACAAAGTGAATGAAAAATTTCTTGGCCTTCATTATTTTTATGAAACTATTTTTAATGAAACTTTTTCATTAGGCGTATGAAATTTTTAATAAATAAAATAAAATTGTATGAAAAAGTGTATTCAATTAATGAAAAGTTTTAATGAACGAATTCCAGTGGCACTTCATGCATCTAATGCAGATAATTATAAGGATTTCAATCAAAACTCATGAAAAACAAACCTACTATAAAACGGTTTATACCTCCCTATAAAATAAGTCCCAATGAAATAAATTCCCTTGAAATAAGTCCCAAGAAAAATGAAATAACTTCCAAACCAAAAAAAATTTAAATAATTCCCAAAACAAATTAAATTATTCCAAAGAATAAATGAAATAAGTCCCAATGAAATATAACCCAAGAAAAATGTAACAACTCCCCAAAAAATTTGATATAATTATCAACATTCAGACACAAAAGTTAGGTCTATTCGAGGTCAAAGTTAATTTTTGTCACAAAATTGATTAAAATACCTTCGCTTAATCTAAATTGAAAATGAAGGAAATGTGTGTTTCTTTAGCAGATAAAAAGGTGGTAAATTGCTCACAAGTTTAAGTACGAGTACAATTTATACAAAAAAAATGGAAAGAGCTTCCAAGTAAACAACGCTGCTTACATGCAAGCAGGTTTGTAAGGGAGAAAGCCCAAAAGAATCCCTTTCAAACCTGCTTACATATGCTATGATTTTTATATGGCGAATTACCACTTGGAAGTATTTCTTTTGGGCAAAATAAGCGCGGATTTTAGCGCTTACAACAAGCTGTGATTTCATGACCTTCAGTAAAATCATTTTTCATGTCGACATTATTACGATTAAAAGTAATACATAATTACATAATTTATTTTACATAAAATTCTACAGATATTAATTTTTTCTTGTTAAAATTTTTGATATATAATATAATCATTTTATTTTTTTTACCGCTCCACATGCTAGCTCTTCAGAAACAATTAAATGACTAATTATTTTTTATTACATACTCGAAAATACCAAACCAAATCGGAAAACACTCGGGAAAATTGAAACAGATCGTTTATAATCCACGATATAAAACTTTCTGCATTACAACCTGCATCCTTATAAGGGATTAGGGTAAGCTGCTTACAACCTGCATCCTGGTTAGGGAATACAGTAAGCTCAAAATTTTTGTTTGTTTATTTTTATACGAAAACTATTCGATTATTTTGCTGCTTCGCAGTATTATGTAATATTAAGCACTTACATCAGTGCATTTGTAATATCATGCTTCTAAAAACACGAAAATTTTTTACTGGGTTGTCAAAATTTTTCTTGCATTTAGAAATCTACATAAACGAAAATGAACGACTTAAATTGTTCCAGTAAAAAATAAATGTGGCTTATTATGTTTTTACAATAAGCCCTTCAATTATAAAAAATACGCAAATGGTTTATTACAAAAATTCATTTTGCGATGGAAAGGCATTCCAATATGTATATATTAAGGTAGATTCACAATACTTCAAGTACTCTACGCTACAGAGTGGATTTTATTCATTTCTCTTTGCACTTAAATATTTTTTATATAGTTGTATTCCCTTTTTTTCTGATTCCAATCCTGTACGATTTTAAATATGATGTTTTGAGAAAAAAAGCATCTAAAGTAAAATATAGATCAAAGAGTTTGTTTAACTCAGTTTTGACACTGTGTTCCTTTTTCGACCTAGAAATTTTAAAGGCCATGTTTTATTCCTGGAAAATGATACTTAAGTGATTCAGAAACCATAAAAGTATTCAACATTTTGACTACAATCGTGAATAAAATGTGTGAAAAATTGTTATGCAGAGTTGACAAATAATTATTTGAAAAAATCCATTTTTGACAACTTTTATGGAGCTTTATTCAAAAATTATTTAAAAACATAAAAAAGCTTAATCTTTTATATTTTTGATTGTTATGTTGATGAAAAAATAGAAATTAGTTCATCGATGTATATAGTTATTGAAAATCTGGCTGATCGAACGATGAACTTTTGAAATATACAAAATCAAACATATTGGTCATTGGTTTTATTAACCCTCTAACCGGCAAGCCCGGCTCCTGGCGGGGTATTTTAAATAATTTCATTTATAATTAAGCTATTTCGATGGAAACTCAAATTTGCAAAATAATTTGTGAAGAAAGTAAGTGCAGTGCATGGTTGGGAAGCGAGAAAGTGTTGAAGCTCAAAAATCCTAAAAACATTAACTAAAAACCGTTGATACTAAAAACAAAGTAAAATTGATGCTTAAACTTTAAAATAAATCTTCTATTTTGGTCGAAGAATATACAGAAATCTCATAGGACATCGTCTCTAAAGGACATCGTCTTAACTTGGGCGAATTTTTATGAAATTCAGCAGGAAGATTATATTTAGTAGTAGTAGCAAAGTCTTTAAGTTTGATTTTGGGATTTGGATGAGGACGCGTGCGTGTTTTGTCCGATGTCGTGTCACACGATCTGTCCGATGTTGATTGCATCTCCTTAATTTAGACATTCCTTGGTATTGCTTTCGGAACACGTTTTCTACCAAAAGGGGAATCTTCCGCAATACGAAGGCGATTGTTGCCGCCATAAATTTTTTTCTTCTAGACAATATGTTGTCATGTTTGCTGGGAAAGTGTCGAAAGTGTTTGAAATTCCTGATATACAGTTATAGTTCTACACCGAGAAGCCTGCCAAGACTACTGCTAACCTATATTCTAAAAAGGTTAAGAAGTCCACAGAATTTTCATATTTTGTGTGTGCTATTTCAATGCATTACGAACTTCTAGAAAGAAAGTGCTACATTTTGATATATAGGCTCATAGTGGCTTCGATTTTTTAGACATCTGAAAGATTAAGAGCATAAAATTCTGTTACTATTTGATTCGTTATGCTCCGAAAAAGAATCCATTCCTTAATGTTCTGTATGTCCATGTTCAACAACCGCAAAAAAACACAACAAAATAAAATCAAAAAGCGAAAATGTTAAGCTCTAGTGTTAAATAATTTAATAAATGTCGACACAAATCGAATCCCCTGTCCTAAGAGGGGAGCCTACTCAGAACCTTAACGTACGTGTGAAAATACCAAATATAATCAAACGACAAAAGAAATTGTCAAAAAGTATATCATCAGAAAAACCACACGCTATAGACCACAAAAATTTTTGTTAACAGCACTGATCCATGTTATAAATATTCATTTACGATTAAACAACGTAAATAGAATAATATAAAATATACTACAAAATATGCGCTGCAACTATCAATATGGCTTGTATCAAGGTTGTCAGCCGATACCATATCAATATCAATCACCGATACCACATCAATGTCAGCCGATACCATATCAATATATCCGTTTCAAAAACCTTTTCAAATTTAAAACCGTAAACGATACCATTACCGCAGTTTACCTAAGTATTTCTCGTAATAACGGTATCGTACCGATATTGAATCGGTTTTTGAAAAAATTTGTGTTTTTAGCAAACATTCATTTTTTAAATACAAAATATTCAAAATTATAAATTAATTGACCACTATAACACTTTGTTAATAAAACTACGTATTGCTAACTGAACGTTCGTTTATCTAATATGAGGTCGGTTCAATGTAATTTTGCGATCCCGCAAAAAAATTTTGAAGAAAAAATCAGAGAAAAAAAGTTACAGCTTGTTAAACAAAATCCTTGTCCTATATTTTACAGGGTCAATATTTATTTCAAATACATTTTTCTCCAAAGAAGATATAGAAAATCGGATGCCACTGTGCAGCCTTAACGAATAGACCCATTTTCAACCGTTTTTTTTTTTTTTTTTGATTTGTAGAGGACTAACCTAGAGACTTTTTACCGTTATATTAGTTTTTTGTTTTTATATACATCGAGATTATTTTTATGTTACTTTCAATTTACAACGAGTTTTCAACCTCCGTATATTTACAAAAATAAAGCAAATCAAACATATTAGCTAGGTTGATACTAGCATTTCGATCTGGCTAAACATCTCATCAGAACCCGAAGTTTTAGAAAAGCTAGAGCCTCCATAATAGGCAGAACTTTAACAAAAAACCTATTAATAATCAATTTTGCTCCATTCTTGTCTTCTTAGTAATCAAGCACGTGGTTAGGTATTTTAAATTTTTGACCAAAATTTTTTTGAGAAACAAAAAATAACTATTTTTTGGGTGTTTTTTAATTTTTGAGTTTACCCTCGTATCATTGTAATGCAAATCAAAAATTTAAAAATCCTGCTACTTACTTTATTTTTGTGTAAAACAAAATTAATTTTTTTTTTTCTCGGATGAGTAACCAAGGGTCCACGATGGCACCGATTTTGTCTTTTAATAAAATGGCCTATAATAAAATGGTTACCAGCGTTTCGATTCTAAATTATAATTCTAAATTATAATTTTTAGAATAATATATTGTGTTTTTCTATCGCAACAAGAATTTTTTGAATAAACCATTTATTTATTATTTTATAATTACTTAAAGATTGTCATTATTATTGATTTATAATGCTAGTAAACCCCTTAATTTGAGTTGGGCACATTGTGCTATTTACAACAACACACAATATATTGTCAAAACTAAATTTTTTTTAAATACCAATACGTCTTGATATCTGATACCAATAGCGTTATTCGTTGCGGTTGCCAACACTGGCTTTCATAAATTGCTCTTGCTGAATAGTAGTTAATAGTGCATTTAGAGTACATTGTACTCATTCGCATGTTTTTTCGCGAGTAGCAACATATATTTCTTATTCTTCTTCATCACATTCCTGCTTTTGTAAAAAGAAAATAAGACAATAATAAGGATATTCATAGCAAGAAGAGATATATGTGCAAGTTTTATTGAAAATTATAATAATTATACAGGCCAACAACATTTTTAAAAAGTTAAGATCCTGAGAATTGACTCTACTTTTCTAAAGGATTGAGATGCGCTGAATCCAAGTCTGACTTCAAAAGTTCACCATAATATAATGTTTTTTGAGATATCTTAACAAAAAAAAACACTTTTTTTATATCCGCAACGTAATTACATCGATATTTAAGTTTTTTTGTCTTCTCAAAAGTGTATCTGTTTGCCATAAAATTCAGGTTTAAGCGTTTTAATATCTTATTCCTTCTCGAAAAATATATATAAAAATATACACAAAACGCGACTTAAACACCATATTAACTAATTTTATATGCTCATATAAGATCATATATGACCATATACTCTCAAATTTCGGATGCTAGCATATACGGTCATATATGATACCATATATGAATTATATATATATATATTGAAATATATATGGACATATGTATATGATCAGCTATATAATCATATACAAGTTCATATATGTTCGTATATGATTTAATTTTCACCTGGATATGTATGTTAAAAATATATTTTTTATATTTTCTCCATTGTAAATACATACAAAATGAATTAATTCTAATAAAAAAGTAATAAAAACTGTATTTCAGATTGTAAGTGGATTTTATAATATTTACAAAAAATAAAAATAAGTGAAGTTTTCACTTTAATTGCAAGAATATCCTACATTCTTTATCCAATCGCGAATTATTGATATAGTTTTAAATACTCAAATTCCATAGTTTAAGACCATAGAAAAAGTTATTCGTAGTTTAGTTTGATTTTTAGTAAAATTTGAATTTGAGAATATTTCGAAAACTGCAGCTAATATTAAAATTTAGTGATCTCCCCCTTTAATATATCAGAATTGATAAGTCGCATGCCCGATGCATGTTTAGTGTTTAACTGTGTAATTTTTAATGACTTTGTACTTTGTACCAGATTATCCTCTTGAATCCCCATACTTTTAGTAAACAATTTGTATGAAATAGCTCTTATGCCATGAAGACACAGGTAAGTATTAAATACAAGTTTTAATAAATATAAAATGACAAGCCAAGCTAAAGAGAGATGATAAAGTGATAAGGCGGTAACAACTAAAATATGTGTTTAACCTCCAATGGGTAGTATGTATTCCCAGAATGTAAATATTTGGAAAAACCGATTTTGTGTTGGTTGTAGCTCTGGTTGAGATGATCCATTTTCAATCTTTAGATATTTTTATACACCCCCAAAATCTTAAGTTATTGTAAAAAAAACTACTTCTTAAGACGTGACTGACTAAAATTTTTTAAAAAGTTTACTAGTGAAAAAACAATTTCCCGATTTTTAAACTTTCACAGTTTTTTTCATACTCTAGTAGAAATAATCTTGTTAAAATTGGTCAAAAATTGCCTTGCAGAAAAAGCTGCTGATCTTAACAGCCTTTTACTCTGTAAAATTAGCAAAAACTTTTACTAAATATTTTTAGTCTCAAAATTCCAAACAAAATCTGTAATATTAACAAAATGTTTTCTTTATTTACCTCAAATTTGGTAGAATGCAAATATATGCAGTATATTTTGGTAAAATCAACAGAAATGTTTGCTAAAAAAATTGTCGATTGCTGATTTCATAAGGGCAGACTTTTATTCGCATTAAAAAAGCTTTAAAAAAAATTTAAAAATTTCACATTTTTAATGCTTTTTTTCTACTACACTCAGGGAACTTCTGCTTTAAAAATATGTAGTTGTTTGGGTTGTAGTACAGTTTCATTATTTTTAATGTAAATGTCAGTCATTTGTAGAACAAATTAAATTTTTTACTAACCTTGTAGTGCATTTAAAAAAACAACAAACTTCAAATGACTGTTTTGTGATTTTACATGCATTTTTTACAATTGTTTTTTGTTATTTAAAAATATAAAAGTTTGTTTTTTTTTTTACTACCATGTGGTTCATTTTTACTACAATTGTGGTTCATTTTTTGAACATTAAAAAACAAATGACAATGTTAGTTAAATTTACTGCAATGTAAGTCGTCGTTTCTTTAAATTAAATTTCATCTCTTTTCAACTACATTTGCAGTGGTCTTTACCTACATAGTATTCTAAGTGTAAAATTTAATAAATGTTTTTGCTGATTTTAGCAGATTATTTTGCTGCTTTCAATTAACTTAACTTTAGCTCAAATACAACTAAATATTTGTAAATTCAACCGATTTATTTTTGCTATTCTTATATTACTAATATTTGGTAAAAAAAAAATCTGCTAATTTAAGTAGTTTTTTCTGCAAAATGATATTTAACTAATTTTTGTACCTGTTTTGCTATATTTACAGGTTTATTTCTATGAGTGTAGGGTTTTAAGGCCGTTTAATTAATTGAGTTTTGACAACACTATTTAAAAAACGGTGTAATTTAATACAGTTTGAGGTATACGAGTACCAAGAACATCTGTGATATAAAGTTAATTTAATATAACAGATTAATTAATCTGTGATATTAAGTTAGGAAGTGTTTTTATTGGTAACTTCGTGTTTTTTGTTGTATGTTACATGTTAAATGTAAAATTATTTATAAAACATTTTTCAATGTAATAATATCAAAATTTACGAATCCCCAGAAGAAGTCGACAAATAATCGATGAAACGTCGGGACAAAACTCAAACAGAAATTTAGTTTTTATTTACATGAACATTTTAGGTCTTATTAGCTCAAAAAATTAACAAAAATATTGTATATTTTTATAGATTATCGAGAATATCATTAACAAAGTAATGTAAAAATTGTTTTGCCGCCATTTTTCGAAAGTATTTTTTTCAGCATTATATTACATAAAATTGAAGACTGAGAATTGAATGATAAAGTTTTTATTTTTCTTTATGAACGTGTACTTTAAATGAGCTGATTACCCATTATTTACATAAACATTGTATATTAGAAGAAAAATATATAAAAAGATTTAAAAAATTATAAAAATTTTGTTTTTTACATGCATAGTCATAACGATGTCCCCAAATGGGGACAATGAGTTGTTATGTATGGCAATTGTTCGCACATATTTAAATCACAAACTTTTTAAATGTTGCATTAAATATAAAAAGATTCATTGAAAATTTATTAAATGGAATGGAAAAGCACATACTTTTGCTATTGGGTTAAAATTATGATGTGACAATATAATAAGTTATAAGAATATGACCAAATTCTAGTAAATACCACAAAATCTAATTGAACATTAATATTGTAATTCTGATCATATTTCTAAAAAAATAACGACGAAAGATGTATAAAAATGTAAAATAATAACAAAATTAAGTGTTATTAATAACAAATATACTATTAAAGATCGCAGTAAAATTATATAAAATACTATTTAAAAGAGCTATGTAAGCGATTATGAAAGAACATAACAACATCACTATGATATCTAAATGTATCCTTAAAATATCAATACATCGCTTAGTACTGAAATTTTTTTTATGTGCATCACACTTTAAAATCTATAAATACACTTTTCGTTAAAATATTTCGATTGAACAGTTTCATATCACTACTGCCCATTGTCGCCATTTGGCAACATATCCTGCAAAAGGCCATCAATAGATATTAAAATTATTTTTCTTAATTTTGTATTCTAATTTAACTTAATTTATTCAATAACCTAGTGTTAATCAGTTTTTTAACGTCAGAATGATTTGGGGGTTAAACTTTTAATTTAGAAAAATGTTCATGATCTTTAGCCGAACGATGGAGGCTCTAACTTTTCTAAAACTTCGGGTTCTGATGAGATCTTTAGCCAGATCGAAATACTAGTATCAACCTAGCTAATATGTTTGATTTGCTTTATTTTTGTAAATATTCGGAGGTTGAAAGCTCGTTATAAATTGAAAATAACATAAAAATAATCTCGATGTATATAAAAACAAAAAACTAATATAACTGTAAAAAAATATTACTTGAGCCAGAGTACAAACTAACAATTTTTTATATAAATAGAACATTTTTGGTCTTCAAAGTTTAGTAACGTAATCAAAAATCAAGCACTGGTAAAGCAATTTATTTTTAGTACAATTGTCAGAAATTCAAATAATAGCACTGGCAAAGCCCTTATTTACAATGCTTTGATTTATAAAATTTACAACCGTAAAGACATTAAAGGACTAGCAAAGTACTGATTTAGAACGCTTTGCCAACGTTAGTACAAAGCGTTAGTAAGGCAATGATTTTAAAAAATTTACGACACATTGTTAAAAAAAATTTTAAAATTTAGCTTTTTTATGTTTGTGAAAAATGTTTTTTTAGACCCATTTTTTTTTTTTTTAATTTTCAGCGTTGGCATATTACTTCCAACAAATGTTATGCCAGTGCTGGCAAAATAGCACAAACAACGGTTAGCCAGCCGTTATCACTTATTTACGTTTTAAGTTATCAAGGCTTATGTGTCTCGTAGTTCAATGCATATATGTAGCTATCGGCTGCCTTTCTGGAGGCCAGAGTTCGAGTCCCCGCAGGTCAAAAAAAAAATTTTAATTAACTTTTTCTTAATTTTATTTTTGAAAATCTATTTTTGACCACATATTATTTAGTTTTGCCAGTGTTTCGCCAACGTTGGCCATTTCGTTTTGCAAGTATATATGGAACATTCTTTGTATATATGGAACATTTCATGAAAAGCTATGAAACTTCTTCTATTAATAATTTGAACTTTTATTAAGCAGCTTCATCATATTTATGAAGTGTTATATTGGACAAAAATCAATGAAGTTTTTCATCATATTTATGAAGTTTTTCATAAATATGATGAAGCTTTTCCTTTGAGTGTGCCAAAAAAACGATATTTGCAATGATTTTTGGTATGTGAATTTTAATGTGGGCAAATCTTGATATTGGAATCACGTTTGTTGATCCAATTTCATACGATTTTGTGTCTACGATTTCAACAAAATCCGAAGTTTAGCTGTATAGTGAAATGTTGGGCCGCCGAACTTTTCTGATTTGGTCGAACACTGAAATCATTGCATACCTACAGAAATTTCTTTAAATATTAAACTCGTAATCGCATCTAATCAGCCTAGCAAACATTTTTCCATTTGATTAAAAACATATAAAATCAACCACTCCATTTCCTCCACCCCGTCCGATTTCATTCAAACTTGGTACAGAAGATGTACATCATATAAATATAACCTCGTCCAAATGTAGGACAGCTATTCCCAGCGTATCTTGAAATATTGCGTTTCAAAATATGAAAAATATGCGAACATTTCAAAAAAGTAGTCGTACATAATATTCCATATCTTTTTAACGGCTTAAGCTACGAGAGTTATTGACACCTCATTTTAAAGCTACTTAAAGTGTTCATACAAATTATTCACTTCTCCATGTCAAAATGCATTGTTTTCAAAAATCGAGGTTCTAAAAACTGTATTTCAAAAAAATATTATTTTAAATTTTTTTAAAAATATATGTTAATTATCATTACGGTATCCGGAGTTATAATGAAAATGTAAAAAATTCTAACTAAAAAGCCGATAACTCGGAAACATGGAGGGGCACCAAATATGGATTTGGTAACGGTGTATAAGAATAATTTATAATCAACATATATATTAAAATACAGTTTTTTAAAATATAGTTGATTGAATCACGGATTTTGAAAAAAAAATCCATTTTACCGAGAAAAAGTTAATTATTTTTATGAACCAGTAAAACCTTTAAAATGAGGTATCTATGAATTCGTTAAAAGATATGAACAATTTTGTGCAACTACTTTTGCAAAACTTTTATTTTTATTTTTTTCAATAATTTTTTTTATACAAATCTTTTTTTCTACTGTATTTAGTACTTTTGAATTCGTAAGAGATCTATATACATATTAATTTGGCAACGGCATAGCGGAATAAATTTAAATTAACAAATGTTATTTTGAAAATTTAAAAAAACCAGTTTTTTGAAATACAGCAGTGTAAGCCGAGGATTTTGAAAAAAAATACATTTAACTTCCAAAAATTATTTGTTTGCTTACTTTATTTAAAGCACAACAACAGTTGCTTTAACATAACCTATCAATAAATCAGGTAAAGGGTGATTTTTTTTGCAACTATCTTTTGGCAACACTGCTTTTGGCAGCTCAGCTGTTTTCGTCTAACATGTTACTGTTAAACATGTTCAGTTTGGTCTATAATTTAACCATGAATCGACTTACAAACGAACAACGCTTGCAGATTATTGAAAGTTCATGCTCGTTTAAGAAAGTACATCGTGCATTTATTCTAATTTATTTTCAGTTTGGGCTACCTTCCAGCGGATTTGGGTGTAAAATCTTTTAAAATGCAGCTGGTGCAAGAATTGAAGCCACACGACATATCACAACGGCTAACTTTTGGTGAATGGGCGCTGGCAAAGTTGGAAGAAGATAAACTTTTTTATCGAAAAATTGTGTTTAGCGACAAAGCTCATTTCTGGTTGAATGGATACGTGAACAAGCAAAATTGGAAAAGTGCAAAAGTGGAAAGCAAAAGTGGAAAGCAGCCAGAAGCATTGCAAGAACTGATTATGCTCCCGAAAAATTCACTGTTTGGTGTGGATTATGGGCCAAAGACGACGATGGCAGGAATTTTACTGTGAATGGCGAGAGCTACCGTGCGATGTACAAATTTTTGTGTGCCCAAAATGGAAGAGCTGGACTTGGGTGACATGTGGTTTCTACAAGTCGGTGCCACACATCACGCAAAACAATGGCCCAATTGAGAGGCGAGTTCGGTGAACAGTTTATTTCACATTTGGGGTCGGTCAATTGGCCGCCTAGATAGTGAGATTTAACGCTTTTAGACTATTTTTTGTGGCGCTCTGTTAAGGCTCATGTCTATAGGGACGGTTGACGCACTGGAAGCCAAAATTAAAGAATTTATTTGTGAAATCATCTTTAAACATTGAATTATATAGATCGTTCTATTGACTCAAATAAAGATTTCATACGTTTTTCTAAATTGTATTTGTTTTTTTTTAATCAAATCCGAAAGCTCTTAAAAAATCACCCTTTAGATTTAATCGTTAAAAAGAAATGGACGATTAAGTACGACTACTATTGTTAAATTTTCAATCTTTTCCGTATTTTAAAACACGATATTTCCACAACCGTTAGAGCTAACAACCTAAAACTTCTACGATGACATATTTATGTGACACTTACCTGTCATACCAAGTTTAGTTAAACTTGAAGGGAGCAGATGTCGAAAATTGGATATTTTTTTGATGCTTATCTATGGAATGAGTCATTTGCCAGATTTGTCTATAATTCTTCAAAATACCGAATACCGGACAAAAGGCATTATCTTTCCGAACTGATCGGCCTGATACTAATATTTTTTCTTTGTTTTAGCATGACAAAGTTATTTCAACAGTTAATGTCATTCATTAGTTAAATCAAAAGCTCAAAATATTTTATTGAAATATTCTTGTCACTATGCATTCAAAGAATTTTAAAATTATTAAATAAATTTTCACTTTTGAAATCATGTTTAATTTAATTTATAACGATAATTTTACTAACATCTGATTTTTTCCTTATACAATTAACATGTTTTTAATTCAATTATTATCACTTATTTTTATAATGTCTAGCTGGCCATTTTAAGTTACCGATACAAATTAGTTGAAAAAAAAACCCGAAAAATCAGTTTAAGTTAAATAATTTTATTAACATTTCTTAAGTGTTTTATCGTGGGCATTTTTTTATGACACATAAATTGTTTAGTTAATAATTGAATGAGGTTTTTATACACATTAGGGTGTCCTGATAATTGGCTTTCTTGTTAATTTATTGAAACATTCAAATGATGCAAATTAGTTATCTCAATGCGCAAAAAATTAAGAAATAAGTTTTGGGATTATAAAGGGGATTTTAATTTCATTTCCGAAGATTAAAGATTTGATTATAAGTGTATTTTGGTGGTATCGAAAGTGGCGTTACGACGTACTTGGTAAAAAAAAACTTATTTAAAAAATTATGGTGGAATGCATTTAGTCAACCACACCATTTTTTAAATACTGATTTTGAATTTTTTGCTAAATGGGTCTTAAAAGTTGTGCTGTTAATTTTGAATGATATACGGAACGGTCCTGGTCCAAATTTGTCTATACAAATTTTATAATATACATCTTAAGAAAAACAATAATTTCCAGAAGATTTTTTATCATAAAACTAAATTAATCAGATATAAATTTAAAACAGTCGGGCCATAACGCAAATTTTTATACAAATTTGGTCCAATCATTTTAAACTTTTTTTACGACCTAAAAACCTGAAAAATGGCTAAAAATGGTCAAAAATCGTTACTTTTGATCGACATTAATAGTTTAAATTATGTGAAATTTCGAAAAAAAAGTCAAAACATTCCGTAAAAGAAAGCTAAGAAGACAAAAAAAACTAATACAGCAGAATAAAAAATTTTTTTAAATAGCGCAGACTTAGCTGTATCAATGAAAAATGGATATATACCGATTTCTCAAAAACTGGAGCCAATCTTACACTTCCAAATGTACTTTCGCACACAGGGACCTCCCCCCTAATAGTTCGAAAAGGATTCAGCGAAGTTCATTTTTTCGACTATCACAGTGTTATTAACTCTGGTAGGTAACTAAGGATCTCTCCAATTGATTTTTCTTATTTCCTATATTCATATAAGTAATACACTTAGAATACTATGTAGGTATGGACTACTACAAATGTAGTTAAAAACAAATGACATGTCACTTGAAAAAAGGACGACTTACATTTCAGTAAATTCAACAACATTTTCATATGTTTTTTTACTGTTCAAAAAATGAACCACAATTAGAGTAAAAATTAACCACATATGTAGTAAAAAATATGCAATTATTTATTTTTTTTATTTTTTTCAATAAAAAAAAACTACTGTACAAAATGAATGTAATACAGTAATTTGATGTGGTTAGTTTTTGTTTTTTTTTATAAACTACACTTATAGTCAAAAATGAAATATCTTCTACAAACTACTGTTTTTTCACTTCAAAATAAAGATACTGTATTGCAACTCAAACAACTGCAAATACTTACAGAAGAAGTTCTCTGAGTGTACCCATAGTTTAAGTGGTATTACTTCAAAAGCGTTTTTCATGGGACACTTTAATACACTTACGTATTTTGATAATGAAGAAATTGTATTTTGTGGTTATTTCTTTGTAATTTTATGATTTTATGACTTTTATTTAGTTAATATTATTATAAATATTTAATTAAGTTAATATATTATTTCATTTGTTTGCGATATTAATAAATAAAAAACGCTTTCCTTCGAAATTACGAATTATATATGCGTCAGTTGGAAAGGAGTATTTCTTTAGTATAAGTCACACGTTTTAAAATTCAGCTGATTTCATACCAGATTCTACAGCAAGCCAATATGGATAAGTTCTTTTATAAAAATTATTAAATATAAAACGGGAAAAAAGAAAACGCTAAAAGGTATCAAGACATAAACCCGCGGATTTGAATCCTTGGCGTTACATATATGTAGCGAATAATTTGACTCTCTGCAGAGCATGATAAAAATATCCACCAAATCTTTGGTAATGGGTGCGATAAAGTAATGCATTACCTTGTAATGCATACTCCTTACCTGTATATTTATTTTCCAACAAAAAGTAATGTGTTACCGATAATGAGACCTTACATTCAGCGTTATTTTGAAACATAAGAGTATTGAGTTACCACTAGTTGGTTACGTAATGCATTACATTATAATGTATACAGTAGTTTTGACTTAGCTGCACAACCAACTTCTGCACGAATTTTTGTGCAGGTAAGCCAAAAGCGCTGCTAACTCAAATTGGTTACCTGCCTTAAAGTGCAGGTAAACTAAATTGTTGAAAACTGCAAAGACCAGATATGATTTAATTTATTTTTATTAATTGTTTATTTCATACAATAGAATTTATATAAAAAACAACAAAACGAAAATAAAAAAACATTCATAAAAAATTTTATAAGGTTTTTACATACAAATTTATGTAGGTACAAGCGTTAACTAACGAAACTAACTAAGTAAGCAAAACATAAGAGGCAGCTAACGGCGATCTTTTGTATGAAAATAATGTACAACTGCCAAAAAAATGAGGCACTTATTTTAAATGCGCAGGTATACACAGTGCACTTAATGAAGGCAATTGCATACGTAATTTTGTAAAATAACAACGAAACCAAAATTTTGTGCAGTTATGTGAAAAGTGCACGTAAGTAAAAGGCAGTTAAATCAAAACTACTGTACTTCTTACCCTCAACATTATTTTTAAATGTAACGAAAAGTAATGTGTTACCAATAATTAGAAACTCATGGAATACCCTTGTAATGCTACAACATTACCTTTTACGTTAATTCAAAACATATAATAATGACTTATTATTAGACACATTAATTTGTGATTTTTTGTAAGCATGAGGGTAAGTTGTATATTTTTAACATCGCGAACAAAAACCGAAGCACAACAATTCATTTATATTTTATATGAGAGGATAGCTCAGTTGTTAGAGCTCTAGCCAGAGCCCAGGTTTGAATCTTATCGCGAGCACATAATTCATTTATGAAAATCTATTTATAGACACATTACTTTTCCAAGCCTGGTAACAATACAAGTAACCAGTTACTTTATCCCATACTAGGTATTGAGTCCACCCATTACTTTTAGGCTCATCGCCTGTAAAATTCGTTAGTGAAGGTGTATTGTAATACATGGAGCCATATGGCGATACATTACTTTACCCATTATTTGATAATGTGTGGTTTTGCTGGGTAACCAAGAACCATCATTTTTATTAAATACGATAAGGCCACGTCTGTATTTTAATATCACACAGTTTATATTTCTAAAGTAAAGGCAAATTTGGATATGGAGCATTTTTTGTAGCGAGAAGATTGCAAAAAATTAAAAAAAAAGACGGTCGTTCAAAAATAGCCACATTTATAAGTTCTAAACAATTGAAATTTATAGGCAGTAATCATATAAAAGTTATTAAAAAAATTACTTAATTTTTAAGAAAATATTATTGGCCTTCTGATACTCATAATTCGGTTTTTATATATTCGCTATATTTATGGTTATTGGGTGATTCGAAATTTTCACACTTTTTTTAGCTTATAAAATTTGTTAAATGTGAAAATATTGAAAAACGCTTAAATAGGTGTTCGCTTATTTTCATTTTGCTCTCAAAATTTATAACCTTCTTTAAGATATGGAGTTTTATGCAGTACAGGGTTAATGAACTTTGAATATTTTGTAGGGGAGCAAACAAAAGAGACACGTTTTATCACATTTAAGGCTTAAAAAGTGGAATGGAATAATAATTCGTTTTTATATGAAACCATGCCTTAAATTTTCGAAAATAAAGTACTCAAGAAAACAAAAATTTTGATACTCATATTGCCTATATGGTGGACCCAGATTGACCATATTTTTAAACTACTTAATATATCGAGGAAAAAAGCTATGCGAGAAAAGTCGCACAAAACCATGGGATTACGAATATCAAAAAAAAATCTCAGATTCCACCACGATTAAAGCCCATTTCGTCACACAGATTTATTTTCGAATAACTTTATAACTTATAGTAGTAGTAGTAGTAGTAGTAGTAGTAATTTCTTTATTTACAATTAATTAAGTTTACAAATTCATTTATAAATTCTATATTAAATACAAGGTGGCGCAAAAGTAATCCTCCTATCAGAAAATGCTATAAATTTCGCGATTGGCCCCTAATGTCAGTTCTGGTTTGACATTTGTGTAGTAAACACATGCGAAATACACATTAATAAACAATGTTACGCTACACTGCTCCAGAACGCGGAATATTTCACCACCAAGAGGAAGATGATTTTTCATCAAAAATAATCATGAGTGATGAGGCCCATTTCCATCTTAGCGGGTACGTAAATAAGCAAAATTTACGCTTCTGGGGCACTGAAAATCCGCGTGTAACCCACAAAGAGCCATTACACCCACTCAAAGTCACTGTATGGTGTGCTGTTTTCGCTGGAGGAGTCATCGGACCTTTTTTCTTCGAAGACGTCGCGGGCCAAACGGTTACTGTGAATGGTGAGCGCTACAGAGCAATGATCAACGAGTTCTTTTTGCCGCAACTTGATGAATTGGGATTGGAAAACATGTGGTTCCAACAGGACGGTGCAACGGCACACACTGCACGTGCCACAACCGATATGCTGAAGGATGCATTTCCCGGGCGCCTAATCTCCCGTTTTGGCGATTTGCACTGGCCAACAAGATCGCCTGATTGACCGCTCCAGACTTCTTTTTGTGGGGCTTTTTGAAGTCGCGGGTTTATGTCAACAAGCCTCAGACTCTTGCAGCTCTTAAAGACAATATCCGTCAAGAATGTGAGGACCTATCGCCGGAAGTTTTGGCCAAAGTGATGGAAAATGCCATAAAAAGGGCTCAAATGACAATCAACTGTGGCGGCGGCCATTTACATGACATCATATTCTCGAATTGATGTAAAAAAATTAAAATACCAAATAAAAATAATCCACAAGAAGAATCAAAGTTTTTCATTTTTTTTTTTTAAATTACAGCCAAAAAACTTCGGAAGGTTATTTTTGCGCCACCTTGTATTTATTGCAAATAAGAAAAACAAAGTAAGTAATGTTCGACTATGTATGTTTTAACGTCTGTCGAAATTTTCCGGTGATTTTAAAGTTAATTTATCAAGGAAGTTAATTATATTCTTGTATCAAAAATGGTCTATAATATAAGGCTGTGTTAAGGTATTGTACCAATTTTTCCCAATCTGTTTCTGTAGCACCGTTCAGTATTACTTTCATTTCTTCATCAAGTAAGTTGGATTTTCCGAAGCTAGAGATTCTAAACTCCTTAAGATAACTTTGAAATAAAAGGTTGAGTGAAGTGGGTAAGAACTTTTATATTTACATAAAAAGCTAACGCCTTTGAGTATCTAATTGTATATAAAATAGTTTTGAATCTTAAATAAGAAGAGAAAAATTATAAAACCGCTTGAAATTTAATGTTCACATAATCGAACAGTGGGAGAATAAGGATTAATAAAGTGCCAGATTTAATATTACTTTTTTTAATAACAAGAATACTTGATAGTCTTTACGAATAATTTATACACTAATGAATGTGTCATCAGAAAAGCTTTCATTTGATACCAATTTGGTATATAGTACCTTTAACCCTCTAACCAGCAAGACCGCCTCCAGGCGGGATATTTTAATTTGGACATAAATTCGCCAAATAAGTGATATTTTATAAGGAGTTAAACTATTTCAAACCAAACAAAACTAGCTTAATTAAGTTCAGTTCACGGTTTGGAAGCAAGAAATTGTCAAAATTAAAATGTGGTCAAATTTCAAACACTATGCAGGTATAGAAATTTAAGTGGACAAACACTTTTTTAACTGGCAGCCATTTTGTCAGCCGTCAAGTGATTTATGATTAGTTTGGTTTGGCATTTCAACATGAATAGATTGACGCCTGAACCACGCTTCCAAATTGTGCAAATTTATTTTGAAAATCATGGTTCTGTTCGAAATATGTATCGCGTTCATTTTACGGTCAACATAATCGTCCATCAGAGCAATTAATTCGGTTAACTATGGAACGTTTTCGCGCCACGTTTACTCTAAATAATAATATGTATCCACAGAGATGTCGTACAGTGTGTACAGAAGAAGTCATTGCTGCTGTAGAGCGTAGGGCAGAGGAAGACCAAATCAGTGTATCTGCCATCGTGACGCAGCCATGTTAACTGACTTTTTCGTTCATCAATTGAACAACCATAATGTGCAGGAGCTCTGCTTTCAACAAGGAAACGTTTGGTAACCTCATAGTTTCACGTTTCGGACCCGTGAATTGGACTCCAAGATCGTGCGATTTAACGCCGCTGAACTATTTTCTGTGGGGATATGTGAAGTCGCTAGTCTACTCCGATAAGCCCGAGACGATTGACCACTTGTAGGCCAATATTCGCCGCGTTATTGCCAATATACAGCCACAAATGTTGGAAAAAGTCATCGAAAATTGGACCTCCAGTTTAGATTACGTCCGAGCCAGCCGTGATGGTCATATGCCAGAAGTCATATTTAAATTATAATTCCAGAAGATTCTCTTTCTAATAAATTAAATTTCATGTCAATTTTAAAAATTCATCTTCGTTTTATTCCATTTCAAAGTTCTATACCTCTATAAAAATGCACCCTTTATATCAAAACGAATGCAGTTTTAAAAATCTTTAAAATTGTTTTTTTGAAAAAGAGAAGCTACACTCAGGAAATTCTTCCTATTAATTACTGTGTTGCGTTCTTGGAAAGGGGATAGTGGAGAGATGAAAGCTGGTGAAAGATGAAGGGCTTCAAACATCGCAACACTGTAATTGCGCGAGATGATAAATCTTAGAACAGTTGTTGCTCGCCACCTGATGTAGAGTTGGTGAATTTATTGAAGCCTTTAAGCTTTAAAAAAATATATATAATTTTTGTCCAAGGTCACTCAGGATTCTTAAAAAAAAAAGAATATATTTAGCAGTAATTAGCACAGCGTTTAAAATTAATATTACAGAATTTCTCGTTTTTTGAAAAACGAAAATCGCCTTACATTCTTAAGTTAAAGCACGAAAAGGAAATGTTCTTGCACTGTAATTATATCTTGGTAAGAGGAATAATTTATGTTATTCTTTTTAGTTTAAACGAGCTTAAAATCATTTATTTATTAATTATTTATTTCCAATATTTCGTCTCCACATTGGGTGACTTCTTCAGGGAACAAATATTACAATTTGAAAAACTAGTTTTAATAATTAAAAACTTATATACATATAATAATTTTTTTTAAAAAAGGCGGGATATCAAAAAAATATTTTCTGTCAATATGAAAAAATAAAAATATCCCAGAAATCAAAATTAAATAAAAATATCACAGAAAACAAAAATAATTATAATAATATTTAAAATCTTTACTAGAATATTGAAATACATATATTATTAAACATCATAATTTGTGAATAAAATAATTAATTTTTATAGATTAGTTTTTTAAATACAGTTCACAACTATGTTGGCCCATATTACCAGAACATATTTAAGTTGGCAACAACATTACGTGTTCGGAATTTCATTAAGAAAGCTTAGGCCGATTTGAGGGTTAAAACAGAACGAAATAATCCGATAAATGTAACGTGTAGTGCGAGTGCATGTGGCAATAGAAATCAGTTTATCTATACCACGGTCAGTGATTGCACAGAAAATTTCATATAGACGCAATCGAACAAATAAAAACATAACAAATATTACATTATTCAAAAAAACAGGGTCACTGACGAAGGTTCAATACCAGAAACTGCGCAGTCTGATTTAGAAAAATTGAAAATTTACAATGTAGTTATGATTTTTAGAAAATACACTCATTCTTCTCTACCACGCCTTTCACAATTAAAATTAAATAAAATTGCATATTAATTATAGTATTAATTGCAATTGTCTGAAAAAGCCGTTAAAATTCAAACTCAAAGTAAAATAGGGTAGTTTTTGAGCCCACATAATAGCTACCAAAAATCAGATTGGGCAGTTCCGTTAATTTTTTTTCTTCTCTACAATATATGCAAGGTTCATTAAGATCTGCGTGTCCGGGTCAAAATACCTTTTACGTTCATAGTCCACAGAAACAGGTTTGACTAAGGGCGATGAGTTGTAAATTTTTTTTTTCAAACAGGAAATCTTGTAATTATTACAATGTATTGGGCGTATATAAAATCCTGAAACTAATTCTAA
This sequence comes from Delia radicum, assembly GCA_021234595.1. Lineage (NCBI taxonomy): Eukaryota > Metazoa > Arthropoda > Insecta > Diptera > Anthomyiidae > Delia > Delia radicum. Next base: position 74,157,755 of record CM037851.1, on the reverse strand, counting down.
GTAGATTTATCAAAATTCTTATTCCAAAATTTGTCTCTATCCATCATGATTTATGTAGTAAACTTAATACAAATTAATATATCAATTTGAAAATTGCGATACAAGTATTGACCGCAAAACCAATGTTTTAAATTTATTAGCCTATTTTCACTAATAAAATAGATCTTTATTTTTAAATGTTTTTGTTATAGAATTTTTGTAAATTGTATATATTTGGCTAAAAATATTAATTAATTATTTTGTTTTAATTGGCTAAAAGCCAAATTTTGTAAGCATTAAGTTCAAGATTATTAAACAAAATTAAAAAAAATTATCGCCTCAATAAAATACATAATGCGCCAATTTATTTTAGTCGATAAAAGTTATACCAAATGTTTGAGATGAAGCGTGCACAGAGTATATAATACAATGTAGATGCTAGTATATATACAGTTACCTAGAGAATTCATCATGCACTTTAATTAATTCAGTTTAAAAAAAAAAATGCTTTATTGCTTTATTTTTGTAATAATGAAAGCTCATTAAAAATATATAAAAAAATAACATAAAATTTGGCGCGATGTATATAAAAACAAAAAACAAAGAAACTGTAAAAAATATTACTTGAGGCATAGTAAACCTAAATTGATTTTATACAAATAGAACATTTTTAGTCTTCAATGTTTATTTCTGTCATGATGCTTGTTAGGAAAATACTCTAGCCATGTGTTTAATTGTTAAGAAGACAAGAATGTAGCAAAATTGATAATTAATATGTTTTTTTTGTTAAAACTGCCTATTCTGGAGGCACTACCTTTTCTAAAACTTCGGGTTCAGATGAGATCTTTAGCGAAATCGAAATACATGTATCAACCTAGCTAAAATATAGACTTTTCTTTATTTTTGTTAATATACGGAGGTTGAAAGATCGTTATAAATAAATAAAAATAACAAAGAATTAGTATCGAGGTATATAAAACGAAAAAAGAAAAAATTGTAAAAAATAATATAAATTTCTATAAAATGTTTGAAATTGTTCGTTTATTTGCGTTAGATATTTATGAAATTGGAAATATTGCTCAGCGACTTTCATGCATTAAAAAATCGAAAACATGCGCTTAAAATATGCAGTACAAATTTAAAAATATGCCCTTAAAATGTGCACCAAAAAATATTCACTAAAAATCCAAAAATATATACTAAAAATCTAAAAATATGCACTTTAAATTTGCTGCTTTCTAAAAAATTTTAAACTGAAAACCAAAATCAATGCCTAACAGATGAAATCTAGATGCTATGTTAAGGGTTACAAATGCTTGATTTTGCTTATTTTTAAATAAATCTTAATTTTTGACAAAATATGCAAAAATATGCAGTTAAGTTAAAAATGTGCAGCATATGCAAAACTATGCAACAATAAATATCGAAATATGTTTTAAAATATGCTTATTTTAATTTAGAAAAGTATTTGATCAATTTCGATTTTGGACCACTGACTCACTGTCGTGCTCATTATTATACTTTTAAACGGCTTTATATTGTATAACGCTAATTCAGTGGGTTTAAAACCATAACCATTGCAATTAAAAATTTATTTTATCCAGATTTGCCTCACATTTATTTGAAAAAAAATATGTTCGGTATTTTTTAATGAGATATATTGTAAAAATTATTAAAACAGTTTAATATAATTTTTATTAAAAATAAAAATTATTTTTTTTCGACCTTTAATTGTTCAATGAAAATGAAAATTTAGAAATGTTGAGGTTAAGAAGAAGAATAAACGTTTTTCTCTAAAAATTATAAACACTATTAATTTTTAAATCAGACTAGACTAGTTTCTGCCTTTTTATGAACAGGCTCATCAGTGATTTTCCATTTAAATTGTATTATTATTTGTGTCTAATAATTGTCAGATTGTCTCTATATGATAATTTTTTCATTAATCTGCGGCTGTAAGAATTAAACAATACCAAGTCATGACCGTTTAGCGATCACATCCAAGTATGGCCTCGAATCTAATGCAGCTAAATTGCAGTTCTCTTTCCTATTAGCTTTTTCTGTTATTGTATATTATACTCAGAAGTGACAGCACTAACAACACAAATATTCTATTTTTAGATTTTTGTTTATTTTTCTAATGAAAATTATTCAAGTTCGTGTATTAAATATCCACTAGAGGTGGACCTTGCACATAACAAACAAGTTTTCTATTTATTTTTTATTAATGGTTATAATCTTTAACTTCGAGCTCATATATTAGTTCTCACGCAGTGAGTAAACTAGTTTATATGAATGTTTGATGTTTGGCATGGAATTGTAACCGCTTTGAAAACGTGTTCTGATGATGGGAAAATAGAAAATTCCTGAAATAGATCTATCAACACATTCCTGAAAGGGTCAAATAATAAATTTGAAAACAAAAAAACTCTATAGATTATTTGTTAGGACAATATCCTAATAAAGAAATATAGAGTATGGCCTCGAACTTGAATAATTTTCATTTTCAATTATTAAAAAATACACAAAAGAAATGTCTTTTATATTTTTAATTGATGCGGTGATGAAAAAATACGAAACTTAATTTTCGTACTAAGAATTAGTTTATCTGATGCATATAACATTTGTTATTCTAATCAGTCAGCATTAATTTTTTTTAAACACAAAGTTAAAAAGAACATATTGTGAAAAATCATCTTATTTTTCACAAAAAAATTAAAAATCGGGTAGCTCCAAAATAAAATAAATATGTCTTATGCCTTATATATATCAGTGCTCGTATACATAAAAAGCTAAACACAGATTTCAAATAAATTTTAATTAAAACACATTTTATGCCAGAAAACTATATTCCTAAACGAATTTTAGCTTAAAATACTATTGGATTATATTACGAGTACATTAAGTTTGCTAGAATATGAAACGATACAATTCAGTGAAAATAAATTTTTTAGATTAAATACTATGGGCTAGATATTATGGGCCGATAATTAGGAGCCAAATTTAAATATAACATACAATTAAATGTAAATTGCATATGTTAAACAATCAAAAATTTGTATGTAAAACTAAAATTTTTGGAGTTTGATATTTTAAATTGTGATATTCATTTAAAATAATTTCAATACATATTTACAATGTCAATTTTCGAATTGATATTAAAATTTTGAGAAAGATGTTACGGATATTTTTTCACATGGGACAATACATTGTTTTCGTTACTCACATATATTAATTTAATTCTGCCAAACCAATTATATACTGCTGATTAGGGCGGGTCGATTTAAAAATCGCTCAACGTTCAAGGAAAATCGTATTCTAGGGATCAAAATAAGAAACTTTGCCGAAGGAACCATACCTCTAAAACGAATACTGATGTCCCGACTTTTGACCCGTAGGGTAAAATTTTGAAAAAGCCCACTTTGATATTTCAGAAAGAAGGAGGAATCTCTCCAAGATTATGGGAGCTACTTCTTCTCCGGGAGACACGCTAGCAGATTAATGCATAAAACATCATTCTAGGTGACCGTTAAGGGGTTAAAATTTAAGTTGAAAGATGGCCTTTTTAGTCGTGTTTTTATAGCAAAATGTGCAAATCTCGGGATAGAGATATTTCAGAAAGTAGGAGGAGTCTTTCCAAGATTATGGTCTCTATTTCCTCTCCGGAAGACGCTCTAGCAGATTAATGTATAAATTATATTTGATTGGGTTGGATTCGATTGGGGCACTCTAAATGGGTAAAAGTGGGATTTTTCAAAATCTTAAACTACGGGTCAAAAGTCGGGACATCAGAATTCGTTTTAGAGGTATGGTTCCTTCGGCAAAGTTTCTTATTTTGATCCCTAGAATACGATTTTCCTTGAACGTTGAGCGATTTTTTTGCCTTTATACAAATCGACCCGGCCTACTGCTCATCTAATAACATATGGCATAACATATTGCAGGATACAATTAAACAATCCGTTTTACGAGAAATAACAGTGGCAAGTAAAATTGCGTTTGACTAGACATGATGTCATGCTTAACTTTATTAAATTTTACAAAACTGGATCACAATATATTCGATTATATAATATTATTTTTTTATACGGGTAACAAATGGATTGATTGGCACTTCTCACTTTGTAATAGACAATATACACTTCTATTGAACAACTTATAGAAGCAGAAAAAAAGTATGTTACTTTATTTATCCAAGCTGTCCTAGTTGATTATTTGCGTCAGTGACTGTATGTACTCGAATGTGTGTGTTTTTTTTTTCAATCAAAGGAATACTGATATTTTATAAACCTGCATTATTAGCCATTACCCAGCAAAACATCGATAATGGGTTTGGTATTACGGAACATGTTACCTGGTAATAAGTTAAACTCCTTACCCTTGCATTACTTCGCGACTGTTGATATTACCGACTGCACATAAGTAACACCACATTCACATATTTAAATGTTTTTATGGAAAAAATATTTATTTACAGAAAAAAATATTTCTCTACTTTTTTCAATTAAATCGGTTTGTTGAAAATTTTATAAGCTGTCAATTAAAAATTAATTGAATCAATTAAATATTTGCTCAAATTCGAAACTTGCTGGACATTTTTTTATATTATCGCTCAAATTCAAACATCAAAACAATGTTGTTGGTTTTTGTAATATTTATGTATTTGTTTTCTATAAATGTTTATATTTAGTGGTATTAGTAATAAATATTTAAAATTCATTTAAATTAGATTACATATTAATTCGTATTAGAATTATTACTTTTTAAGTTAAATCATTTAGTTTCAGTTGCTTAAATCTGAATATTTATTTATTCTAAAACATTATCATAAAATTGATAATGTAAATAATGTTATATTTAAAGTTTAATTTTGTTTAGTAAAAATTTTAAAATTTTTTTAAAAAGAAAGAAAATGCAAGAAATAAAGTGAAATTATTTCAAACAAACAAAGAAATACTTTAATATCAACAAATTTGCTAATATCTGCAAAGAAAAAAATCAAAAAAATTCCATAGTCCCTACGCTTTAATGAAATGAAAAAAACTAATTGCTGTATGAATTTTTTTCACTTAAGTATAAATAAATCTTTTAACGAAATGAGAATTTCATGCCGGTTTAAATTCAATGTAATAATATTCCCTTCGGTGTTCACATAGCACTTAACCCCACCGAAGTAAAATAATGAATCAGTGCTATGAAACAAAAAGCTTCAATGAATTCGCCAACGCTACATCAGGTGGCGAGCAACAACTGGTCTAAGACTTATCATCTCGCGCAATTACAGTGTTGCCATGTTAGAAGCCTTTCATTTTTCACCACCTTTCATCCCTCCACTATCCCCTTTCCAAAGAAAGCAACACATTAACTAATAGAAAGAATTTCCTGAGTGTTGCTTCGCTTTTAAAAAAAACAACACTATGTTTTTTTGCTTTTTAGAAAATTATACGATATTGATCACTTTTTAATCAAATGAGTGATTATTTAATTTATAAGTAGATCAATTAAAGATCTATCAATTTCTAATTGAATTAGCAATATTCGTTGTTGGATGAATATCAGCAATTAAAGTTATTGAATCGGTAGTTTTCGTTATTGAAATTTGGGTTTTTTTTTATGTGTAGTTTATACATAAAATTTAACATAATTAATTTTTTACAATTTTAAATAAATAATATAACAAGTGTATAAATAAAAAGAAAAAAAAAAAAAAAAAAAAAAAAAAACTTGTATTGAATATCTACCATAGGTAGAAATTGCACACAACAAACAAGTTTTCAATTAATTTTTTGATCAATGGTGATAATCTTGAACTTCGAGCTCATATATTAGTTCTCATTTAGTGAGAAAACTAGTTTATATGAATGCTTGATGTTTTGCATGGGATTGTTACTTCTTTCAAAACGTGTTCTGATGATGGGAACCTAGAAAATTCCCGAAATAGATATATCAACACATTCCTGAATGTGATCAATTAATAAATTTGAAAACAAAAACTCTATAGATTATTTGTTAGGACAATATCCTAATAAAGAAATATAGAGTATGGCTTCGAACTTGAATAATTTTCATTTCCATTGCACAATTAAAGGTCGAAAAAATCATAATTTTTATTTTTAATAAAAATTTTATTTTTAATAAAAATTATATCAAACTTATTTTAAAATAATTTTAAAATAATATTCGTTCTAAAAATTAAAGATTTAAAAGTTTTTGATAACTCTTTACCTGTAACTGAGGAGTAATATGTTACCGAGGTAAGTAGTTACCTCGATGGATATGACCTTGTTACTAGGGTTTGTAATATAAAAGGTTACCTACCTTCCTATTACAAAAAGTTTATTTTTCCACCCAAAACTTGTATGTCAAAAGTTTTTAAATAGTTACAAATTTTTCAATTTTAATTGAATACAACATATTTTTTTTTTAATTAATAATCATATAATTACAAATTATATACTATTACCACAATCTAGCACTAGCTAATGACTTTCGGCAGTTTGTAGCGAAAACAGACCAGTGTCTCTGGTGGGTATTGAATCCACGACTCCCGCACTAGATAAGCCAGCACGCTACCAACCAGCCTACCGGGGCGCACGGCATACGAAATATAAAGTAATAAAATTAAAAAAAACATGGATAACATGTTTACTGGAGGTCATATGTGCTCTGTAAGGCGTTACCGACTGGACGTGCCCTTGATAATAGGGTTTGTAATAGAAAAGTAACCAGTTAACCCGATCTTAATTTCTTGTTTCCAAACTTATTACCGGGTAACAGAAAGTTTTGCTGGGTAGTCCATTAATAATATGTATGGTAAATACTTAAATAAATATTTTTTATATAGCCAGTTGGATAACAAATATCTTGTAATTAAGTATTTTCATCGATGAATTTAACATAAGCTTATCATCGAGAGAAACATCCCAATTTGATTATTTGGATGTTGTTTTTAATAAACAACTTATTGATTAGAAAGCTAAATTAGAAACACTTTTGAATCCAAATATTTTTGCTTGGGCAAACTGACTGAATCAGAGTAATGGGTTTTGACACCGATTTATATGCTTATTAATTTGATATTACTGAGATTTAGCTTTACTCGCTTGAAAAACCTTCAGTTTTCTTTAAACATTTTAAATAGATAGGAAAATTCTGCGTAAATGTAATTTTTTAAAATTATGCAAAGAATTGTATTTATATTCTGAAAATATCATACTAAACCAAATGATGTTTGAAAAAAAACTAAATTTTTGTGACTGCTGTGGGTACACAAAAATTTATAAAAAAAAATGCAATCTCAAATTTCAATAAGCAGGAAATCTCAACTATTTACTTAACACCCTCATCAAATGTTATCACCAGGGCAACCAGAAATATGCTCCATCATAGTTTTTAATTAATTTAACATGACCTTGAAAGCCTGATTAGAATAACTCTAAAAATAACACAAAATTTAACTTTATCTTATTTTCAATTTATAACAAAAAAAAAGTATTTCGATCTGGCTAAAGATATCATCAGAACCCGAAGTTTTAGAAAAGCTATAGCCTCCATAATAGGCAGAACTTTAACAAAAAACCTATTCATAATCAATTTTGCTCCATTCTTGTCTTCTTAGTAATCAAGCACGTGGTTAGGTCTTTTCCTAACAAGCATCATGACGTTACTAAACTTTGAAGACCAAAAATGTTCTATTTATATAAAAAAAATTTAGTGTGTACTCTGGCTCAAGTAATATTTTTTACAGTTACAGTTCAGAAGAATTGCCGAATTCTGGCATCAATTTGTTAGATCATATTTTTGCAAATTTTGCTCTTAACAGCATTTGTAGTTTTGTATTTTTTAAAGGCGTTTTTCATAACACTTTTTTCCATTTTTTTAATTTTTTTTTTATTTTATCGAAAATTTTTTTTCCATCTTTTTCTTTAATACTTTCTAGGATTTGCAACTCCGCTTTCAGGAATTCTAGAAAATTTTGTAAATTTCAGATTCCTGTTTTAAGACTACCGATTTCGGTAGAATTAAATTTGTACATAATTTTTTGTTAGCAATTGAAATAATCTTCACGAAATTTACTCCAACTGAAATATATTTTTAAAAGACAGATTTTTAAAAAAAAAATATATCTAAAACCGGAAAATTTACTCTTAAAATTAAATATATGCCCTCAAAACGCATTAAGAGCATAGTTTTTTAATTTTAATAGTAAATTTTCCGTTTTTAGATCATTTTATTTATGTGAATAATAAGGAGGATATTTCTGGTTGCCCTGGCTATCACAATTAATTTAAATATAAAGAATGCAGTTTATTAAAAATTTCTCTTTACAAAATCTTTATAGAGATATTCTAAAATTTTCTTTTCTTCTACAATATTAATAATTTCATAAATGTGAATACAAATAAATAATAAAAAATTTTACAATATAAATTAGTTAACAATGAAAGATGAGTGTGTTTTTTCATTATGCATTCAATTTGTTCATATATTTTTTTAAATTTATTACAATTGCATGAGATTTTATTTTTTCAAAATCAAGGAAAATGATACTTAACATTAATAGTTTTATGTATAGCAATGAATAAATTCGTATACTGAATAAATAATGAATTATACAATAGTGGTATTTGTTAAATTAGATTAAATTTCATTCTAATACAGTTGTACTACATCCCACAGTGGATATACCACAAAAATTTTTGGAAATAATTCGGTCATTTCTTACTTTTTTTTTTTTTTTTTTTTTTTTTTTTTTTTTTTTTAAGAGAAGCTACACTCAGGAAAGGTGGTGCAAGATTAAGGGCTTCAACCATGGCAACACTGTAATTGCGCGAGATAATAAGTCTTAGAACAGTTGTTGCTCGCCACCTGATGGAGAGTTGGAGAATTTATTGAAGCTTTTTGTTTCATAACCCTGATTCATTATTTTACTTCGGTGGGGTTAAGTGCTATGGGAACACCGAAGGTGAGCGCTGCGATACTTATAGGTGATAGAAAACTCATACATATTATTTTTCTAAATTGATGTTGTCGTCACCGGGACTCGAACCTGGAACCATCTGTGTAACAGTCCAACGCGCTAACCATTACACCACAACGCCCACGGGCGGTAATATGACCATTCAAACTAGGGAACTTATTGCTTATAAAATTTTGAGTGCTCAACATTTTTTTTCTTTTTAATCCGATTTTTAAATCTACAGGCAATTTTCTTTCCAACGATACCAAACACTGATGTGATATGTTTATAACTCCTTAACAGAAAATCTTCAAAAGTTACTTCTCATTTTTTTTATTTAGTCAAGAATTTATTTAGTTGAATTGCCAATATTTTAGAAAAGAAATTGGCCATGATTTCGTCCCGCTATTCGCAAAAAAACTGGACCTGAGTCTGATCAAATTTGGAATTTCACATTTTCAAATGGAAATATCTCGGTAACTTTTAGAGATAACCCACCCATCTAAGCATGTTTTTTGTTAGTCTCTACTAGCAGATTTGAAAATATGTTTGAAAATCGGATTAAAAACAAAAAAAAATGGCGAGCACTCAAAATTTTATATGCAAAAAGTTCAATAGTTTCAGTGTTTCGAATGTTCAATATCAAAACTTAAGCTCGATATTACGTCACTTATGCCAGTTCTAAATTTAATTGCAGTCGGACCACTAAGTAAGACATGGCCGTATTATTTCCAAAAATTTTGTGATATATCCCACTGTGCATCCCAGCAAAAAATTTCATTGATTTAGTAAGCACTAACTACATTTTGTAAGCTTCCAAAATGGCGCTGCACCGTCATGCATACAATAAAGCAGTTCAGAACGGCATTTTGTTATGCTTTAATTAATGCATTCTTTAGAAGCAATAAAGAATGCAGACAATTAAGTAGTAAAAAAAGCTCACAAAAATCAGTTAGGCATGCGTACGATGAAGCAATATAATATCAATGAATTGATTTTATAGATTTGATAAAACATGTCGTTAATTGTACAAAAATTTGTTTATATATGTTACGGTAACCGCTTTGGAGAAGTGAGTAAGAGCTATATTTTGTATAAAGTACACATTATTTTAGCGCTTCTCGAATCACAAAAAAAATTCCTTGCATTTTCTACAAAGTCATGAATTAATTGCTTCTTAGGTCACCTGAAAGAAGCTGTTTTCACCTACTAAAAAGAGATACGCTAGATATCGCAAACAAATATCATGTCTTCTAAAATTAGTTATGAAAGCGCTCGGAAATTAAATAATGCCTTCCAAAACTCCTTTTGGGAAAGCACTATTTTTTGCTGGGATACTTTGTATTTTGTTTATATTTGTTACTTTTTACAAAAATTTACAATGAATTTCAGTGATTGAAACAGCATGAGGTCTTATTTTGCAATTGTTAAGATTTATAAAAATAGGTGTTAATTAGTTTCTGGAATTGATGTATTAATGTTTTTACATACATTTGTACATAACAAAATTAATTAAAATCTAAATGTGAAGGTATGCCAATACAAACAACTGGCCATTAAATTTATTTTAAAATTAATTTTTTTTATTAATATTGAGCATCGCAAATATCACAGTGCTACAGTGAAAAAAATGCACAGACTCGACAGTATAAGTTCGATTGTACTACGAAAGATTAGTAAAACCCTGTACTCGGTTTGGCCAGTTTGACTACTACCAATTTTTTTTCTATGGACTTCAAAAGATTTTAAAAATCAGTGCACAACTCAAAAAAAAGTGTCCTCAGTTTTTGGCCAACAGCTAATTCAGACTTGATGATATTGCTTAAATATATTTGGCAATAATGTAGTGAAGAGTCTACTGAACAAATTTCAGCATAACTTACAGAAACTCATGATTGTCCACTAACAATATATGATAAAATTGTAGCCATTGTAAATCTGAACAATATTTATTTTTTTAATTGTCCATTAAAATTTTTATTGACATAGCTAAATTGACCGAGTGTACTGTTTTTAAACTTTTTGAAATCTGTTTGATGAGATAAAATAAAATTAAAATGAAACGAAAGAAAAGAAAAGTTGCTAAATTAAATTTTTATAAATTTGGCTATGTCAATTAAAATTTTAATGGATAATTTAAAAAAAAAATGATATTAAAATAACAGATCTGGTAATAGATAACCCAATTTATGTGCTTGCTGAAAACCTAACTCGGCTAAGCTTATGCAATGGTGCTTGGCGGTTTTCTGGATTAGAAATTTAAAAAAGAAATATTTAAATTTATGTATTTTTTTTTTTTATTTTATTAATTAATAATCATATAATTACAAATTATATACTATTACCCTAACCGAGCACTAGCTACTATGGCCTTCGGCGCGTTGTAGCGAAAACAGACCAGTGCATCTGGTGGGAATCGAACCCACGACCCCCGCACTGATAAGCCAGCACGCTACCAACTAGCCTACCGGGGCGCACTATTTGAATTTAAAAATGATGGTTATAAGAACTCCAAAGAGCTTTCTATTCTAATTCTTTGACCACTTATTTTTACCCAAGTTGCTTATTATTCTCTCAAGCAGCATTATGCAAAAAATTATTAAAATCCGGTCGGCTGTTGAGAAGATATAGTACATTTAAGCAGAGCAACAAAATGTGCAATTTTGTAAGAAAAATTTATAGATGTCTTCACATTTTCACTCACAACTTTGTAACTGCAAGACCGATTTTGATAATTTTCTACAAACAAAAATCACTTTTTTCGGTGTCTTTCGAATCATAATATTTAAAGTTACAGCAAAAAGAAGAAGTAAAACATTTTTATCTACTGCATATGTTACGTGCTGATTAAAACGTAACAAAAAAAATTTTGTGCAACCATCGGTTACCCAGCAGTTACCATTAACTTACGTTTTAAGCTATCAATTATTATATCGCTCATTTATTTCAAGAACGTCACAACTCAAAAAGCATGATTTTTGAGTTAAAGACGCAGAATTATTTGTTATATGACGTATCATATTGTGTAAAAATTTTGTATTGATATCTTGTATACTCACCTTTTGAAAGAAATTATATCTTTATTTTTTTCTCAAGGTGGAAGTAAACTGAAAACTTTAAACTTGTTTTCTACAAAATCAAAGTTTTTGAGTTATGATGTTATTGGAGTAAATGATCGTTATGTCTTTTTTGTTTGTAATGTATTTCCTTTGGGCTAAGTTGGTCAATTTTCTAATAATAAATATTCGAAAAATAAAAAAGAAATTATTTAATTTTTCACTCGAAGTTTTTTTTTTTGGCTTATTTACAATTTCTTCAGGAGTAGTTTTATTATTAAATTGATTTTATTTCACTTTGTTAGAAATATCATTAAATATTTACGACACAACAATTATATCACATTATAAACTATATTATTGGAATTACAGAGCTTTACTTAGCTCAGCGGGTAGAGCTGTTGGCTACCTAATCTGTCGGCCAGGGTTCAAATCCGACACGACAAAAAAAATTATAAATGAACTTTTTTGTAATTTTATTTGGAAAATTTATTATTAGAGCACCTATTTTATGGTTTTGCCAACGTTGGAAATTTTGTTTGCCCAGTGCTTTTCCGGCACTTGTCAAAACAGACGGACCATTTTTTTTAATGATGTTGTATTCTTTTTGCCAGTACTTGTACCACCTTGGTCCGTTTATCTTTTTCTAACTGGGTAGTTACAAGTTAGCTCGCACATTGATTTATTTTACACTGGATTCCCCATGTTGTCAGTAGTTTAACAACTCTATACTAACTTTTTTGGAGTAGAAAAAAATATTGTTTTGGGCATAAACCAGTTTATATTGTACTATTTAAATTAGTTGTTTTGGAAGTTGTTGCTGGTATGTTGTTAAAAAAGCGAACATTTACAAGTACTTCACCTTTTTTTTGTTGGGATGGCATATATTTCGTTTAGAAAAGTATTAGAAGGTTTGAAAGAAAAATTTAACTTTTTAAAATAAATTTAATAAATTTATAACCTCTAGATTGGTATACTTCCCATTACAAGGTAAACACCTTACAAATCAAAAATTAAATGATACATTACTACGCTACACTCAAAGGAAAAACTTCATCATATCTATGACATGTTTCATAGATTTGCGGTAAATGTAACGCTTCATAGTATTTGTGAAACATTTCATAAAAAATAAAATCAATTTCATTATATTTATGAAATGTTTCACTATATATAGGGTTTTCCAATAGGTACTTGACAACTTTTAATTTAATTTGTGAACCCACTGATCATCTAACTGTTACTTTTCTTGTTGTCAGTAAACTCAACATTTTCATCATAGTAACGAACAACGTATGCAAATTATAAAAATGTATTCGGAGTCGGTTGACAGCAACTTTAAGAGCGTTAACTCCAATTTTCGGTCGTTAAGCTCGCCCTAGTAGACAACAACAAGTTTAGTGCAAAAACTTGAGTCTACCTATTCATTGTGTGATGCTACCGTGCCAGTGAGATAACGGGTTGTTCGAAATGCCGAAAATATCGCTGCCGTTCAAGCGTCCGTAGCAAATTATTCAAATCAGTCAATTTCGCGGCGTTCTCAAAAACTGGGCATCGCCAAGACGACTTTATGGCAAATTTTGCATAAGGATCAGCAGTTCAGGCGTCCGTAGCAAACGATCCAAATCAGTCGATTTCGCGGCGTTCTCAAAAACTGGGCATTGCCAAGACCACCTTATGGCAAATTTTGCATTTACACTCAAATGGTTTGGTTTATCTCAAATGGTTTGCGTTTTATTAAAAAAAAGTTGTCAAGTCCTTATTGAAAAACCCGTTATATGAGTGATATATTGTATCAGTAAAGAATTAATTATTTTTGTGTAGAAAAAAGTTCATAGAGAATATAATATGGTCATTATAATTATTGTTTGTTTATGAAATGTTTCGATGAAAGTGTTACTTTGAACGAATATTGCTGGAACTTTTTCCTGTTTTTCTCTGGGTGTAATAAGCGATTATACACATTTAAAAAAATTTACAACTGTTAAAAAAGATGAAAAATCAAAATTTCCTCTTAACAATAAAAAGTATTTATGCACACACACAAAAAAAGTATAAATATTTAAAAATAAATATTGACTTGTTAAAGAAAATATTTGAAAAAAATTGCTAAATTATAAAGGCAATTTTTCACAACACTCAAAAAGTAAGTTTTTTTTTTTGAAATAAAAGAATTATAAATTTTGACGTAATTTAGAAGGTCATATTCACTTGGGGTTTTTTTTTTTTTTGTTATAAACGGAAAAAAACTAGCAAAATGTAGGTCATTTATAGTCAATAAATTATTGAAAAGGAATTTTAAAACGGATCTTACATTATAGAATAGATTGCAACTTACCTTGTTATGGGACCCGGTGATTCACTAACAGCCTTTATTGATCTTCTTAAATGTCTATGGAATGTTTGGTACATCGATTCTTTACGCTGTATACTAACATTTTTCTCATCTCCATTAATCATCGTTACATTAATATCTTTACTGACAAGTATTGCACCATCAACACCAATCAATTCACCTGAGACAGTTTCTTTGAAATTTATTGTTGTATTATCGACTAGATCGCCGGTAAGGGGACTAGTTTCTTTAATATTTTGTAAATTTTGTACATCTGTTATTAGACTATTATCGGTTTTACTATTAGACATTTTAACAATCACAGCATTTTTTCCTGTACTCTCTTTATCATCGAGCAGCTTGGTCCAAGCATGCTCACCCATATTTTCCGTTTTATCTACAATCATATTTTCGTTTTGGTTTTGAAATTCTTTCTAGGGAGGTTTGCTGAATTCGGTTAGGGGAAATATCACGTTTCCGGTTTTAAATTTACATTGAAAATTTCCAGTTTTATTGATTTTAAAACAATCATGGAGTTTTTTTTTTTTTGATCTAAAAGAAATAAAATAGAAAGAATTTTTTACAATTTTTTTGATCTTTTTTTTATAAAAATTTTTAATGCAACCTTAACTCAATCACTGTTGAAGTGCAACTAATTTTTATAAATATTTTATTAAAGTGCTAAAAACTGTTTAGTTCTTGAGATAATCGGGTAGCATTATATATTTCTATTATTTTTATATTTGATATCTTACTTTATTTAAATATTCACCTACACAAATTGTACATAATATGAATGACTTAAAAAAAAGTACTTTAAAATATATTAGGGGATGGTCACAAAACTGTAAAAAAAATTTATACAATTTTCGTAGCAACTTGGAAAATTAATATAAAAACTTATTAAACCCAGGCGGTTAAGAGGTTAAGGCATTATTTGAAAAATCGCTAAAATTGATTAACCGGTTATTCTGGTCGCCTTATCGACAAAATTGGCGGTTAGTCAATTAATCGCTTTTTTTTTTTTAAAAAAAAGAGAAGCAACACTCAGAAAATTCTTCCTATTCATTAATATGTTGCTTTCTTTGGAAGGGGATAGTGGAGAGATGAAAGGTGGTGAAAGATGAAGGGCTTCAAACATGCCAACACTGTAATTGCGCGAGATGCTAAGTCTTAGAACAGTAGTTGGTCGCCACCTGATGTAGAGTTGGCGAATTTATTGAAGCTTTGTGTTTCATAGCTCTGATTCATTATTTTACTTCGGTGGCGTTAAGTGCTATGGGAACACCGAAGGTGGGCGCAGTGATACATATAAGTGATAGAAAACTCATACATATTATTTTTCTAAATTGATGTTGTCGTCACCGGGAATCGAACCCGGGACCATCTGTGTAACACTCCAACGCGCTAACCATTACACCACATCGCTTAATGACAAAAATATATGTTTGTCTTTGATTTTTTTGTCAATAAAACATAAATAACTCTTTTTTTTGGTAAATATCAAGTAAAGTCGACTCGATTTATAAGGTGTTTATTTAGAAAGACTTAAAGCAATTTGCGGTTTTTTAAAGAAACATGACTTTAGGGTTTTATTTTGGAGGAATCTAAGAACTCTTCAATATGAAAATGTTCTCAGAAGTCAATTCTTAGAGTTGCACAGTTTTTCTATTTAAAAGCTCTTAGAATCTAAAATTGTAACCATTTTGAAAATATGTGAATTTAAAATAATGACTTGTAGGACAACTTTTGTTTTGTTACAAGAACGTTCTAGTGTCGGTTTTTACACCGATGATTTTTGTTTAAAATTTATCCAAAAGCAACTGGTACAATTGATCCAAAGTAGTTACTCGCAGAATCACTTCATGAACTAGTTCTGGTAAGTTTTATCCAGAGAAGACAAATATTTATTTTTACCTTTTTCCATTTATACTCATATTTGCCATTTCGACCTTAAAATATCCGCTTTAAGATTTTTTGCTTGAAAGGTGTTTTTTTTTGGATTTGTATGCCCCATATAATTTTTTCTATATTTTGTTTTTGCCATAAATGGAAATGATTTTGACATCTAAAAAACACAAAAATTATCACAAAGTCATATGCATTTAAAAATCAGACAAATTAACTATAAATACAGTTACTTCTAAAATAAAGTTTGTAAAAATAACAGATATATTTTTACTACAAAAATAAAGCAATTCCATTTAATATCACCGTGAAATTAATATTTTCCGATTTCAATAAAATTTTGTGAGTGTATGCGGTAGTATTTTCTGGTGTACATACTTCTACATTTTTTCTGATATCTCACGTAAGGAGCATTCCACTCTAAAATTTCAGGGTGTTTAGAACACATGTATAAAAATTTTAAAAATTTTAAAAAATGGATTTTTTCCAAAAATTGATTTTAAAGCTAGCCGTTCTTATGAAAAAAAAAATTGTCGATATTTTTTACACATCAAAAGTTATGACCTTTTAAGTGAAGTCCCTACCCCTCAATTTGAAGCTATAGCGTTGCCAGAGTTTAAAAAAAAAATGTTTAATACTTGCGTTCACTACCGCATACACTCACAAAATTTTATCAAAATCGGAACATCGATTAATTTCACGGTGATATTAATGCAATTTCTCAATACAGGGATGGCAGGCAGTAACGCTAAAATACTGTTCTCGATTCAAAACCCTTTCAACTGACTATTATTATCGGTAAAATACCGTTATCTGTGAAATACCGTTACTGATAAAACTAAAATGTATATACCCTTAAAATAAAGTTAAAGAAATATCCGTTATCGCTAAAATACCGTTATCCTTAAAACACCATTACCCAAATAGATCGAAAAAAATTTACTGTGAATAGTTATATATTCCCAAATTTTCTTCATAATTTACGCAGTCATTGGATTTCGGTCATAATGGGCCTAAAAATATCGGCGTAAATTGACATTACCTAAATAACTCAAATAAAGTTAACCTTAAATTACCGTTATGGAAATAACTGAAACCCCGTTATCCTTAAAATTACATTACCAAAATAACTCAAATACCACTACTGCGAAAATACCGTTACCGAAATAAGTAAACTACCGTTAACGCTTAAAACCCGTTACCGAAATAACAGAAATGTCGTTACCCTTTAAATACCGTTAACGAAATGTAATAAAATAGCATTACCCTTACCGATAACTGCATCGAAACAAACACAACAAAAATTTGTAAAAACTCAACGAAATTTTAATCTTAAAATAACTTAAAACTATTGACGGTTTATTTCACTCGATTTAAAAATAATTTAGTGATATTTAAGATATTTTTCTATTTTATAAGCATTTTTTAAACACTTTTTTACCCGAAGTAAATAAAACTAACAAGATTTTAGGAAAATAACCTACGTATAAAAAAAATTTAACCTGCATGTTTTAACCGATTAATCGAGTCGAATAATTATTTTAGTTTTAAGTTATTTATTCCGACATTAACCGAAATAGGCGATTAATAGAGGAATTCGTTAATCGATTAACCGAATTGGAAACACTATTTTATACCTAGCGCCCAGTTCTATTTTATGATAAAATTTAGAATATAACCAGGGCTGTCACGTATGGCGATTTCTTACCAAAAGTGGCGATGTGCAAAACGGGCGGTTTTTTTGACGATTTTTTAAGAGGGTGGCGATTTTACACACAAAAATGGGTGCCAAAATTCTGGAATTATATCAACAAAACAAGCAAATATTCAAAAACTGGATACGTTTTACTACAATATTACTTTATACATATTGCTAAATTTTTTACATATTCATTAGAAATATCTGGTGTAGTAGATATTTTTAATTTTTTTTGGTAACGATTTATAATGTAATTTTTTATAATTTTTGTTAAAAGAAGACATATTTTCTTATCTGTTGGTATAAATTATATATATATTGCACGTTATAATAGGTAAAAAATTAAACCTGGGTCTAAACTTTTAGTATTTTATTGTTTGTATATGAAAATTTTATTTAAAATTTTGATTTTCATTAAATATTGTGCGGATTATTGTTGTAACACTTGACACAAAAAAAATGATGTAGTACGAGGTTGACAAGAACTGCAAAGCTTGATAATTGCGACCAAAGTTTCTGAATGTATAATATTTTTTAAAATATTCATAATAAAATATGTTGTGTGACACATAACTAATTTTGGCACGCTTATCACCATTTTTTACAATTTCATTTAAATGGCATTTGCGACTTGAATTTTGCTAAAAATAACGATTTTTTTTTTGCATTTTTATAGACTTTTTTAAAAAATTACTCAGACTTTCGACTTTTATTATATATTAGTCAAGCTTTTCTTCCACTAAGTCCAAAAATTATGAAATGCTAACCTGCTGCGATCAACTTTTTAATTTTCAAAATATTTTCAATTATGAAGGAATTTGGTCGCTAGTCACAACAGGTAAGCATGAGAATTTTTTTTTTTTATCACGGAGAATTTTTTTTTTAAATCCATTAAATACTGAAGTTTTTTTTGTAGATATCCCATAAAAAAACATGGCGAAGAAACAAAATTTTTATTTTTAAATTTAAATTTAAACAACTTTCAAAGTAGAGAACGTACATTACTCCAGGCAAAAAAATTTACAAGTCGGTCCATAATTAATTGAGTGGACCAATTATGTGGTGATTTCATTACAATTTCATTAATATCAATTGTAATGAAATTATTTTCATTGGCGTTTTTTAATTAATGTTAATGAATTTCTTACAGTATTAATAGTTTTTTTTATATACATCGAGATTATTTTTATGTTAATTTTAATTTGTAACGAGCTTTCAACCTCTGTATATTTGTAAAAATAAAGCAAATCAAACATATTAGCTAGATTGATACTAGTATTTCGAACTGGCTAAAGATCTTATCAGAACCCGAAGTTCTAGAAAAACTAGAGCCTCCAGAATATCCAGAGCTTTAACAGAAAAACCTATTAGTTATCAATTGCCCTTCTTACCACTGTTAAACTCTCTTAAAATCAGTTCAGGTTCCGAATTACGGCATTCGTGATCTTAAATTTTCGACCGAAATTAATTTTCTATTTTCGAAAGTACAACATTTTAACGAACATTGTTGAATCAGGGATGTTGCAGTTCGGCCCTTGATTAGAAATAATTTAAAAACTTTGTGTTTTCATTATTAGTATTTTTGTAGTTACTCATTTAAAATAACAGTTTCCGAACTATTTCACAAGATCATGAATGCAGAAATTCGGCCTAATGTTTTTAGACGAGAGCGTTGCGAACGGCTTGTTTAAACAAATAAAAAACCTAACTCTTATAAAATGGGTAAGTTATTCCAGATTTTCAATGAAAATAAAATAGTTGCTTAGTTCCACTATATATTGCCTAACTAAGCAACTATTTACTTTCTACCACTGATCCTGTTTTGTGGTTAACAAAATAGTTGTTTTGAACAATCTGAAATTTCTGAAGTACTTAATAGCGAGATGTATCGTAATTATTTGTTTACCCAAACACGTATGTGGCAATACCATAGTAGTTTTCGAGATACTAGCGATTTTTGAAAATGGTCAGTATCTCCGAGACTAAGCGAGATAGGGCAAAGCAGGACAAATTTTGCTACACATTAGTATTGATACACCCTTATAACATAAGGTCCGGGAGAGATCCCGAGTGATAAATTTATATTTTTTACCTATTTACGTGATAATAAAAATAAACATACTTGGATAATATAAAGTTAGTTCCTGTTTCCTTTTCGTTTCCCGTATTAAGTGTTACAACTCCTATCGATCTACGTTTCATTCCTATGTAAAGCAAGTTACACTCCATTTTTTTTTTTTTTTTTTTTGTAAACAAAACTTTTTTTGCTCAATTGTAATTAGTTTTTTAGGCATTAGCGTGATTTAATTAGCATTAGTGGAACAAATTTTAGTACCAAAAAATTTCTTTACAATTAAATGGTAATGAAATTTTTTTTGGCATTAGCCAAAAAAATGTAGAACTCCCATGTATGGTCCACATTTACAAAAGTTACACGCCCCAAAAGATTTTAGTCAACTTTGATAACTTGTGAGTACACCCTGTACTAAAACATGGTGACCTAATCACAATATTACAAAAGATTACCACCTCTTTTACAATTTCCAATTTGATTCGTACAGATCGGATCAGTAGTTTAGAAGCTCTATATTTATTGCCATTATTTTTTTCAAACGCGCTCTGTTTGGCAAGAAACGGCAAAATAAATCCGACTACACTGCAAATGAGTAAAAAAAATATATATCGTAGATTAGCTTGCGTTTTTAATGTTTTAGAAGTAAAAATGCTTTTAAAAATCTGTTAATTTTTAGTTTTTTTAATTTTTTTTTTTTTTTTTAAGAGAAGCAACACTCAGGAAATTCTTCCTATTAATTTTTTTTATTTTTTTTTTTTTATTTTTTTTTTTTTTTTTATTAATTAATAATCATATAATTACAAATTATATACTATTACCCTAACCGAGCACTAGCTACTATGGCCTTCGGCGCGTTGTAGCGAAAACAGACCAGTGCCTCTGTTGGGAATCGAACCCACGACCCCCGCACTGATAAGCCAGCACGCTACCAACTAGCCTACCGGGGCGCACAATTCCTATTAATTAATGTGTTGCTTTCTTTGGAAATTGGATAGTGGAGATGTGAAAGGTGGTGAAAGATGAAGGGCTTCAAACATGGCAACACTGTAATTGCGCGAGATGATAAGTCTTAGAACAGTTGTTGCTCGCCACCTGATGTAGAGTTGGCGAATTTATTTTTGTTTCATAGCCCTGATTCATTATTTTACTTCGTTGGGGTTAAGTGCTATGGGAACACCGAAGGATAGAAAACTCATACATATTATATTTTCTAAATTCATGTTGTCGTCACCGGGAACTGAACCCGGGACCATCTGTGTAACAGTCCAACGCGCTAACCATTAGGGGATTAGTAAATAATTATTTTAGAGTTAAACGAAACTGGAATTGGTGATCGTAATAAAGCGAAGCGAACTGACCCGCTACAGGAAAAAGTATATCGCAGCAATGCCAACCAGTATTTGTTCTTCTATAAGAGACTAAAGAAAGTAAGAACTTTTTAAATTTTTTCAGACCTGGGTAAATATTGACAAATTTTGCAATTATTTTTAGTTTATTATTTATTATTATTTAACTGAATGAGGAAATTCCTATAAATTGCATTATATAAATATATTTTTTTTTATATAGAGAATTTTAAAAAATTTTAAAATAGTGAATTTTTTTATTGTTGGTCTATATAAATTGTGTGTGAGTTGTTGGTTAGTTCGGTTAAAGATCATGAATATTTTTCCATATTAACAGAAAAATTATAATTTTATTTGTGATAATTTACTTTAATTAACAGAAAAAACAATTAGAAAAAAGTTAAATAGATGATGTTTAAATAGATGATGTTTACAATTTAACACTTTAAGGCACGAAGAATGTTGATGAAGGCCGTTGCGGGCTAGAAAGTTAACTCCATTCATGCAGGTGTCAAATAACTTTTTTCTAATTGTTTTTTCTGTTAATTAAAGTAAATTATCACAAATAAAATTATAATTTTTCTGTTAATATGGAAAAATATTCATGATCTTTAAACGAACTAACCAACAACTCACAAATTTTAAAATTTTTAAAAAAATCCATAACTTGTTCTGAATTTTTAGAGTAATACAAAACTCAGTGTATCTAAAAATCGGCTAAAATTTTTTTTTTTAATGTTTTTTATTTCTAAAAAATGTTCAGATGTTTTTTTATCCTCCCCGAAAGTTTTATAGTGTAACCCGTATTAGTATTAGCAAAAATAAACATTAAATATTGTCTTTTATATATATTTCAATATTTCTGTGTAATTTTATTACATGAATTATTTATTGCTCATACGACACGTATGCAAAGCTATGTATGTATGATCAACGAATATTTTCTCCTAAACTAATACGAGTTACACAATGAAATTTTCTGAGTTGGTAAAAAAAACAAGTAAACCTTCATTATATTTATTAACAATTAGTGTTTTTTATTTGTACTAATAACAGTTAATAATGATCTGAAACCTGACAATTCAAAGTGAAAAAATATAAAAAAAATTTTGGCCGATTTTTAGATATATGTATTGAGTTTTGTATTACTCTAAAAATTAACAACAATTACTGAATTTTTTTGAAAAAATTTATTTTAATAATATTTAATAACGCCTACTCCGCCCATTTTTTTGGAACAAGTTAAAAAGTTGTTCCACATTTTATTAGAATTTTAGGAGAGCAAATACTGCTAGTTTCGCAATGCTCCGATATACTTTTTTTTTGGGCTGGACAGTTGACTTGGAAAGCAACATATACAAATTTAAGTAAATTTGTTTCCCGTTATCAGCGTTTAATATAGGGTGACATAGAAAACTTTCTACACATTATTTCTTATAACTTTTTTTTATTCTTTAATTTCTCACAAAAAAAAATTGCTTAGATATCCAGAACTTAGAACAATCAAATGATATTACGATTTTTTGTAAATTATTGATGAATGCTACAAAACAAATTTCCAATACTGTAATTATTTGGAAATGGTCTGGAAATGTCAATTAGAATACTAAAGATGCAAAAAAACACTTTATTAAGGGGATGTACCCAATTGTGGCATGTCCCCTAATGTGGACGTTTCGTTTTATTTCGTGTTGTTGCATTAATATGTCAAAACTGTCAACGTCATCGAGTTTAATTTCCGCTATCACACATTTATCTTGCTTTTATTGTGTCTTAAAAAAAAAACCCCCAATATAAAGTGTAAATATTCGTAAACATAAAAAGTGAATAACAAATATGTTTAAAAGAGTTTTCCAAGTCTGATTTTTGTAAACGGTAAGAATTTTATTCATAATTTTAATAGAAATAATTGATTCCATAAACAAACCCAATAAATAAAACTAAAATGTTAAAAATTAAATTTTTATCATGTTCTCTAAAGTGGATCTTTTGATATAATATGTTTTTTTTAGATTTTTTTTTCCCCCAATTTTTAGTATTTTTTAAACTGCTCTCATCTATTTTAGACAATTTTTCAATATGTTTCACAACGAACAAAATCTCGCTTGTTTACCACAATTAAAAAAGTTAGTATTACATATGGCAAACCACTTTAGCAGATTTAAATGATACATAAAACATTTTAAGGGAAAAAACAAAATTAAATTTTACTACAAATGCTCGTCGATTTTAATTAATTTTCTAATTTTCCTAATTTTATATGCTTTTAGAGAGTTTTTTAATTCATGTCCACTTTGTTTCCTAAATTGGACCTTTAGAGTTGTTTTGAAAATTGTTATATATATATATTCCCGTCGTTCCTATAAGGAGCATAGGGCCTCAAAAATTGTTATATAATTGTTTTAATTTAGTTGCCACAAGAAAATGATCTTTAGCTGCAAAATGTCCAAGGAGTTGCTCTTACAGCAGATGTATTTGGATTTGGAATATGCCACTTGGTTGTTTTATATAGCCCAAATATCAGGTGTAGGGCCACATTAGGATACATTGCCTTACTCATTTTTAGTTCAGATTCCATTTGTAAGCGAAAAAATGAGTCTATCAGTAAAATATTTTTCATTACACAGTGATACAAGAAAGAATGAAATACCTGTTAAGTGATACCATTTTGCTGATAAATGCTGTCGAGTACAACAAGAATGTGTTTTAGAAATTTGCCAAACACCTTTAAAATCTTGAGTTACGTATAAAAACCCGGTTTTTCGTACCTTTATACACTTATAACCTAGTAAGTTAGTTGAATATCATCCTATTTCAAGTGGATTTAGAAAGAAGAAAGTGATACCTTTCCAATGATGTATATATTATTTAAGTTAACTTGAGATATCAGTGTGAATTTCTACAGCAAAAACATTTTTTTTAATTTTTTGCCATTTTTCAAATTTGGAGACGTTTTTACAAAGAATTTTGTAAAGGACTATATATGAATTTATTAACAAAGCAAGTTTATTTGTGAATAAACCTCAACTTCGTTTTTAAAAGTCCGTTAAAAATTGACTGAGTTATTAAACTTTTTATTAACACAAAATATTTGAAAAAAAATACAATTTGGTTTTCTAATAAATTCATATATAGTACTGTTCCTCTAAAAAAGTACCCAAGCTAAACTTTGGTAAAGGGTGCGATAAAGTAATGCATTACCTTGTAATGTGTACTCCTTACCTGTATCATTATTTTCCAACAAGAAGTAATAAGTTACTTATAGTTGGTAACATAATGCATTATATTGTAATATATACTCCTTTCATTCAACATTATTTTAAAACCTAAAGTAATGAGTTACTAATAATTGAACACTCATAGATTACCTTGTAATGATACCTCATTAAATTTCACATTACTTCAAAACATAAAATAATGACTTACCGATCATCAATTACATAATGCATGAATTATAAACGTAAATTAATTATTTATATATATTTTTTAAAATCTATTTTTAGATACATTACTTTGTGATTTTTTGTAAGCATGAGTGTAAGGTGTATATTTTGATATCACGAACGAAAACACGAAGCACAATAACTCATTCACATTTTTAAGCAATAAAATATTATATGTATCGATAGCTCAGCTGGTAGAGTTCTAGCCTAACTAATTGTTAAATACCAAAGACCCCAGGTTCGAACCCCAGCATGACCCCGTTATTTATTTAATTAAAAAAAATATTTTTAAAAAAAAATTGTTATGCATTTTTTTTTATGAAAATCTTTTTCTACCATGTAACCGTATAAGTAACCAGCTACTTAACCCCCTACAAGGTAATGTGTCCACTCATTACTTTTAGGCTCATCGCCTGTAACATTCTTCAGTGAAGTAAAGTGTAATGTAATGCGTGAAGCCCTATGGCGATACATTACTTTACCCATTATTTGGTAGTGTGTGGTTCTGTTGGGACTCTGTAAAAACATTTTCAAATTTGAAATATGATGAAAAAATCAAAAAAAAAACTTAACTTATATAATGTATATACCATTGGAGAGGTCTCACTTTTATCTTCTTTCTAAATTCGCTGAGAAAAAATCAGATGATATTCAACTAAGTTACAGGCTTATAAGTGCATAAAGGTACGAAAAACTGGTTTTTACCAGTAACTTAAAATTTTGGTGGGGTTTGGCAAATTTCAAAAACAGTTTTTTTTTGCACTCGGCAACACTTACCAGAAAAATAGTATCACTTCCCAGGTATTTTTTTCTGTCGCACTGTGTTTATCTGACAACCTTTTTAACGATAACTTGATAAGAAAAAAAGTTCAGCGTCGTATTTAAAAGAAGTTGTAATTCAAAGTGTTTGTCGGATATTTTTTCCGGTCTCACTCCTTAGTATTTATGAAATATTTCTTGAAACACATGCAACCAAAGAGTATATACACATTGAGGGACTACAATTCCCACGCCTCTCAGCAACATAATACCAAAATCAGGCAGTTGCTTGCCTGAAAACATTTTTTATTCTAAAATATAAATGTAACATGTTGATAAAAAAATTGTTCCGAGTGATTCACTTGTATTTTGCTTACATTTTGTTATTTTCTATTAAAATTTAATATGTATATTTTAATTTTATCTTGCTTATTTTTATCGTTAATATTTGAAAAAAATAAAAATTTTATTAAATTATTATTAAAAAATATGATAAAAATTAGTTTAGGCTTTTAAATTTCTGCAACATGTTTTTATTTGCTGGGTGCGAGTTTACGAACAAATAAAAAGGAGGCAAATTGAGATAGACTGAGTTGGATAGAAACCCACTGATGCAACATTTGATCATGTTTTTTCAAATGTTTTTTTTTTTTTTTGTTTTATTTTAATGCTTTTTTGATTGCATAAAGTCGATTTTTCTTCTTATTTGGAAATTTAGTTAGTTTTTCACTATTTAGATTTTAACTGCGACTTCCCCTGCTATTTACATTTCACACTGTTTTGTGCATTTAAAAAGTTACTATTTAAAAAATAAAATTTTTAGTACAAATAATTTAAATCTATCATTTAATAGTTACTGATGTATTATATTACTCTTATATAGTCAATGGTGATACTAATAAGCATATGTATTGTTAATAAAATATTGTTTATGGCTTATCATGTTTAATAGTTAATTAAATATTTTTTGAAAACATTTAACGTCAATGCTTATTTTTAATATAAATATTTTGAAGATTATCTGTTATGTTTTGAGACAAAAACGAAAATACAAAGAACTTTTTTTACTTTATACCTTGTGTGGTTTTTAGAAATTTATGCGGAGCAAAGAGGTCATATAATCAAAAGTTATTTAAATATATTTGATAATAAATTTTCTAGACGTACAATGGATTGTTTGTATTCGAAAACATGAAACACAAACAAACAATATTATAAAGTATATGAGTCATTCCATGTCGAACCGAGCACTTTTTACCATGACGATTTTTGTTTTTCTTGATATTTAGCAGACGTGTTCATTTTAACAAAATATTTGACATGTGGTTTTGAATAAAATATTAAAGACGATACCTCTATGTGTTTTAAACTTGAAAAAAAAAATAATAAAAATTTCGACATGCTGATATTTAGCCGGATATTTAGGCTGATATTTAGGCCGATTTTGATAATTGATGGCTCATTTTCATAATTTTAAAATACAGAAACGTTGATGCAAATTAAGGCCAGTTTAAAATGGCACACAGGCTTGCCAGATACTCTTTTGCCCTATCGCCAAACAAATCAAAAAATATCCCCAAAAAAATCCTCAATTAGAAAAAATGTTGAGAGTTAGTTAAATATTATTAAATAGTTAAAATATTTTATTTAATTTGCCCACATTTAACAGGATACTTTTTATTGATTTCAAATCAAAACATATCCCAAAAAAAAACCCCAAATACAACAATTTCTTAGTTATGTCAGAGCTCCGATTCTTTGGGTAATAAGCCCAAATTTAGTTCACAGATAAAATTTGTGTGTAACTGATGAAAATATCACTGCAAATTAGTTTTGAAAAATAGTCAAATTCAAAATTACCTTTCGAACACATTCTCTAAATTCTCAAACTTTTATAATTTTGCAAGGAGATCCTTCGACTTTTATTACATCCACAAAACCGACTTTAAAATTAAGAAATTCAATTTCAGACATTTTTAATTAAAAAAAATTCATATTCATAAAAATAGTTCTTCTTAAAATTTTCAAATTATACGCATTTTTCCCTACAATTTATATGACGTTTTAAAATAAAAGAAGCCAAATTTGTATTTAATACTACATACAAAAACTATCTAAATTGAGTTAATGGATAAAAACCGACTGAATTTTGGAAAAGTTTCTTTTAGGAGTCGTAAACAAGCCTACATATTTAAAGGAAGTTATCTAACAAATGGCTCAGAAAAGCAAATAGATTTTAATATTTTGTGAACAAAAGAGAAGAAGAGCCTTATGAAGATAAATTTTAAGGTGTAAAGATATTGGCCCATAATCATAGTCAGTCACTAAAGTTGGTTCTATTTAGAAGCAAGTTAAATATTTTAACCTGTTACTAATTGTTTATTAACTATAGTGAATATTAACATCAGCTTTAAGTTGAATGGGCTTTTAGTGGGTGATTGGTAAAATGTTGAAAACTTTTTATACAAACTGGTGTGAATACTTAACAAGTGGCATCTCTGCACAGATGATAGATAAACACGACAAAAAAAGTAAACAAAAAATAAAAAGTTATTTGAAATTGCACAATGGAAATTGGTTCAATGGAAAATTTAGAAAAGTAATGTAGATCTAACATTTTTACAATAATGGTTCCAATTTTCTATGTCCTCAATAGAACACATTTTTTTTTTTATTAACACCACCTTTTTCACAATTTGTAAAACAATTTAAAAAATTCACTTAATTTATTTCAATTATTTAATCTTTTTGTTTTGTTTTGATTTTGTCACTTTTTTCAAGAGAGATGAAGAGAGAAAGAGAGAGAGTTAAAGTGATGTTAATTTTGTTAAAAACAACTTCAGCATGTTTTAAATTTAGAACTGACTTTTGCGGAAAAAGTATGCTTTTTCTCGTCTATAGTAGCTGTAAAGTATACTTTTCAAAATGATACTTAAAGTATACTTTTTCGATGACTATGATTATGGGCCATTGTTTTTTTTTTTAAGATACAAAAATTGTATCTTTTATAAATATATTTTTATCTAATATTTCATTAATTTGATCTGAAAGTTATTCGTTTTAAGTCTTTTATAACATCTGCTTTTTTTTAAGATTTATCAGCGGTTTCTTAAAAAATGTTTTAAGAAAATTTTGAATTTTTCATATAAAAATCCTAGTAGAGTTGCTTGGAAAAAGCAGGTGTCATGTAGTATTTAAGCCCTGTTTCTAGAACACGTTTTGCTTCACGTTCGTCTAAAAACAATAACAAAATACATGTAATGCAAAAAACAAAATACATGTAGTCACCCGTTCGTGTAGAGGCGAGCGTGTTGTAGAAACCAGGGGTTAATTTGATTGATTGTGTTGTAAATCTATACTTAAGTAAAAAATTTGTAAAATATTTGTAATATCCCCAAAAAATCCCCAAATTATTTTTGAAATCCCCAAAAAATCTCCGGTACCCAATTAAATATTTCTTTGCCCAAAACCAACAAAAAATACTCAAATCTTCAAAGTCTGGCAAGCCTGATGGCACAATACATTGGTAGGGTAAAAAAGGGAGCATTCGCCACTTTCTTTCAGAGTGCTGGCGTTACTAAACAAGCTAATTTTTTGGAAAAAACTCTTTTTTACCTAAAATCCAACATTTGCATATTCAAAACATCAATTATACTGCATGACATAAAAAAAAAAAATAATGACGTTATGACCATCAAGTCTATATATTTTGGGAATGCTGATTTCAACGGCGCACTTTATTTTACGATGTATACTAGAGTTTATTCGCAAAGTTACTTTAAAATTTGACGCATCATCATGATGTTTTTATATACAAAAATATGCATATGACTCATTCCATATAAAACCATCAAAATATATCCAATTTTCGACTTCTATTCAATTTTAAACGAACTTGGTATATAAAGTAAGTGTCATATAGATATGTCAGCGTACAAGTTTTGGGTTGTTAGCTCTAACGGTTATGTAAATATCGTGTTTTAAAAAAATCTAAAATTTAACAAAAGTAGTCGTACTTAATCATCCATATTTTAACAGTTAAAGCTACGTGATTCACTGATATCTAATTTTAAAGCCACTGCTGTCGTACTTTTAATCAAATAAGTGAAAAAATAACTTTTTGGATGTAAAATGCATTTTAAAATAAATTATATGTTAAATATAAATTACTTTTTGGAAGTAAAATGCAATTTTCAAAAAAAAAAAATATTTAAATATAATTTGTTAAATTATGAAGTTGCCAAATTAATATGTGGTGCTCTTACTGGATTCAAAGTTATGGAGCAAAATCTGAAAAAAAAGATACTAAATGTAGTAGAAAAAAAGATAACATAAAAAAATTCTTGTTTAAAAAAGCTGTTTTTTACATACAGCTTTTGGGACCGCTGTTTTTGAAAACAATATATTTTGCAGTGGAGAAGTGAATAATTTGTGTGATCTAGTAAAACTACAATTTAAGTAGCTTTAAACTGAGGTATCAATGACTCTCGTAGATGAAGCCGTTAAAAAGATATGGATTATTATATACGACTACTTTTTTCATATTTTGAAACGCGATATTCCAAGATCCGTTGGGATTAGCTGTCTTCTATACCAAGTTTAGTTGAAATCAGAATTGTTGGAGGAAATCGAGTGGTTGATTTTATATGTTTTCAGTCTAATACAATAAATCGAAAATGTTTCGGTTGAAATCTAAGTACAAGACCAGTGTATATTATATATTTGATTCCTAAAGCTTAAAACTAAACTCGCTGTTAGAGTTTTTTTTTTCGGTTTTTCTCGAATTATATCGCTAACTAATTAATCGAGCTAATCAAATGGTCACACAGTTTAAAGAGTCATTAATGAGAAGTTCTATTTGTAAGAAAATTGTTATTTTGTCAAATGTTTTTTATGCAAAATTCGAGATTTTTAAAAAACTTTACATTACTGCATTGACCCCGAGTTTTTGCGAAAAGTATGTTTCAAAATATTCAGCTGAAAACTGTACTAAAATACATTATAAAATTTGCCTTGTGGCGATGTATCAACATAAACGCAAAGTTGTCAACACTGGACGTAAAACCCATACGTCAATCTGGTAATGTTGTGAAATAGAGACGGAGGGGATTAGAAAAATAAACAAAAAATCTAAAAATAGAATATTTGTGTTTATTAGTGTTGGTCAATTCTGAGTATAATATACAATAACAGAAAAAGCTAATAGGAGAGAAAACTGCAAATTTAGCTGCATTACATTCGAGGCCATACTTGGGTGCGATCGCTTAACGGTCATGAATTAGTATTGTTACGTTTGTAATGTAAGAAGAAGCGCAGATTTGATTCTTACAGCCGCAGGTTGTTGAAAAAATGTATCATATAGAGACAATATGACAATCTTAAGACACAAATAATAATACAATTTAAATGGAAAATCACTGATGACGCCTTTAAATAAAAACGGCAGAAACTAGTATAAATAGTCTGATTTGAAAATTAATAGTGTTTATAACTTTTAAAGAAAAGCGTTTATTCTTCTTCTTAACCTTAACCTTTCTAAATTTGCCAAAGGCATATTAATTAAAATTTTATTGCGACTGTCTATATGACGGTAAAATAACAATGTGCTAACGTTTTCCTAACAAAAACCTTAATTTTGATATTTGTCACAAAAGTAGGGTTTTGTTGGTTACACTTTTTCAAATATTAATATTTTTGGCTGATTTTTTCGCACAACGGTATTCACATATCATACTAAAAGTTAGATTCTCGGTTCATCTCGGAAAGCTTTGATGCCATATAAAATTTTTGACAACTAGCGCGTTTTGCAATATTTCAATAATTTTTTTCTTTCTGATATACCTCCTTATAACGTTCCCTTTCTACTCCATGATCATTTGTTAAGGTCAATTACTATATTAGCGATAAAATGTTGCTTAAACCGTAAAAATTAGGGAAAATCCTAAAACCCGCTAAAAATAGGGATCAATTCTAACATTTGTGTATCAAATATATATCTCAAATAAGAATACAGTGGTTATCTTTGAAATTTCAATAGAAAGCAGTCAGATTAATAGCATTTTAAAAACGTTAAATGAAAAATATAAGACATACTTATACAGTCAAGGAAAAAAGTCTACATACACAATTTCATTTAGGGGTTTTATAGAGTTTGTGAAGAAAATTAAAAAAGTCTACATACATTAAACATTATACCTTTTAGTATTTGGTCGGTCCACCTTGAGCATCAATAACTGCTTGAAGACGACGGGGCATTGATCTCACCAAATTTTCTGTAATATCGGGTGTTATTTCGGACCATGCACGAATAAGGGCGGTTTTCAATGTTTCACGGCTACTAATGTTATATTTTCGTACCGATTTTTCCAAAACGTCCCATATGTGCTCTATAGGGTTTAAGTCGAGACTGGGGTAGTGAATTGAGCTGTCTTGGGGCATAGTATAGAAGCCATTCTCGAACAACTTGTGCAGTATGCTTAGGGTCGTTATCTTGTTGGAAAATTCATTGATTTCCCAGGCCAAAGCTATCAACAGATTATGTTCCAATATGTCTTATATTGACAGCGGTCCATATTACCCTCGACAAAAACCAAACGACCAACTCCAGATGACGCAATGGCGCCCCAAACCATAACGTTACCACCACCATGTTTGACAGTATGTATTATATTCTTTGGATCAGTTCTGTGTTTGGTTTTCGCCAAACTTTGGATCGACCATCACTTCCAAAAATGTTATACTTACTTTCGTCGGTAAATATAACGCGCTTCCAAAAATCCATATCCTTGTCTAGATGTGCTTCAGCAAATTCAAAGCAAAATTTACGATTCTTCGCTGAAAATAGTGTTTTTTTGCGTGCCACTCTGCTATTAAATCCATTGTCATGTAAAACATTTATTATTGTTCGTGGAGTAACAATTATATTGGAACATTTTTCGATGTGTTCCGCCAATTTTGGGGCACTTATTTTCGGATCCTGGTTGACTACTTTAATAATACTGCTAACATCGCGTCTCGAAAGCTTCTTAGGTCTGCCAGATCGTGGCTTACTTTCGGTACTATTGGTATTATTATAATTTCTTATGATCGTCTGTACAGTAGCACGACTTAATTTAACTGTCTTAGCACTTTCTCCATAAGATGTAATTAGTTGCCACGCTGTATGTAGACTTTTTTCCCGCTAATAATTATGTTTTTCCCTAAAAATTTCTATGTTTTATTTTATTCAAATTTTTTTTTTCTTCAAATAATCTTTATTTTAAATGCCTTAAACATTGATATAAAATGTTTTTCAATTATCGCTACTAATTCACTAGATCTTCAAATCCGTAGGGTGTATGTAGACTTTATTCCTTGACTGTATATAATCTAAAACTGAAAAAAATTTACTAAGTCAGTTTCTATGTAACTAAATATAATTCAAAAATCGCAAAATATTTTACGAAAATAGTTTACAATTTTGCGAAATCGATTTCCATTACAAATAACAAACCTAGAACAGCTTATTTTACCACCGATTACATAGAAACGTTTCTTGAACAAGTTCCTAGGAGTCCAATTGTAAGGTTTCACTGTCCCAGATCCAGTTTTTTGCTGGTTCAAATATATGTAACTTATTACCTTTTAATATAAATATATTTGGATTATTATGTATTATGTATATTTTTATCTAATTATATCTAATCAAAAATAATATACAAGTTTGTTATAATTTTTATTAAAAATAAAAATTATGTTTTTTCGACCTTTAATTGTGCAATGAAAATGAAAATTATTCAAGTTCGAGGCCATATACTCTATATTTCTTCATTAGGATATTGTCCTAACAAATAATCTATAGAGTTTTTGTTTTCAAATTTATTATTTGACCCTTTCAGGAATGTGTTGATAGATCTATTTCGGGAATTTTCTAGGTTCCCATCATCAGAACACGTTTTGAAAGCGGTAACAATCCCATGTCAAACATCAAGCATTCATATGAACTAGTTTACTCACTACATGAGAACTAATATACATATGATTTTGAAGTTAAAGATTATAACCATTGATCAAAAAATAAATTGAAAACTTGTTTGTGTGTATGTCTACCTTTGGTAAATATTCAATACACGTTTTTGTTTTTTTCCTCCTTTTTATGTTTTGTTAAGTTTGTAAACAAAACAGGGGAAGTAAACTAGGCGGTACTTTGCCTTTTTTCACAAGTTTGTTATAATTTTTATTAAAAATAAAAATTATGTTTTTTCGACCTTTAATTGTGCAATGAAAATGAAAATTATTCAAGTTCGAGGCCATATACTCTATATTTCTTCATTAGGATATTGTCCTAACAAATAATCTATAGAGTTTTTGTTTTCAAATTTATTATTTGACCCTTTCAGGAATGTGTTGATAGATCTATTTCGGGAATTTTCTAGGTTCCCATCATCAGAACACGTTTGAAAGCGGTAACAATCCCATGTCAAACATCAAGCATTCATATGAACTAGTTTACTCACTACATGAGATAATAATATAATTAGATGTAATTATATCGGGACCAAACTCGGATAGAATAGCATAGTTTTTTATTAAATTGTACATATTTAAATATAATTAGATCCACAATTTAATCTACAATTTAATAGAACCATTTTTCGGATCAAATTATATCCTCTTACATTTGCGGAAAATAGCTCATCATATATAATTTTATATAAACTTTTTTTACTCGGGTGTGGTAATTTAACTGCATATTCAATTGAAACAACTTTACCAATTAAATTTGTAAATAACTGCTGATTTTTTATGGAAAAGTTCTTGTGAGCGCAGAAGAAACAAATGTAGGTATTTGCCGACTAAAATTTTTACAACAAAATTCGGTTAACACAACTGAATTATTTTCAGCAAGAAATTTATAAAACAATTCAATTATATTAATATTTTTAAAGATAATCAAGTCTGACCAGTCCAACATATAAGCATGTAACGAATTAATATAACGTATACGTATACGTATTTATAAATTATACCAATTTATGGCTTTGTATGCCTTTCCGCCTTGTGGTCTGGCGTATGTGCCCCATCATCAATCGCTCCCATAATGTTTTTTAACACTTTCTTGAAATAAATTTAAAAAATTCCTTGTTCATAATATAAATTAATATTAACAATTCCACATCATAGAGGATAGTTATTTTCAGATTCGAAATAAAAAAGTTATCTCTAATATACTAACTCTCTATTATTTTTTGCAACCCGAAAAACACAAAAAAGTATCTACCAACAACCACGTTTGAAGTTTGGTCAATAATTGAACAACTACACATATTTTAATTTTTGTATGCAAAATTGACAGGTAGATCAAATTTGATACTGGAAATCTCTGATATGATACGAAATATTGCGAAAGATGTTTCGGAATGAGAATGCGGATATTTATATATATATATATATATGTATGCACAGCCCATAGTTTAGGGACACGGCCAAAATTGTCGCCGGAATATGCGGTGTATAGAAAAATTGTCCTCATCTTAAACGCTAGATGTATGAAAAGGCGCGAAAATTTTGGGGACAGTCCCCAAAGTAAGCAAATGTCCCTAAACTATGCGGGGGAATGAATAAATGTCTCTAGAGTATGCGGTGTACATACATATATATATATATATATATATATGTATGCGTAGCGCATACTTTAGGGACATGGCCAAAATTGTACCCGAAATATGCGGTGTATCGAACAAATTGTCCTCATCTTAAACGCTAGATGTATGAAAAGGCGCGAAAACTTTGGGGACAGTCCCCAAAGTAAGCAAATGTCCCTAAACTATGCGGGGGAACGAATAAATGTCCCTAGACTATGCGCTGTGCATACATATATATATATATATATATATATATATATAATCCAAACAAAAAATTGGTATTTCAAAATGTTGTGAGATGGTTTAATACCACAAATGCTCAAGCTTAAATTGTCTTACCTTTAGGGAATTCGGTTCAACATTTAGATTAATTTATTTTTCAAATTTAAGAACAACCATATTTAACTTACAAGAGAGGTATCCCGACGCGAAGACGCAGATTTTAATACACTTTGTATATGTTGTAAAGGAGCAAAAAAAGAGACACTTATTTTTTTAGTTGTTAAAAATTAATTTGTTTTTGTATGAAAACTTGTTTTTAGTATACGAAAACAAGAATTATTTGTACGCAGAGCTAAAGTACTCAAAAAAAATTTTTTTTGGTACCCATATTGCCTATATAGTGGACTTAGTGTTGCCACATTTTTCAATTATCTGTAATATAGTGGAAAAAGGCTCTTCAAGAAAAGCCGCATAAAAACCGAACGGTATCAAATATCGAAAAAAAGCTCTGAAATACCCTAGCTTAAATTACATAGGCATTGCTATGCATTATTTTTAGCTTAATGCAACTAAAATTGCTTAATAAAACGCCAGATTTAAAGTTACTCAAAATACATTTTGTGAATAACAAAAATACTTGAATGTCTTTGGGCGTAATTTGTACACCAGTAAATGAGTCCCCGAAATACTTTTCATTTGATACCAAATTTGTCTATAGCTATTTTAATAGAATGAAATCAAATAAAATAAACTTTAAAATTAGGTAATTTTTGACCACACTTAGTAACGCCTAAATATGAGATTGGGCAGCTCTCTCAACAACATATCCGAACTTCATTAAGATCTGCCGATCTGTGTCGGAATATCTCCATTGTTATAATTTTCGCCAGATTCGCGAATAAATTCTATATTGTTTTGTTTTTATTAATTTTTAATTTTTTTATTTGTTATTTATTAAATTTCTATTGAACGTTTGAATTAATTTGGTTAAGTTGGGAACGATGTGTTTCGTTTACAAATTAACCAAATTAATAGAGATGGAACTTCATGAAAGTTGAATTAAACTAAATATGGGTGCTTCAATATATTTTCATACAATCGCTTATTCCCTTAATTCAACTTTGCTAAATATAGTTGAGCCTTTAGGTTTTACTCATTGACTGAATAAGAAACAAAACTCCACTAAGCTTCACTCGATATAAAATTCTAATATCTTGACTAATATCAAAAATTGCACATTTTTCCCGTTTGCATAAACTTCGCTTCAAAGGGAATTTATAATGACAAGGAACAGGAACTTCCTAAGGCGCCTATGATATGCATGAAAATTTTTAAAATATGCACTAAGAATTATAAAAACATGCACTTATTATTTTTTTTTTATGCCATTAAAATAAATAATAAGTGCAAATTAAACAAATTAACAACGAGCATATAGACTAAAGAGGATCCAAACTAAGTTTTATAAGCTGAGAATCTATTAAGCAGTACAATTTAACTTTAAATAAAAATTGCTTAAAAATAAGCCATTCAAGTAACTCTCTTCTCACGATTTATGTTAATTTTCCTCGAAACTATCAAAATTCCACTTCAGCTTTTTAAAAGATTAAGCGAACAGAGTACAGGGTAGTATTATAAAAGATTAAACAGATTTTGATAATTTCAAAGAAAATGAACAAAACCCGTGAAAAGAGAGGTTCTTTAAATTATAAATTTGTTAAATTGTAAAAATTTCTTAATATTTAATTTGTATTGATTAATATATTTTCTGCAGACGTTGTTAAAATCGCTTTGAAAAAATATACTTTTATTTGTCAAACGTAACATAAAATTAAGAGACACTTTTTCACACAAAACTAAGAAAAATTCAATAAAAATATGCATTTATAGCTAAAAAAAAAAAATGCAGTAAAAATATGCATTTTAAGTACAATACGTACAATACGTAAAGCAAAATATGCATTTAGAGCAAAATATGCACTAACAAATCGATGCCATTTTAACACAAAATCTATGATTCGCAAAGATATTTTGTTTACCCTGTTCTCAGACCTAAGGGGTTAAAAAACATGCATTTCCATGAACTTCCGGTCCCTGATAATGGCATTCACTTCAAAAATAAATTTTAAATATATAGATTATATAGATTTTGGCTCAAAACCCTTTCAATTGACTCATGTTATCCCTAAAATAACGCTACCGAAATAATTGAAATACCGTTATCCGTAAAATACTGTTACTGATATAACTAAAATACCAATA
This sequence comes from Delia radicum, assembly GCA_021234595.1. Lineage (NCBI taxonomy): Eukaryota > Metazoa > Arthropoda > Insecta > Diptera > Anthomyiidae > Delia > Delia radicum. The sequence continues at coordinate 74,120,090 of CM037851.1, read as the reverse complement.
TCTTTAAAATACCGTTACTGAAATAACTAATATACCGTTATCTTTACAATACCGTTACCGAAATAATTGAAATAGCGTTAGAATTAAAATACCGTTACCGAAATAATCTGACAAATCCAGAAAAACAACAATCGCTGTAAATAGAAATATTTAAAAAAGTGTGATCATAAACTAACCAGTCATTGCAATTCGGTCATAATGGGGCTAAAAATATCAGGGTGTGCATTGATGTTACGCACAGAAAAATAAAGTTTCAACCGAATTAAAAAGTGACTTTTATTGGTAATAACTTATAAATTCAGTTATTACAACGATATTTGAATTAGATTTCTAAATATTATGAGTGCTGCAACTAAAATTTAGTTAAATTAACAGATCTTTCTTGTGAAAACTAATGTTTAGTCATACCAACAGACTGAAATTCGTAATAACCCAATTTAAGTCATAGTATTCAAATTTCAGTTGGCAAAAAGCTAAATTTTTTTCTATGTGTATCTAAATAACTAAAATAACTTTACCCTTAAAATAATGTTACCGAAATAACTGATAACCCGTTATCATTAAAATAACGTTACCGAAATAACTTAAATTACCGCTACAATACCGTTACAGAAATAAAATACAATATAATAGCGTTACCCTTACCCATAACCGCATCGAATCGGTTACCATCCATGTTTTAAAGTTATCTAACCAGCACAAAACAAAAGAGCAACTACGCGTTAGTTTTTGCTCAAAAAAAAGTACAACCGCAAATAAATTTTGCATTAATTATGCAAATACTTAGGTGATTAAAATAAACACCTTCGGACATTTTACAAGGTAAATAAAAAATTGTTTTAAATAAACAATTAAACTAACACAATTTATAAATAAAAAACAGGCACCGCGACATAAAATTTTAAAAATTCGATCACACAATTTCATTTAACATACAAAAAAAATATTACAAATAAATATTTCAATTAAAATTTGATTTATTTTTAATTAAATATTTTAAAAGATTTTAATTAAATATTTAATTGTGAATTGTCAATTGTCAATTAAAAATGTAAACCAATTTCAAAGTGTTTGGATACATTATTTAAAGCTTATACTCTCAAAAGTATGGAGATAGTATTTTATGTACATAAAATATGCATTAAAAATAGTAAAATATGCAATTTATTTATTTATTTATTTATTTATTTATTAATCCATATTGTAATACAAAGCCATTAAAGCCAAAAAACGTATTACATAGCAATACAATCCTGAGTATAGTACTTAACCTAATCTATACAAATAACTTATGTAAATATAAATCATGCATAAATAACTGCACCCATCAATTTAACTTTAACTTATTGGCTCCCCAGCCGTAACAAATTATAAAAAGTACTATTAAAAAGAGATTCAGTTAAGTAATTATAATCCGGTAATTTTCACAACTCATATCAAGCAATAAGAATCATAGAAGCAAGTCCCAAGATAATTAACAGCTACTGTACAGAAAACATAAAAATCTATCGCAATAAACTTGAGAAGTGCTTCATAAGCTTAAGGCGAAACACATTATTGGATTGCGAAAAGATACGCAATTCATGCGGTAAACGATTCCAACAGCGAGCCACCCTTACAATAAAAGATCTCTCAAACACAGAACACCTGATTCTAGGTATTATAATTTGCTTATTCCTAGTAGACCGCGAAAAAGTAAATTCTTTACATAACAGGACAGGTATGCCACTTTTAATAATGCGATGAAATAGGAGAATATTACGGTACTTAACGAATTTATCAAAGTGGCACCCTAAGAATTTCTTCACAAATTCAGAAATATGTTCACGTCTACGGACACTAAACACATACCGAACCACAGCATTAACAACTCGCTCCAATATCTTTAAGTTCGAGGCAATGGTCCCTGATACCAGCTCAAGTCCATATAAGATCTGCGGCATAAGAAGTGCATGAGCTAGTCTACATTTGACCTGAAAAGGCAGAAAAATATTCGTGGAATATATTCTACGTAAAGTACAAGAAACCCTACGATGTACAGATTCAAAATGAGACTCATAACTAAGCCTGTTATCAATGATAATACCCAAACATCTATGTTGGCTTACAAAATCGATCTTAGAGTTCCGAATAAAAATCTCAAAACCATTCACAAAGTTCTCTGACGTTCCAAACAATATAGCCTTAGATTTAGAAGGGTTAACAACCAGCGAATTTCTAGAAGACCACAGGTAGATCCCATTAAGACAGTAGTTAATATTAGCCTCTAATACATCGGCAAAATCTCGACCAGTACTAAACAAAAGCAAAATATCATCTGCAAATAAAAACGGCTTACACATACTAGAACTTAGAACTGCAGGTAAATCATTAATGTAAAGTATAAATAAGAGGGGGCCCAAACCGACCCCTGAGGAACTCCAGATGTAAGTGAAAGAATACTAGAAAGCCTACCATCTAAATCTACAAACTGTGATCTATCACATAAATAAGACAATATGAGTTTACAAGCCGACTTTGAAAAGTTGAAGAATTCCTTAAGTTTTATAATCATAGTAGAGTAACATATAGAATTAAAAGCTTTGGTTAAATCAAGAGAAACTAGCACACTTAACTTATTGTCGTTCTCACAACTTCTAATAGCATCAGTTAAATTTAGCAAAAGCGATGTAGTATTAAATCCTCGGCGAAAAGCATACTGAGAATCAAAAATTTCATTCCTGGTAGAGATAAGCATTTGATCCTTAATAATATGTTCCACCACCTTGGACAGCGCAGGTAGAATAGAGATTGGTCTCAAATCATCAGGACCACGGACAGTACCAGATTTCGGAATAGGAACAACCCGTGCAATCTTCCACGCCGAAGGAAACACGGAAGTGGTCAAAATAGCATTAACTAAATGCAAAATAAGACCAGAAATATGAGGATAAATAAGTTTCAAAAACTGAATGGAAACATTATCAACACCAATTGACTTGGACTTTACCTTATTTAAGGCTTCAAAAACTTCATATTCAGTAACACAATGAAAAGAAAATGCACCATCCATATCGTCAAAATGATCAAAATCTACTTCAAAGTCTCGAGCAGTGCCTATACCACGAACAAAGTACTCATTCATTACATCCACATCACCATCACAAACGATATCACTAGAATTAACGCATCCAGCTCTCTTTAATACCTTCCACATTCCAGAAGTATCCAACCCCCCAAACAGTTTAGCGTAATGCTTTCTCTTTTCCCTTCTAATGGTTGATTTCACTCTGTTTCGAAATTTACAAAATACACTCCATTTATGACTTGTAGGATCAGTTTGATACGCAGAAAAAGCCAGATCTCGAAGAGATCTTGCCAGCACAATAGTTCTAGCCTTCATCCAAACATCATCACCGGATGAACGAAAAAAACGCCTAACAGGCACAAAAGTATAAAGTTTTTCAATAAGAGAATCAAATAAGAAGCATTTATTATTAACATCAACCGCCTCAAAAATTTGTGAAAAATCAAAATTCACCAAAAAAGCTAATAAGCCATTCCAATCAATGTTATTGAAGTCAAGGTACTCAACAGATGAATCAACACGTTCTAAATTCATATTAAAAGATGAAAAAATAAGAGCATGATGGGAAATAGATGGACACTGCACCTGACCAGAAATATTAACCAAAGAGCGATCACTCACTAACATAAAATCAATCAATGAGGTAGATTGATGTTGCACATCAAAGTGAGAAGGCCTAGAATTGTGGCAAATGGACAAGTTAGATCTAGTACAAAAAGAATGTACTAAATTAGACTTTGCTGCATTGAAGAGGTTGCAATTAAAATCGCCAACAACTATTACATTTGAATAATTAAGGAAAAGCTCATAATGAAGGTCCTCAAACTTTCCAAAATCCAAGAAGTAGTTTAAAATTTGAAAATTTACGTTGTCTTCTCGAAGCAGTTATCAATTGTAGTTTTCTGTTATTTTTGTCTTCGTGATAAAAAAAAAAACGCAGATTTTAGTAAAATATCAAAAGACGTTCTTAAAAATGTGCATTTTAAAGCAAAATATTTAAAATTGGTGTTAACATGTTTTGTTTAAACTTTTTAGGACTTTACACATTAATATGATTTTATACGATAATAAACCACCATTTAGGCACGTCAAATCCGTTTGGGTGGATCACATTCTACAAGGGGCGCAAACGTTATGGCGGTTTATAGTTTAATAATTCGAAAATTACCAAACACCCGATTTTAAACATTTTAAAGCGAACTATTTTATATTTCCCCCTTAAAAAAAAAAACAAACATTTGTGTTCAACTAAATTTTTTTGTTATTTGGGAAGTTCATAGAAACAAATCTGTAAAAATTGCAGAATAGCTACTAAAAATTAGTTATAAATTACATTGCAGACAAAATTTCTAAAGTTAGCAGATTTTTATGCTAAATATTAATAAAATAATAACAGTAATAATAAATTTGTTAACTTTACAAAATTTTAGTTATATTCGATCAACAGAAATTTTTGCTAAAAACAAATTATAGATTGCTGATTTTATAAGGGCAGAGTTTTATTCGCATTAAAAAAAACTTTAAAAATTTCACATTTTTTAATGATTTTTTTGTCTACTAATATTTAGTTAATGTTTTTGCTTATTTTAGCAGATTATTTTATTATTTTTAATTAATTTCAATTTAGCTCAAATATAACTAAATATTTGTAAATTTTACAGATTTCTTTTTACAATTCTTATATAACAAATATTTAGTAACAAAATGCTAATTTTAGGAGTTTTTTCTGCAAGCTCATTTTAACTAATTTTTAGTACCTTTTTTTGCTATTTCTACAGGTTTATTTTTATTAACAGGTTAACAAAGTAACTTTGTACACGCAAAACGTTAGCCAATTCTAAATATAATTGTGAACGCCAGATGCAAAAAATTTACGCGCAAAATGGAAATGACTGCAAAAGTTTTAAAATCGTAAAATTTTGGTTTCACCTGTAAACCACCATACAACTTTTCATCAAACAGCGATATTTAAATTACAGTTTCAGTTAATGTATCTCCCAAGTCTAGTGACTGCATTTTATATTGTTTTGGATCTGAAAGTTAAAAAGTATGAGCAAAAAAAAATAAAGTGAATAAAAAAACTCTTGTAAGTTTCAAGTGATTTTTTTTTTTTAATTTTTCGACATTTAAATGGAAATCAATTCTTTTTAATGCTTAGGAACTAAGTAATTGTGATCAAATATTTATTTGAAAGTACAATCCTTCCGGTTAATAATGGAAAATAATTTCATTCAAATGTCTGCCTCGGCTGGCCATGCAGTAGCCTACACGATCGGTCCAATTTTTAAGCACATTATCGATTGTGTGCAGCTGTATTTCACCAATGGCTTCACGAATATGGCTTGTTGGCGTAACACTTATCTTTGACGGCACCCCACAAAAAAAAGTCCAACGGTGTCAAATCGCAGCTCCGAGGTGGCCAAACGACATCAGCTTTGCGGCTGATAATGCGATCTTCAGAAACAGGGCGCAACACATCGAGTGTAGCTTCGGCTGTGTGGCACGTAGCGCCGTCCTGTTGAAACCAAATGTTGCCAATATCCTCCTCTTCAATTTTTGTGAACAAAAATTCGTTCAACATGGCCGATAACGATCGCCATTGACTGTAACGGCCACTCCTCACACACATTCTGCAACATTACCATGATTTTCAAAGTAATGTCGCAATATTTCCCAGCGTTTTTTCAAGAGTATACACAACCATATTCGTTCAGCGGAAGGATAAAACTAATTACCTGTCAAATCAGACATGAGCTAAGTGTTACCATTCACGAAATAAGCACTAGTTGAAAAAAAAAAACGTTAGATGGCAGACCCTTTATTTATGGCTTAAAACTAAATTATGTTTTATTCGATAACACAATAGACAAACAAAAAGACATTGTTGCAAAAAAAATTGTTAAATATGACAAAAAAGCCCAAAACTGAGCCAAAAAACGCAAAATATGGTACAATCCTACAAAAAGGCCCGATTTGGATTTCATGTGCCCAATTGTAAAGGAGGAGTTAGACTTTTTAATAATTCATTGCGTACACGCTGAAAAAAAAGCATCATGTCATCATATTTAAGAGTATAATGTTATGATTGAAAAACGTAACAATCATAATATGATTCCCATAATCAGGTTATGATTCTACAATATGATAAAATCGTTCCCAGTGATCATAATATGATCAGCAACAATAATGTTTATGATTGTTAGGATTATTATATGATAGTTTTTTGTCGGTAATCATGCTCAATCATATTTTTTTCTCTGCGTGTGTAGTCATTACACGGTGAACATCAGTACACTAAAGTAGAATACCTGAACTTAAAATTCATTCTGAGTTTTAGATTTCATTAAATATTTGCAGATTTTAGTGATTTTAAACTTTTGAAAATCTGCTTGATGAGATTAGGCTTTGGCAATGACTTTTGGGGTTTTTAAAAAAGACTACAATTTTTTAATAGTGAAATTTGAAAAAATTGCAAAAAGTATTTATTTTTTTTTTTAAAGAGAAGCAACACTCAGGAAATTCTTCCTATTAATTAATGTGTTGCTTTCTTTGGAAAGGGGATAGTGGAGAGATGAAAGGTGGTGAAAGATGAAGGGCTTCAAACATGGCAACACTGTAATTGCACGAGATGATAAGTCTTATAACAGTTGTTGCTCGCCATCTGATGTAGAGTTGGCGAATTCATTGAAGCTTTTTATTTCATAGCCCTGATTCATTATTTTACTTCGGTGGGGTTAAGTGCTATGGGAACACCGAAGGTGGGTGTAGCGATACATATAAGTGATAGAAAACTCATACATATTATTTTTCTAAATTGATGTTGTCGTCACCGGGAATCGAACCCGGGACCATCCGTGTTACAGTCCAACGCGCTAACCATTACACCACAACGCCCACACAAAAGCATAAATGCTACGTTAAGATGCGAATTAATTTATCAACAATCAAACAAATTAGTTTTTTCACGAATTATAAATTTCATACAAAAAGTATGAAAACTTTCACTTGGAAAAAAGTCGAAAAGTCAAAAAGTCGTCTTTTGAAAAACGACAAAGTCGAATAGTCGAAATGTCGACTTTTAAAATTTTTACAAAAGTCGAAAAGTCTAAAATTCGACTTTTCGTTGCAATTATACTCACATAACAAATTCGGTTGTGTCAATCGGTTTTCATCCAACCGAATCGATTCCGTTGCTGCAACCTCGTTAATTCAGTTGTCTCAACTGAATTCAAGTTGACACAACCGAATTCGGTTGCTACAACCCCCAATTACAAGGTTGCAGCCACCGAATCAATTCGGTTGGATTAAATCATTCGATCTTATGAGAGTATATATAACCCTAGTTCCACTGCTACTTCATTGATTCTATGCAAAAATTAATTAATATTATGCAGAGAATTGTCTCAGTATAATTGCTTTCATCAAAAAATTATTATTATTATTAATGTCTTTATTTCAAAATCATTTCTCATAAAAAGCTTAAACAACACAAAAAAAAATTACAAGGTCCGACCGACAAATTTTGATAGAAGAGGCAAAAAAAAAGACACGTGTATCGGCGTTTTGAAAGTTTACATCTGGGTTTCATTTTAGGGGGAGGTAAAGTTTCCCCTAAATGCACATTTTGTATTGTCAATCGGCATAGAAAATCGAGTACAGCTTACGTTTAAAGTATATAGTGTGTTAAGCAAACTTATGTAAAATATTACGGAGAACATTTTTGTGGAATATATTAACCCTCTAACTCCTCAAGGTAAGGGTCTTTTTTGTCCTTCTTTTAAAAAACAGCAAAAACACCATTAAAACGGGGATTTAATTTTGGAAAAAAATTTGATTTTGTTGTATAGCTATGTAATAGCTATTTGTTTTAAGAGATTTGGTTTAATATACATCTTACATCTATAACAATAATTGCGGCTTATAAAAAGCAGTTATTAAAATAATGTAAAACGCTTGGAAGAAGTAAAGTTTATATAGAAAAAAAAACCTTCAATAAGAGATTTAAAGTAAAGATTTAGGTACTTTAACTTGTCAACATGGCGGTATCTTTAAATAATTTTTAAGTAGGCAAGGAGAGACAAGGAGCTTTAAAACGTAGGGTGCTAGAATTTTCTGCACAAAACAAAGCATGTGAATTATCGAGATAGGCACGTTAGTAATTAAAAAAAAAAAATACGATTTAAGCCTATATATATAGGCTTGAGATGTTATCATTTTCTGAATGACTACATGAGTTCCGAAATTTGACAAGTATCGTCTGAATGCGAGTAGTAATATATTCCACATTACATAAAATATGCAATCTCCTAGTGGAGTAATGCCAAGGTAATCGCATTATCATTTTGAGTAACTTGTTCTGGCTGATCTGGATTTTTCTTATATGAGTCTTGGCACATATACCCCAGGCGGGGCAAGCGTATAAGGCAATAGCCTGAAATATAGATTTAACGATTGTTATTTTGTTGTAGGTGTTCAGATTTGATTTCCTATTTATCAAGGGGTATAACATTCTAATCGATATATTATATTTCCTTATTGTATGAACCGTGTGGTTATTAAACGTTAAACCTCGGTCCAGAAAAACTCCCAAGTATCTAACATTATTAGACCAGGGGGGAATATCTGTTCCATTTAAATTCAAGTTTGAGCTGGGTAGGTTATGTGGACTTCTTTTCCTAGTAAAAAATATAGCCCGTGACTTTCCAGCATTAATTTTAATTTTCCACTTAACAAAATATTGAAATAAGATATTAAGAGCGTTCTGTATATATCCCAGTATCAACTGTGGAGAAACATCTGAACAATAGATTGCTGTATCATCAGCATAAAAAGCATAATTGCATACATTAAGCTTAGGAATATCCGTACAATAGATAATGTACAATAACACAGTGCAACACGAAAAAAATAACCATATACGGACACCACTACGTGATAAAAGACTAAAACAAAAAGACCCGTGTCTCCCAATTTTTCCCAAAGTCATATCCTCTTTTGTTTATGGGCCGCGATTTGGGGCCTCGGTATCATTTTCGCAAAAAAGTGATCATTTTCTCAGGCTCATATCTTGCAAACCGTTCAGAATTTCGATTTACTCTCTATGGCAAAGTTGTAGCTCTTGTCATAAAGAACAAAATTGCGAACATATAAAATCAAAAAAACTTCACCTTCCAGATCAAAATCGCAAAAAACTTAAAAAAATTCGATTTTTTTACCTTTTTTCCCGTGTTCAGGTCCATAGGTAGCAAACCGTTCAAAATTCAAGGAAACAATCAACTACAAAAATTTACCTAAGATCTCAATAAACAAATTTCTAGAAATTCTGAACGGTTTGCAAGATATGAGCCTGAGAAAATGATCACTTTTTTGCGAAAATGATACCGAGGCCCCAAATCTTTGGCGGCCCATAAACAAAAGAGGATATGACTTTGGGAAAAATTGGGAGACACGGGTCTTTTTTTCTTAGTCTTTTATCACGTAGTGATGTCCGTATATGGTTATTTTGCCATGACTTAAAAAATTATACACAGTGTAATGATTGTACATCAAAAAATTATATTTCTTTTAAATTTTAAATTTTTTTTACCTAAAATACGGTTTTTTTCCAAATCCGCCAAAATTAAATCAGTCCACATGCTAACCGAATTAAGGAATATCTTTTTTTTAATAAATACTCTTCTAATTTACAATATCAGCTGTTGAGATTTATGTATATGAACTTTATATATAAGTTTCCATTATATGGAAGTAAATTTTTTTTAAGAAAGTCTTAATCAAACAACGCTAATTTTTGGGCTTATCTTTCCAGTTTCAGTCTTTTAAGTGTTCTAAGTATCTTCTTATCAGTTTTTGGTTTAATTAAAAAATAATATTAAAAAAAAAAATATATAAAATTAAATTAATAATTTTTAATAACAATATTTAACACTTACTTTTTTTTTGAAATACAATAATAATCCAAATCAAAAATTGTACAAATTGTTTAGAGAACAATTTGTTATATTGTGGCAATAATTAAAAATTTAGTAAATTATTAACAGCACATGTTTCCTAGTGGTTGTTATTATTAAATTAAACAATAACTAAAAAACAACACATTTTTTATCTATATTTTATACTATAATTAATATTTTCACTTTAACACAAAACAAAAAAAAAACTTAGTTTTTTCAACAGATAAAAACAAAAAAATAACTCAGCTGGATACAAAATCTTTGTGAAGAAAGAACAATGCAATATTTATTTTATTACTTATATTTTTTATAGTTAAAATTATATATTTAATATATTTGTTGTTTTAATGAAAATAATTTTAATTTTGAATGGTTTAATAACTGTAGAAAATTAATTATATACAATAAATTTAATTTATTTATATATTTTTTATGTTAAAAATATTTAAAACTTTTTTTTTTATAAAATTTATAGATTTTTTTTTTCAAGTTTTATAATTTGTTTGTAACTAATTTTTTTGAACTTTTTTTTAATTATTTTTCGCCAACACTTTTTTTAATTTTAAACCGTTTTTTTTTTATAAAAAACGTAGCAACATATCGGCCAACATTTAAAGTTGGTTTTTTAAATATTTTTTTTTTATTTTGTGGTAATTTTAAAATTTATGTATATTTTTTTTTTTTTTTTTTATTTATTGGCAATATTTTTAGATATTAAAGAAACAGATTTTAAAGCCAAATTAAAATTTTGCGTTATTATTATTATTTCAAAACACGCGCGTTTTTTTGTTTTAAAATAGTCGATTTTGTATTTCTTGTTTCATTTTCAATCAAATAACAGCCGGTTTAGGTTGCCTTCCTGTTTGAGTGTAAGGCTATGACTGAAATATATTGACTGTGTTGAGTATTTTACACTGCGTTGTGCTTTTCTCAGGCTGACTGGCTGTGTTGGCTGCTGTTTTTAGTTGCCTGAAGCCGTCTGTAGTACATTTTTGTTTGCAGTCAATTCCCAACGTATTTAGTTTAGTTTACTTTGTTTTCTGTGTTGTTTTGGAGAGAACGCCAACACTTGACTATAAATAATAGGGTGACATCTTTAGTATTCATCCCATAGCATCGAAAGTTGTTTTTTTTCAAAGAATTAACCACAAAATCTTGACTTAATTTCGTATAATTTGACAATATATTGCCATACGAAAATGAGAATTAATATTCAAAAACTTTTAATTTAAACTGAGATTTCGGGATATGACCAATACAAAAAAAGTTTCAATAGTTAAATGAATTTTTAACTGATTAAGGACACTTCATAGACGCGCTGTACATTTTTAATAAAATTTATACAACAATTTTTTGTATATAATAAATTTATATAAAATATAAATATAAAAAAAAAAGAAGTGCGCCCCGGTAGGCTAGTTGGTAGCATGCAGGCTTATCAGGGCGGGGGTCGTGGGTTCGATTCACACCAGAAGGCCATAGTAGCTAGTGCTCGTTTACAGTAATAGTATATAATTTGTAATTATATGATTATTAATTAATAAAAAAAAAAAAAATAATTTGTTTACTGTAGGACCGTTGCACACTAAATTGAGTTATGTATTACTCTTAAAATTCGGAACCAGTTATGAATTTTTTTTTAAAATCAAAAAATTGTTTATCGTTGCCTAATTTAGGCGATATGAGTCACAATATTTTACGGTGCATTTTGGAAACTAAAGCATATAAAAGAGAAGTTTTGGACAAAAATTATTTCTCTTACCACTTTCTCTTAATTCTTTTGAATTTAAACTATTGATATAATTTTAATAGTTAATTATTATATTCCATAAGCAAATTTTTTCTATATTTTAATGCAACTTCTATAAAGTTTGCTAGATTTTTCCAACTACATGTGGCTCCATTTAATAAATTAATCAAATATTCTCTTTCAAAGTGTGTTTTACCGGTAAACCTTACCCTAAACTCTCTAAGTACTGAACATTTTCCCATAAAATGTGTTATATCCTCTTCTTCTCCAGTATTACACAGGTTGCAAACGTTGCCTGTGTTGTTATTAAAAAGGCTTTTCTTAAGTGGCAATGCATCAGCACGGGCTTTGAGTAATGCTGATATTTCGGCTGCTTTCAGATTTTCTTCTATTATGTAACCAAAACCCATAACAGGATTTAAATATTTATAAATACGAGTTTCGCTCCTTGTTGCACTTTCCACAAATTTATTATGGTTTTTTTCCTTAAGTTTAGATACAAATTCACAGCTTTTCGCAATCCACTCAGACTTACACAACCCTGTACTAAAGCAAACGTTCACCTCTTCACCAATTTTATTTATCTCTTTAGCCCAGAACAATTTTTTCTGTAGAATTAATTTAGAGAGTTTGTGTGAGTTTGTTAATGTCTTCTTTTTGCAAAATTTTATTGAAAACCGTCTATTAGTTTATAAGTTAAGACGATGTCCTTTAGAGGAATCTTGATAAAATCCTGTGAGTCCTTGGACTAAAGTAAGGACTTATTATTAAAGATAAACCCTCAATCTTACTTCTATTTTATTATAAAGAGTGTTTAGTCAACGTAAATTGGTTTTTTAGATTTTTGAAAACTATATTTTTTTTTAAGTAATTAGTTTTGGAAATTTTACGAAATTTTGATTTTGAAGCTTTCTCACTTCCAAACCATGTACGGCACACGAAAATTTTTTTCGCAAAATATTTAGCAAATTTAGTTTTCTATCGGAATATATTAATTTAAAAGTACAAAACGCTCATTTGACGCATTTGTGGTATGAAGACTGCCCTGAGGCAGCCTTACCCGTTAGAGGGTTATATCTTAATATTATTAATATAAAAAATAATAAAAACAAATCTAATATCACAAATTAAGAATACTACTCTAAACTTTTTGCGCACACGGTTTTTTCATAATTTATTTATTTATTTAGTTAATTGAAATATCACATACAACCAGATTAAAATCTTTTAAATTACAGCATATAATCCTTTAACGACATAATCGTTTTGTAAAATTTAAATTATATAAAAATTAAATAATTCGCTGTAAAATGTGACGCTTTTTCGCGTGTTCGCTATAATTTTTAGAAAATTCCGAAGCTTTTTGCATAATTTAGCCCATTTTTAATAAAAGTTTTGCACACTCACATAATAAATTCGGTTGGGTCAACCAATTTTTTTTCAGCCGAATTGATTCGGTTGCTGCAACCATGTAAATTCTGTTGTCCCAACCGAATTCAGTTGTCACAAACGAATTCGGTTGCCACAAACCCCGATTCGGGAGCGCCAACCGAATTCAGTTGTGACATCAGAATTTACGAGGTTGCAGCAACTGAATCAATTCGGTTATATGAAATTTTCGAATTTTTATTAGAGCGCATTATTGGTGTTTCAGGACAGCATTGATAATAAGAAGTGAGATCGAATAAATCCTAACACAGATTATCACTTATAACTTTTTTATGTTTAAAAGTTAATTTTTTTTTGTACCAAGTTATCTTTTAAAAAGTCGCCAGATAATGTGTATAAATTATTAACGAAATCGGATCATTACTTTGTTTACAAATGGACTTTGAATAAAAAGTGAAAACAAAAAAGCATTTTTACAAAAAAAAAACCTTTAATTTCGTAAAAAAATATGCTTAATTGTTCAGAACTCCGAAAAATTAAATTATATTAAGATTCTTTTTAAATTATTGATGAAGGCTACAAAGCAAGTTCCCAATAATGTCACTTTTTGGAAATGGTCTGCTCCTCAATTAGGGCACTAAAATGGTAAAGCTCCTTCACTCACTTTTTCTTCAGCTTCCATTTGTAAGCAAAGTAATGATCCGATTTCGCTAATAGTCATCTGACGACTTTTTAAAAGATAACTTTATTCAAAAAAAAAAAGTTCACTTTTAAACATAAAAAAAGTTATAAGTAATAATCTGTGTTAGGATTTATTCGATCTCACTCCTTACATGAAATTTTGGTGAATTTTTAACTTATCGTATATGTACGACCCCATTCAGTTCCGGAATAGAATAGAATGTTGCTGGGTAATTTTAAATTTAGTTTTTGCTTAACCCATTAATGCCTGACCCCCAAATCCATTGTCCAATATCGATGAAATTTCACACATTCTTTACTTAAGGTTTTGGAAGTTATTTGATATAATTTTCTTTTCGATTTCCCATACTTGGGACTTATGAATTAACCACTGATATAAAATAATTCCTCTGTGGTTTTTTAATTAAATTATTTTGTTATGCTCTTTCATGTAAAACTCTTAATTTTTTCTTGAAAGTAATCGATATTGCAAGCAAGGGTACTTCATAAAATTGGAAAATACGTATTTTAATGGTCATGTCATGAAATCATACCTGTAGCCCAAGTGAGTGGTCCTACCCAGCTACAAATTTTTTCCACTTTAAAGAATACCTAACATTATTAGCCAACAATAAAGTTTTCCGATGTGTCGCTTCTCCAATTTTTCAGAGGCAATTTTAATTCTTTCTTTCAATTTTTCAGAATATGTAAATTTGCAGACAATTGAACAGATAATTACCAACCCCCAATTTTACACCAATATTTTCCTAAAGTATTTTTATCCTTTCTCCACCTACCTGAAAAAAATCAATTTGATGCAACTCTTACCTGGCTTTAGCTATAAATTTTTTTAAGATGGCTCCTTTTTGGGTATTTAAATACCCAATAGGCAGGAATGGGTTAACTAAAATAACAATACTACATTAACCCTGTTTTCTGTCTCATACTTAACATGGAAATGAAAGAAGAAAAAAAACTATTGGCAGCACTTTTAATATATTTTTGTATACAAATTGACAACTTATCGTCGTTGAAAAAATTAAAAGAGTTACCCCCGTATTCATAAAAGTATTAAACAGCATTTCAAATACATTTAGTTAGAACACAAATTTTAGCCTTAAAACTGTATTCATAACTGAATATTAACTTTTACACAAGGTTTAAAGTAGGTATTTTAAGCTAATATTCGTTTATGAATACAGTTTTAAGGTTTAAAATCTGTTTTAACTAATCAAAATTGGTTGAACGGTTCTGAAATAGTGAGCATTTAGTCTTTAAATATATTATTATATTTAGAATTTGTTTTTTTTTTTAATTTTTGGTAGAAAGTGCTTTTAAAATGCGTTTTTGAATATTTCTGCAATAATTTTTATTAAATGTGTATAGTATTATATATCGTTGAAAAGGCTTTTGGAATTCACATAATAAAATGAGATTTATATTATACAGTTACAAAAAACGCTTCCGAATATCGAAAAATTAAGAAATACATACGTGTCCACTAACACTTAATAGAGAATAATGTATGTGAGTTTGGATCTGAACCCCCTAGTACAAAACCGATCAAAATTAGCGAGTTTTTTCGAATACCACGAAAGTTGAGCATGCTTCTTTATACCGGTGATGAGTATTTTAAATACTTTTTATTAGATATCAAATTTATGCATCGTTCCTTTAAAAAAAAATATGAAAAAAACGAAAAAAAACAGAAAGTGAGGTCCAACCAACTTTTTAGCCCCTAATAACCCAGCTTTTTAGCCCCTAAATGTAAGACTGGATCCAAAAACAATTAATTAAAAATTTGCTACAACTGTAAAGAAGGAAACCATCTTTTACATATATTTTGGTTATTTCCCGGTGTATAGATCAAGAAAAGTAACCTTACAAATAAAAAATCATGCTGTATATCAAATCAAAGGTTATAAAACAACCTTTCAAATGCGACCCTGATGTGTTTCGTTCCTAGGTTAGGGTATTCAATTGGTTAACCGTTACTCGATTAATCGATGAATTTTAATCAAACAACTGTTTGAGTAAATTAAAATGTCTTTCGAATAACTCGAACAATTTTGGTCAATTAATCGAGTTAATTGAGTAAATCAAAATGTGTTCTATTTCAGTTTACATGTTATAAAGAAAAAACTTAAATTGTTCCGTTTTTTTTTTTTAAATAATATTTTTTAAATATAAAAATACATTCACACTGAACCCCCAAATACATATTTATGGTTTTTTTTTTAGTTTTCGACTTTTAAATTCCATACAAATTTTGAATCGAAATGTATTTTGGGATTCAATATGAACGTAGTATAAAATATAAAGCAATGTGTCAGTCTTCGTTTTAATTTACATATTATATATGTGTAGTAGGTCTATAAATTTTTACGTGGAACCACCACATTTGGTCATTTTGCAGAAAAGACGTTCGGCACCGTGACCAATGAATAAAATACCACATTTTTAACAATTTCTAAAGATATTTTTTTAATATCTGAACAATTACAGACATTATTATACTCAAATAAATGTTGGAAGTTACAAAAAAAAATTAAGACCAACAGGTACGAATTCCATAAATTAGGCGAAATTTTTAAGTACCTAAATATTCAACAAAACCATTAGATTGTGTAAATTTTTTTTTGCAAGATTCAAATAGTGCTTAACTCATAATATTTTTTTTTGGTGTGACAGCTCAGATTGGACCGTTCACTCTTTTTTTCAATTCGGATTTATATTCAACTTAATGGAATATATTAAAAGTTTATGTAATTTATATGATTTTTGCTCTATATTTTTAATAGGCATAGGCGACTTTGTCATAGTATTTTTGATATTTTGCAAAAATTCTAAAAGTCAAACTTTATAAAAGAAAATAAAATAATGTAAAACCCCTCAATTGTATATTATTTTAGAATATTTTTTTAATTTTAAATTAATTGCCCAACTGTTTTTTTTTTTTTAGATTTTGTTTTTATGACCAATTTTGATAATAATTTAGAATGATTTTTTCCGGGCAATAATGGTCAAGCAATATTTTAAAAGATGTGAATAAAACAAATTATTTCATCTCGGCACTCAACGTTTCGTTGGCTTTATTCCAACTTTCTCAAGAGTTTATGACTTTATTAATTTCTGGCCAACAAAACATTTTTAATTTTGATAAAATACATTCCGGAACTCCTAATTTTGTATTTATTTTGAGTTTTATTATGAATTTTTAGGGAAAATTGAATGAAATAAAACTATTGAAATTGTTCGAGTTACTCGAGAAATTTTAAAATCTTATTCGATTAATCGAGTAAGTTAAAAACCTTAAAATCGAGTTACTCGTTTACTCGAACATAACCAAACCCGAGTAATTTAAATACCCTAGTACCTATAACACCTATCAAGAAAATTATAATTAACTAAGAACACCCTTGTGCATTTTTATAGTTTTGTCCGATTTTCAAGACCTCAATTTTCCGAATCCAGATGCGTCAGTGACCTCAAACTTTGTATTTAGCTTAGTCCTCTGATATACTTAATACCTAACAGCGATGTCAAAAAAGCAATATTTAGTTTGAATTGAGATGGTTCAACCTATATTCACATAGCACTTTGTGAAAAATTTAATTGCTTTTGCCAAACATGGGAAAAGCGATATGCTTGTTAAACAATAGACAACATGTAATTTAACTGCCTTCTCAGATTATCGATATCACATCGTATGTCCTTTCAAAAGGACATTTAAAATAAAATTTTTAGCAAATTATTTTAATATTTTTACTGATTAAATGATGTCAATATACATATCAGATGAAATATAAAAATTTCTGCTATTCCACAAAATTATCTGGAGTGATATTTTAGGACCAACAATTTTTAAAATTTTCTTAAAAATAGTATCCTTCAATATCCTCGATTTTTGTCAATAAGTTTTATACTGTAGTCTATAATACATGTCAGAGAATCTAGAAATTCTTTAATTTCCTCTTTAGCAATTAAACACTAAAAATATTATGTAGGTAACGACAACAGCAAATGTAGTAAAAAACAAATGAAATTTCACTTGAAGAAAGTACGACACTTACATTTCATTAGATTCAACTAGCAATTGTCATTTGTTTTAAGTGTTCAAAAAATAAAATAATAAAAAAACATTTATTTTTTTATATAACAAAAAATAACTATAAAAAATGGATGTAAAATCATAAAACAGTCATTTGATGTGGTTTGTTTTTTAAATCAATTACGAGGATAGTTAAAAATTAAATGTGTTCTACAAATGACTGACATTTACATTAAAAATAAATAAACTGTATTACAATCCAAACAACTACAAATTTTTAAAGCTAAGATTTATAAAATATTTTTTTTTTGGAAGTTTGCCTTATTGTTAAAAAAAAATCTTGTTTAACCTAATCCCATCTCTGCAAATGCTATAATATTACATATAATTTTAAAGGTATCTATCTAGTTTCTACAAACACTTTTTTTTTTGGTAATCGAGCAAACCTTTGCGAGTTTGATGACCCGCCCACTTGAAAAGAGGCGTGACCGCCAACAAAAACACAGCATAATTGAATTTAGAGTGGACTTTTTAGTTTATTTACAATTTTGGAGTCATTTCGGCTAATTTGATTTAAGAAAAAAATACAATATTTTCAATATTCGTAACTTTCATTTTGTGACAGCTATAATATTGTAATGCAAATTTTAAAGCATAGCGTATCAATTCAGAATTTTCCTCAGGAATAACTTTATTTGTTTTTTCGTGTCTCGAATAGTTTTCGAGAAAATTTGAAATTCAATTCAAAAAGACTACTATAGAAAATTTGATAAATTCATACATTTAATATTCAAAATGCATTAATAAATATAAATAGTTTAAAGTGAAATTTTTTAAGAAAATACTATTTGAGAAAGAATTTAATGAAAATGAATATCCATATCCAAAGAAAACCAACTTGTTCAAAAAAAAAAAATAAAATTCAATGATTAGAAAATGATGATGACGGCGATAACAATAGTAATCAAGCCACGACAAAAGAAGTCCTTTGGTACGAATACTTATGAATTTTATAAAATAAACTTTAATTAAAATGCTTGTGTTTGATACACACAAAACATCGTTGCCAAGTAATTGGGAGCATTTCAACTAATAAAGTTTTTTCACAAAAGGGATTTTGGTGCAAAAAGCGGGATTTATTGACTTGAAATATGGATTTTAAAAAATTCTTAATTTCTTAGTTTGAATCGCTCAAATTTTACTTCAAAAATTGATAGTTTCTTTGAATTATTAAAAAAATCAGTTTTGGCACAACAATTCTAATTTTGAAATCCTATCATTGGCGCTGAAACTTTATTGCTATCAAAAATCTCCAATATATATAATATGTTGAACCTTTTTATATCATTTTATTTTTTATTAAAATTAAAAAACAAAAAAAATTGAGAAGCTGGATAATCCCGCCAAAAGCGTGATGTTTGGTCAGGTTAGGTACTACCGATTCAGCACATAAAATGCGACTGATATTTCTTCAGGTTAAAGTGAGATATCGCTTAACTCATTCTCTACTATCGTCTTTTATATATTTTTGTCAGGAATTCATACAGCAGAGAGATATATCCCCTATATGGCATATATGAACCAATATATGCAATATATTATCATATATGGTGTCATACATATCCATATATGAACTTATATTTTGAATGTATTTACCAATATATGCTTCCATACATTACATATATGTTCATATATGCCCATACATGGAACCATATATCCTCATACATGAAACCATATATGATCATATATGAACTTTTTCACCTGGGTACCTAATTTCATCAAAAACAGGTAGATGCCGCACTGGGGTACCTTAATTGTATGTAAATTATTTTCGATGTTTACAAATGTTAACCACAAATTTAATTGCCTCCCTTATAACAAACAAAAATCATAAACAAACATTATTCGAATACTTTACGTGTGTGCAGCCATCCCCACCTCAGCATTCAGATGAGAATTATCTTCGTTGTTCTATGCGCAGCTGCTGTTGGCGTTAGACATAAACGCTTATTTTTGTTTTGTTCGTTGCCGAATTGTCATTTTTAAAATGTAGTAGAATATATGCATTTCATTTTCATATTTTAGATATTTTGTATATTTTCTCTAGATTTTTTTTTGAAGGGAAAAGTTTAAATTTTGTTTATCTATGAATTTATGTGATTTATACATATTATCACACAATTTAGACAGACTATATAAAATGTTATGGATTTGCATTTTCTGTTTCATGTCTATTCTTCTGCTATAGAAACCCCCATATTTTAAATATTTTCAAAAACAAAACAACAAACATGTCAACACTGAAATTGGTTGGTGGAATAAGTAATATCAAAATCTTATATAAATAATGATTAATTAATTACAAAATTAATTAAAATTATATTATTTTGTAATATACATTATTCATTACTTGGCCTCGAAAGTTTATGCATTTATTATCGTGTTTTATATATATAATTGCTTAAATGAAAATGAAAATTATTCAAGTACTCTATATTTCTTTATTAGGATATTGTCCTAACAAATAATCTATAGAGTTTTTGTTTTCAAATTTATTCTTTGACCCTTTCAGGAATGTGTTGATAGATCTATTTCGGGAATTTTCTAGGTTACCATCAAAGCGTGTTCTGATGATGGGAACCTAGAAAATCTAAAGTCAGTTTCAACAGGTGTCGAAAATTTTGAAATCATCTATATTAATTTTTTCTAAAACGCACATTTTAGAAATATTAAAAAAAAATGGTTTTAACAGTGCATTTATGTATATGTTTTTATGCATTTATAGCAAAATATGCAACAAAAACCGCCATAATATGCATTAAAATATGCAATTATAACAAGATATGTAAAAATATGCATTTATAGCAAAATATGTAAAAATATGCATTTATAGCAAAATATGCAAAAATATCCATTAAAAAATCGATGCCATATTGTTGAAAATTTATTGATTCGCGAAGATATTTGGTTAAGTTTGTGTTTCAGCTAACAAGAACAAAGTGTTTACATGAACTTCCGAGCCCTACTAATTAATATGCAAATATTTAAAAGAAAAGTTATTGTATTTATTTTTTATTGCAGAGATTAATAACATAAACAAACGTTTAATAACTAAAAAATGTATGTGCTGCGCAGAAATATGATTATAAATTTGCTAAAAAAAAAAAAAATAATTAAAAAACATATTTTAAGAAAAAAAATTATGGATGTGGTTTTTTTTTTTAAAGATTTTTAGTTAATATCAACAAATACGTGTTTCATTTAGTCAATGTTATTTAAACAGTACAGTGCCGAAAAATCTGACAGCTTTGGCACTGTACGGTTTTTTTTTTGTAAAAAAGCAAAAATGTCGATTTAATTGTGTAGACTTTTGACAAAAGCACCTAATTTTACACAAAACAAAATTTTAAGACTTTTATGAGACTGTTTTTGTTAAAATTCAAACTTTTTGGGAGCAGTTTTTATTAGTTTAATTTTTTTTTATGTAATTTTGGGTCTTTCTATATAGTTTTTTGAAAAACATTTGTTTCAATTGTGACAATAATGCCATTTTATAAAATTAGAAACGAAATTTTAGAACCATGAACTACGAAATGACATTAACACCCACCCAATAGTTTAAGACATGTCTCTCTCTATCAACCATCTAAACAAAACGAAGTAGTTAAGTGTACCACCAACAGTTAAGTTCGTGCTACTACACAGTTGACTGCTAAAATTGCTCTTAACTAACTGTTGCTGTGGATAGTTTTTTTTTGTCTCGCCATAAATTACGTTTGTTTTTAACATAGTCAGTTAGTCAGTCAGTCAGTCAGCAGAGTAGTTTAGTATTACATTTCTGTTATATTACAAACTACTTAAATAATAAATTTTAGTTGCTGATGTTAAATATTATACAACTTAGAAAAGGGTAAAGTAATTTCATTAGTTTTTTTGTAACACTTTTGTAAAATATTTATTTGAAATCTTACAAATATAAGTCCTTACCCCAAGAAAACTAATTTGTGCTTAAAACTGAATTTGTTGAGAACTCAAATTACCCAAACAAATTTTTAAATGAGTCCTTGTCTGATAAAAGTACTACAAGGGTCCTTTTAAATATAAGTACGTACACTTAGAATACTATGTAGGTAAAGACCACTGCAAATGCAGTTGAAAACAAATGAAATTTCATTTAAAGAAAGGACGACTTACATTACAGTAAATTCAACTAACATTGTCATTTGTTTTTTAATGTTCAAAAAATTACTAACAATTGCAGTAAAAATAAACCACATGGTAGTAAAAATAAACAAACATTTATTTTTTTTATTTTTTTAAATAACAAAAAACAACTAAAAAATTAATGTAAAATCATCAAACAGTCATTTTATGTGAGTTGTTTTTTTAAATGAACTACAAGGTTAGTAAAAAATTGAATTTGTTCTACAAATGACTGACATTTACTTTAAAAATAAAGAAACTGTATTACAACCCAAACAACTACATATTTTTAAAGCAGAAGTTTCCTGAGTGTACACTTTAATTAACTTTAGTTTAAATTTACCCAACTTTTAATAGTAAACTGAACTCTTACTATAAGTTGGGTAAACTTTCTATAAGTGTGTAAATATACAAAATGTGTAATTTTGAATAAAAGATACTTATGAATTTTTTGCATTAATTATGTTTTTTTACCATTTTACCGAAAATTTATTAAAAAAACATAATAAACTATCCGAAAATAAAAGAATTAAATAATTTTTAATATATTTTATTAATAAAAATTTTATAATTTTTAAGCGGAATACAAATTCATATTCTGAGGACATTTAACTTTGGCAAAGATCTTAGATTATAAATACTTTTTACTATAGAAAAAGCCATAGATTCTGAGCTCTTTTTTATAGAAAATGTCATCACACTCTACTACTGTTTCCATAAAAAACTAAATCTGATTTTGTGCTCCTTTTGTATAGAAAGTCTCAACTGCTGAGAACTTTTGCAGAAAAAATTTTGGTCCAGACAAGAGGTTTCCTATGGGAAAAGTCATCCCACTCTAATACTGTGTCCACAAAAAACAAAATCTAATTTTGTGCTCCTTTTCTATAGAAAGTCTCAACTGCTAAGAACTTTTGTAGAAATTTTTTTGGCATTGATAAGAGGTTTCCTATAGGAAAAGTCATCAGAATCTGATGTTTTCCTTTTAGAAAAAATTTAAATGTTTTTCTACTGAAAAAAGTCCTCAGAAACTATGGAATTCGTTGATACCTGAGGATTTTTCTTAATCAGAATCTGAGGATGTTCATAAAGACAACACGTTTAAGACCTAGAAGGTTTTTGTAGAAAAATGTATTTAGAGTGAGAAGATTTTTTATAGAAAACGTTCTAGGAATCTGGAAACGTTCTTCGGAATCTCTATCTAATGATGGAGTGATTAATTACCCTACTCGACGGCAAAAAAAACCTCGCTTTGAAATATATATTTTTTAACGATTCCAAATCTTGAAAAAAAAAAATTTTTCTTTATTGCAATTTTTTAAAGTTCGCGGGATTTTATTTTGTTATATCTTTGTTTAATTTTTTGAAATGTTATAGCAAAATCATGAAAAATTGTATATGAAT
Organism: Delia radicum; assembly: GCA_021234595.1. Taxonomy (NCBI): domain Eukaryota; kingdom Metazoa; phylum Arthropoda; class Insecta; order Diptera; family Anthomyiidae; genus Delia; species Delia radicum. The sequence continues at coordinate 74,096,595 of CM037851.1, read as the reverse complement.
ATAAATCTACACAAAATTATGTTTAGTTTGAGTCCACTCAGGGAACTTCTACTTCAAAAATATGTAGTTGTTTGGATTTTAATACAGTTTCTTTATTTTTAATGTAAATGTCAGTCATTTGTAAAACAAATAAAATTTTTACTAACCTTGTGGTTCATTTAAAAAAACAAACCACATCAATTGACAGTTTTATGATTTTACATTAATTTTTTACAGTCGTTTTTTTTTTTGTTAGAAAATAAAAAATGTAAATGTTAATTTATTTTCGACTAACATATGTGGTTAATTTTTACTACAATTTTTAGTAATTTTTTTAACAATAAAAACAAATGTTAGTTGAATTAAATGAATTGTTAGTTGTCCTTTCAGCAAGTGAAATTTTATTTGTTTTTGACTACAATTGCTGTCGTCTTTACTTACGTAGTATGCTTGGTGTATAATCATGTGGGTGCTTGCATCAGAATATCGTACTGGCAAGGAATTGAAAATTTTATTTTTAAATGTTGTCCTTATAAATTGTATGCATGTTACAAAATTTTATCATTGTGCATAAACTAGAACGTATATTAAACTTGCAAATCCATTGAAAATGTCCTGAAATATTTAGAAAAGAACTTCAAATTTTAATAAATTTTCCATATGCCTCAAATAGCACAGTAAAAATAATTTCTTCCTATAAAAATATATTATTAACATTTCTATTGAAGAATTACCAACTTTGTGCAAAACTATTCTTGTCATATTTTAAAATACATTTGGGTACGCTGAGTCTAAATCTGGCAAAAAAAAAACTTCTTCTGATTTGTAGTTTTTGAAATATAGCGGTTTCTAATTTACGTTACATACCTAACAAAAAAAGTTCCGATATAATCATCTATGATTGTAAATAGTATAATTAATTTTTATTTGACCTCAAATTGGTTTTCACCACAATTATTAATTTTTCACCGCAATAATTTTTTTTTTCACCACAAAATAGTTTTTGACCTCAAAAATATTTTTTATCACACAAATTCTTTTTTAAATCCAAAAAAAAGTGTTTTCACCTAAAAATTTTGGTTTTTGTACGCGTTCATTATGGAGGGTATAGAGAAAAAATTTGATAAAACCAATTGTAATGTATTTATATAAAAATTGCCTTCTTTTCTATATATTTCAGTATATTTTCCATGGATTTGCAATTTTAATACAAAAAATTAATTAAGTGGAACATTTAGTTTACGCATAGAAAATTTTTTTTATAAAATTTTAGTTAATGTTTCCTGAATTTTTTTAAAAGTCAGCTTGTATTTTGCGTTATTATTATAAATTTTCACTATTATAAAATAGTAAATTTACAAAATTTGTGCGCAAAATTTAGATTTACCAACCAATTAAAAAATTGTACGCACACCATGTTTAATTATAAGCACATAGTGCATATGATTACAATATGTGAGTATTGTTGTACATAAAAGTGTGTAATTTTAAGCATTTATTGTTTATATTTACTCAATATGCGAAATATTACACAAAAATTTACTCATTTTATAGTATAAATTGTACAAAATTGTATCATTCCTATTAAACATCAAGATTTTGCCCAGAGATTTTGCCACTGCGAGTATATATTATGGTTTTTCAAAGAACATTTTACAATTATTTGCAAAACTTTTATATTTTTTTTGTAGGGTATTAAAAATTCGTTTTCAATTTAGTTAATTGAATCAAGTAATTTACAAAACTTGCTGTAATTTTTAACCACAGCCACTAGAAGTTAATAGGCATTAAATTTGCTTAATCAAAAATATACTTATAATTCATTAGAAACGATATTAGAATAGAACGAACTTATAATACTGTAAATAAAAAAAAAAAAAATGTTGTAAATTTTATTCAATGTGCTCGTAATGTATTCGCATTGTATGGAATTTTTATTCACTTTTTTATATTAAACTTATTGTTTTTGTTGCTTTTTTTATTATTTTCTTTTTATATATTTTTTTATTAATGGATAGAATTATAAAAATCGAATATTAATTATTTGCAAAAAAAGTTATTCGTTTTATATTAAACTCTAGTGCTACTAAAAAAAATTAAAAGGTTATTCCAAAATATTAACTCATTGAATGACACGTCATAGATCCGCTGGATATTTCTCAACCAAACTTTGCAGATATACACACAGAGAAATGAAATGCCAACCGAATTGAAAAGTGTATATTAATGGTAACAACTTATAAACTCATTTAGTACAGCAATATTTACATTCGTTGTGAAAACTAATATTAAGTTGTGCCAAGCGTCTGAAATTATTAATAACCGAATTTGATACGTAATAACCTAATTTCAGTTGGCAAATACCTAAATTTTTCTCTGTGTGCATAGAAACATGCTTCGTAATTTTGTTAACCTTAAAGCACCCTCTAGTGAAAATATTAGTAACTAAAAATTTTAAATTTGAGAGCATATAAATCCAAGATGGTTAAAGATATTTTAAAAATTTAATTTTTGTGTAATTTGTGAACAAATATATCTTCAAAATAATTTAAGAAAATTTATTTTTTTTAAGTTACACAATTTTTAAAATTTGTTAGAAAAAGATCGCGGTTTTTGAACAGTTTTTAAATTGCCATATGGCAACCCTGAAGATATCACTTGTTTACCCGGGTAAATAATATGGAGTCTAATATAATTTTGTCTCATTTGATAAGTTCCCATATATAAATACATACAAATTGGTTCGAAAAGTTGGTCATCTACATGTATCTAATTATACAAAATTAGATATAATTTGATACAATTTTATGTGAAATTTGTTCATATCCGCGACATTAAATTATATCTAATTAGATATAAATATAATTTATAAAATTTTAACCGCTAGTAGGTATGCCTTTTGTAACTTGAAGTTATGCTTAAAAGTATTTATGTTGAAAATTAAAATTTTTAGAAATCAACTTTTTTAACAATAACATTTTTTTAAATGAAACATAACAAAATTGTCAGTAAAGTCGAACGCAGTTGGATATGATGATATGCACCCAAAGTTCTTAAAGTTCTACTACCGAAGTTGTTATTGCTGATCACACATATTTTTAATACCATAATCACCACTAGCTGCTTTCCTAGTTGCTGGAAGCATGCAAAGATTATCCCTAAATCTAGAACTGAATTTCGGACCATTTCAATACTACCATATTTATCCAAGGTCTTTGAACGAATTCTTCACCATCAGATGTGCAAATATTTAATAGATTATCGCCTTCTTGCGGAATAGCAATCTGGTTTCAGAGCAAAACATAGCTGCGTTACTGCTCTAATTAACATATCTGAGGATATCAGACTTAATCTCGACGTTGGTAATATATCGTTCCTTGTACTAAATACTTGATCATTCGAAGGCATTTGATTGTGTCAACCATAACACCAAACTCACCACTCACCACGAATTTTAATTTTTCTACATTGCGAATATATAATAAAACTGCCTGCTCTCATTAATTAGCATGTCCTCTTTTCGCCATTCAAGGAACCAGTTTTTTTTTAATATTATCGACACTGCAATGCAAACATTGACTGTGTTAAGTTCCGCTTTAACCAGTCGCGAGAAAGTTCTTTAAGGGCAATTGATACCTCATTCGACGTAAATGCAAATTTTCACCATGTCTGCAATATCCAATTATTATAACATTGACCCATTAGCAGTGGAAAGTTTTTAGTAAATAACGAAACACTGAATAGTCATACATCAATTTAAAATATATTCATCTTATTTTTCAAAATTTATAATTCTTTGTAAATCGTGATTAAAATTTAACATTTTATAATAATATTTACATTTTCAAAATTTCTTATAAAAGTGCATACATAATAGAGTGGGCCAAAATTTAATTATGATTTTAAATCCAGCAAATAAAAAAAAGTTGCTAAACAAGAGTAAAAAATTAAAGAAAATTTAAACTTTTGTAATTGATTTATAACTTTTGTAATTGATTTATATAATCGAATGAACAAAACTAAAATTCGAACGAATAATTTATAAAACTTTCGAATAAAGTTTGACGATTAATCAAATAAAATGATTTACAAAACTACTTCTTTTTATAAAACTTTTTTAGAAAATTTACCAATTTTTGGAAAATATAAACAAAAAATGTTAATGGACATAATAAAATCAAAACTCTATTGAAAAACTAGCTAAATTTTTAAAACTTTAATTAATCGTTTTCAAAAATATGGACTATTTAAAAATAGGTCAAGATATATGATTTGAGTTCAAGCAAACCACATGAAGGAATTCAAGGGTAAAGTGATTTAGTTAAAATATATAATGATTTTTAACGTTTACACTTTACAAAACTATCAAAAATATTGCTATATTACAACGATAACATCCCAGCAAAAAATTTCCAAAAAGGTAAGCGGGTTTGTAATCAAGCATTTTGGGCAGAACGCATTCCTTACTAGATTACCTACTCGATTCTTTTAACAGGGCGTGAGACTAAAATAATTGATTCTTTAGAATTGATTATTTTTTTTACTGAAGAACTATTTACTTTATATTTTTAAGAACTACATACATTTTTTAATAAAGTAATAGTTCCATTGTAAAACTACGAAGTACTTACACAAAAAAAAATAAAATAAATAGTTCCCCAGAAAAAATAAGAAGTACTTACATTTAAAAAAAAAAGTAAGTAGTTCCATAGAAAATTCAACTTTTACTCACACGTGATTCTCCTAGGTCACTCAAATATAACGATCAAAACTCATACGGAAATATAATCCTAAAAAGTGAAACATCGAATTGTTATAATAACATGGGTTTGTCATAATTTTGGAGCTATAAACCACGAAAATATAAATTTTTCAAAAAAAAAAGAACTATTCAAAATTGAAAAACAAAAATATGACTCACGCACAATCACCCTCGAAAATTTTTTTTACACTCACTCACGATAACCTCAGTAATTTCAACTTCCAATCACAATTTTCTGCTCACGTGCGCTTCCCTAATTTATACCTAACCACAGTTCAACAAAATTTAGGCAACATGCTATTTCTGTTTTTAGTATTATTTTACTGCAAATAAAAATTTGTTTGAAAAAAATATATGAGATAAATTCTTTAAAATTGTATAACTTCTTTTTTCAAAATTAGAAACTACTTTCAATAACGTCCTTTTATTAGAAAAAGTATATGATTACCTCTTGAGTACAAAAAGTTATACATATAAGTTAATAACATTGTTATTTTCTTTTAAGTAAATAATTACTTTGTTATTGAGTTCATGCTTTCTGGTTTAAATTAAAAGAATTGATTACAATACTACTTGCTTTTTTGACTCTATCGTTGGAATGTGTTTGGTATTGCAGTTACTAAATTTGGCAATGAGATATGTAAGCAAGTGTGGGCATCACCTTCTTTTTGGAATGTGTAATTTTTTCCTGGGATGTTAGCACTTAAACTGTGAAATCTATTTATGATATTTATACGCTAACAAAATAAGATCTTAACAGCTCGATATACTATAACTATTGTCAATATATTTAACTTTTTAATGATTTTCAAAACTGTAATTTTTTCATTACGTGGTAATGAAACAATAGTACCTAGCAAAAAATAGTGCTTACTAAGCAGTTCTGGAAGGCATTATTTAATTACAAAGTTCTTCCGAAACAATTCCAGAAGGCATGATTGCTGTTCGCAATCTTCCACTTTCTCTCTTTTAAGCAGGTGAAAAGGGCTTCCTTCAAGTGCTCTAAGAAGCAATAAATTCATGCCTTTGTAGGAAATGAGAAGCGCTTCTTTTGTGTATTGACAACATTAATGCTTGATTGTATGCATTCTTTACTGCTTCATTGTATGCATTATTTACTGCTTCAAAATACTGTATTCAGGGAAGCACAGCCAAATGTTTTCTCAATTGATTTATTGTTTGCAATACGGCTAAGCGCTTTCTTGGAAGCATAAAAATTTAGTTACTGCTTACCAAATCGAGGTTATTTTTTTTTGCTGGGGAGTCACCTAATTAGACTGCGGCATACAAAATTTTGTGATATCGTAAGTCAAATTAATAGCTGAAGATATTTTTAGTGTTAACCTTCTTAATTTGTATTTAGTAGATTAAATCTGCTCGGTAGTTACCCTATGGGAATGAGACCGGTTCTGCGTGTACCACAGGATCGTTCCCTTCGTGCCAGAGACCAGTCCTCTGCTAAACCCCACCCTATGTAAACAACTGGCAACTTTAACATTGGCTTGCCATTGGAGGGGGTCATTCGTCCTGCTTTAAACCACATAGTGGCATGCCACAGGACTAACCAAAAATGGACATACCACAAGACTATCGTAAATGAAAACTAAACAGCTTCCAATGGGTAAAATTCTGGTCAACTGGCTTTTTCTTTTTAATAAGCATTCTGGTTAAGTGGTATGTCCTCCCTTTACCAGTCACAAGATTGGTAAGTTTAGGACAATTGACACTGCTTAATCCACTTCAGTATTAAATTATACCAGTCCTGTGATAAGTCCTTCTTTAACCAATCACTTTTAGGACAATCGACTCCTCATTCCCCATAGGGTAGTTCTGAATAGAATAAATAAATAAAAAATTACGAGGTAATGAAAAATGGCGTGTGATTAAGAAATCTTTTGGCGTCACTATACACTGAAAGGAAAAGCTTCATCATAATTATGAAATTTTTCATAGATTTTCGTCCAATGTAACGTTTCATAGTATTTATGAAACATTTCATAAAAAACAAAATCAGTTTCAGCATATTTATGAAATACTTCGCTATATATAAAGGATATTTAGAATTAGCAACGAGAGAGGATTCATTTGATAAATAATTTTTATTTGTTAACACGATTTTATTTACACTTTATTTTTTTTTTAACTTTTTTTATCGACTCTCATTTATCGTTGAATTATGGCAGATTATCCCATCTTCTTAAAGGAAATTTTTGTCAAAAATTATAGACTTTAAAAAGCTGCACTCGAAAACCCCCTGGTATTGGTAAGGATTTAATTATTTTTGTGTGGAAAAAAGTTCATAGAGACCATAATATGGTCATTATAATTCTTGTGGTTTATGATATGTTATATAAATATTTATGAATTGTTACATTGGACGAAAATTGTTCCTGTTTTTTGTCTAGGTATAGTCTAAAATGGTTACATTTGAGAATTGGTATTGTTGTAGTATTCAAGTTGATGACAAAATTCATATAATTTTGAGATAATAGGGTAAAATACTATAATTTATTTATTTTATTTTATTTATTTTTATTCGCTGTTCGTTCGATTAATCGAATAATTTTTTAAAAATTAACCGTATGATCGTTCGATCAAAAATTGTTTGATCGTTTATTCGAACAAAATAAGTACCCGAATAAATGGAAACCCTAGTTTATATTTAATTTAAAATTTTTGACTAGTAAATTGAGCTTACTGTTTCCCCTAACAAGGATGCAGGTTGTTAGCAGGTTACCCTAATCCCTTACAAGCATGCAGGTTGTAATGCAGAAAGTTTCAAATCGTGGATTATAAACGATCCGTACCAGTTTTCCCGAGTGATTTCCGATTGTGTTTGGTGTTTTTGAGTATGTAATAAAAAATAATTAGTCATTTGACTGTTTCTAAAGAGCTAGCACGTGAAGCGGTGAAAAAAATATAAAATTTTTATATTATATGTCTAAAATTGTAACACCAAATAATATCTGCAGAATTTTATGTAAAATAAATTATATTCATGAAATAATAGCTTTTTATAAGTGCTAATATCCGCGATTATTTTGCCCAAAACTAATGCTTCCAAGTGGGAATTCGAACCATAAAAATCAAGCAGGTTTGTAAGGGATTCTTGTTGGCTTACTCCTTAAAAACCTTGCTTGCAGGTTCCAAAGCTCAACTTTTGCGTTCATTACATATCTGTTGACTTTTTACAATAGCACTTATGTAGACTTAAGAAATTTTATACGAAGTTTGTACTCCATTAATATTTTATATCAACACTTTATACACTAAATGGCATAAGACTGTTCCATATGAATTTATTTCAAAGCATTGGTTAATTCTGTTTGACTAAAGAAATTACTTCATTTGTAGTATTGGGCGCTTTACTTCAGCGATTATATTTCTTTAGTCCAATATAGTACATACAGGAATAAAAATAAAAAAAATTAGTTTACACTATTATTTTTTGCATATTAAAAGTTAAACTTTTTATTAAAAAAATTTCGTTAAATTTTCATTACTTTAATGAATTTTTTTATGAAAAAATCATAAAAAAAATTTCATGAAACAATTAAAACATTAATGAAATTGTATTGAGTTAAAGAAAGTTTTCATGAAATCAGTGAATCCATTTCAATGAAACCTATTCATTAATACTATGAATTAAAATTCAGTGTACGGAAAAATGTACTTTTTCCAAATTTTGATCTACTCTAATGTTAATGTTTAGATTTACAAAAGATTTTTAAGAACTTGACGTCAGATTTTGTTTTTTGCAAGATAAATTTGCCCCCACATCGATCATAAATAAGTAATTACAAATCATTTAACACTTGACGTAATTATAAAAATTTTAATAAGAATTTAATTCAAATAATAACAAAAACACAAACACAAACATTTTAAACACAATATTAATGTTTCTATTATATTTTATGGTTTAACAATAAATTTAAAGTTAATACGATTTTTTTCATTGATTCGCTAACACATTTTATTCGTCTAGTTAACGAAATTATATTGTGGGAAGAGTAAATTTCTAACAATATTTTCCATACAAATTTTAGCGCAATAAAAAGACGTTAAATAGATGTATGAATTATGAATCATTTAATTTTGAAAAAAAAAAATCGAAAAAATTTTGATTTCTTTATAAAAAGATCTAGCCAATTTAAGAAAACAAACTTTTAAAGTGTAGGAAATTTGTTATTCAAAATAAACAATTAATCTTTCTAACATGAAATAATCGTGAAAGATTAAAAAAAAATCACCAGAAAAATAAAATCAAATTCTCTATAATTGTCTTTTTTTTAGTTAAAACAACAACATAATAATCTGTTCGACACAATTATGGTGTTAATTTGTTTTTATACTTGGTGACTATTAGGGGGTTCACCAATGTCTTCAAAATCAAATTTGTCAGAGAAAGTCGTAAGTAGATTTTTTTTTTTTTTGAGAGCACGCAAAATATTTTTTTTTTTTTTTTTTTAATCCAGATTTGATATATAATCTTAAACTATTACCCATTTAAAGCCTATGATTCCGAGATATTAGTAGATTCGGAATAATTTTTTTAAATTTTTTTTCTAGTTTTTTAAAAAAAAATTTATAAATTCAAAATCATTTTTTTATTTATTGGATAGATTTTAAGATAATTTTTCTTTAACAAAAATAAACCACATTTAATATATATTTTAAAATTTAAAACCTTTGTAACACAGTGCAACACGAAAAAAAATAACCATATACGGACACCACTACGTGATAAAAGACTAAAAAAAAAAGACCCGTGTCTCCCAACTTTTCCCAAAGTCATATCCTCTTTTGTTTATGGCCGCCAAAGATTTGTGGCCTCGGTATCATTTTCGCAAAAAAGTGATAATTTTCTCAGGCTCATATCTTGCAAACCGTTCAGAATTTCGATTTACTCTCTATGGCGAAGTTGTAGCTCTTGTCATAAAGAACAAAAATTGCGAACATATAAAATCAAAAAAACTTCACCTTCCAGATCAAAATCGCAAAAAACTTAAAAAAATTCGATTTTTTACCTTTTTTCCCGTTTTCAGGTCCATAGGTAGCAAACCGTTCAAAATTCAAGGAAACAATCAACTACAAAAATTTACCTAAGATCTCAATAAACAAATTTCTAGAACATATAAACTTCCTGGGAATTGGGTTTGCTACCTATGCACCTGAACAGGAGAAAAAAGGAAAAAAAAATGAAATTAAAAAATTTTTCACTTTTGCGCGCTACCTAAACAGTGTTAAGAATCATCTCTAGGAAGTTTATATGTTTTAGAAATTTGTTTATTGAGATCTTAGGTAAATTTTTGTGGTTGATTGTTTCCTTGAATTTTGAACGGTTTGCTACCTATGAACCTGAACACGGGAAAAAAGGTAAAAAAAAAATCGAATTTTTTAAGTTTTTTTCGATTTTGATCTGGAAGGTGAAGTTTTTTGATTTTATATGTTCGCAATTTTTGTTCTATATGACAAGAGCTACAACTTTGCCATAGAGAGTAAATCGAAATTCTGAACGGTTTGCAAGATATGAGCCTGAGAAAATGATCACTTTTTTGCGAAAATGATACCGAGGCCCCAAATCTTTGGCGGCCCATAAACAAAAGAGGATATGACTTTGGGAAAAATTGGGAGACACGGGTCTTTTTTTTTTAGTCTTTTATCACGTAGTGGTGTCCGTATATGGTTATTTTGCCATGACTTAAAAAATTACACACAGTGTAACCATAAATAATCAGGTCTTAGAAATGTTTATTTGGAAAAGTCTTTAAGATTTCAATGCAGTTTTCAAATAAAAAAACTTACAAAATGTGTTTAATTTTTCCATACACAGTCAGAAATTTAGCACAAGCAAATACTGGAATACCACTGCGTAACCCTAAAATTAGAAACAAATTAGCGGCTGAACACTCACTTTGTACGCTTTACCAGGGTTAAGAAAAAAAAAAGGTTTTCTTGTCAGTACTACACACCCAGCAAAACCACACATTACCAAATAATGGGTAAAGTAATGTATTGCCATAGAACTCCATGCATTACAACAGACCTTACTTCACTGGTGAATTTTACACTCAATGAGCCGAAAAGTAATGGATGAATTCATTACCTAGAACGGAGTAAAATAACTGGTTACTTTTATTTTTACCGGGTTCGGAAAGGTAATGTATATAGAAATAGATTTTCATAAAAACTAATTAATAAAAAAAAAAAAAATGTTACAAATAATTTTTTTAAATAAAATAAAGTGTTCGCCCTGAGATTCGAACCTGGGGTCTCTGGTTGTTAGGCGACTGCTCTACCAACTGAGCTATCGTAACATATAATAATGAATTGCTTAAAATGTAAATGAATTGTCATGCTTAGAGTTTTCGCTTGTGATGTTAAAAATATATAACTTTCCCTCATGCTTACAAAAAATCACAAAGTAATGTGTTGGACGCTTTACCAGGGTTATCAAAAAAAAAGGTTTTTTCTTGTCAGTACTACACAGTTTGGAAAGTTTAAAATAGGTGGAAAAAAATGTTTGAATAACACGAAAAAATATCACAGCTGGTTGATTTAAGGTTTATGGGTGACCCAGCAAAAACAAGGTAATGACTGCTTATTAGGGTGGGTCGATTTAGCAATCGATATTGTGCCATAGATTTTTCGATAGCTTTTGGCATAAAGAAAAAAAGTTCCACTGCGACATATCAAAGAAATTATTTTCGAGGCGCCCAAAATTTCAATTTTTTTACTTTTTCTCAACTTTTATTTTTAAGGGTTTTTAGTAGGTAATAAAAAAAAATCGACTGATTTAATATTTTTTTTTTTTATTAGTTAATAATCATATAATTACAAATTATATACTATAACCCTAACCGAGCACTAGCTACTATGGCCTTCGGCTCGTTGTAGCGAAAACAGACCAGTGCCTCTGGTGGGAATCGAACCCACGACCCCCGCACTGATAAGCCAGCACGCTACCAACTAGCCTACCGGTAATTTTTTTTTTAAATATTACCTTTCCAAGGTGAAATTGTACGCTAAAAATGATAGAGATAGCAGTTTTTTCCAAAAAAAATGTTTTTCTTGAGGTTTTGAACTAGTTTTTGTCGAATAATCGATCTATTTAACGCGCTAATTTTTAAGGTTTTTTTTGATTTTTTTCGATTTTTCATAAGCCAAACTCGATTTTAGCATTTATTTGGCAAATAAAAAGCATTTTCAATATTGCTATTAAATCAGCCGATTTTGTTTTATTACCTACTAAAAATACTTTAAAAGTAAAAGTTGAGAAAAAGTCAAAAAATTTAAATTTGTTAGCCTCGAAAATGATTTTTTTGATATGTCGTAGTAGAACTTTTTTCCCGCATGCCAAACCTATCGAAAAATCGATGGCACAATATCGACAAATTTTTGTCCTTACAAATCGGCCCATCCTACTGCTTATTATTTTATACATTACTTGTAATGAGTAATTATTACCTTCTACATTACTTTAAATAGTAAAATAATACATTACCAATAAGAAACTTATAATGAATTACTTTCATACAAAAAAGAATTGGTGAACAATAATAGGCTATTTACTTTCTCGCAAAATATAATGATACAACATTTTTTCTGAATTCTATTTTTAAACTCATTATAATTCGTCTTTTTGTAAGCTAAAGTGTAATGTGTTAGTTTTGGTATATCTTGAACGAATTTTGCAGTAAAAAAGTAGGTGAGTATACCATTTCAGTTCAATTTAAATGGTGTTAATTCGAGGAATATTAAATAAAACGCGAATATTCAAATTTAAAAACTTTTTTCATTTTTCTTATTTTTTAAAAAATTAAATCGCGCAGAAAACTGTGAATTTTTCGAAATTTTAAAAACTAAAACTCCAAGCTTTAAGTAAATCCACTGATTTGCTAAATGCAAAATTTAATTGAAATCGTAAGACCAAAGTTCAAAAAATGCCCTTTTTGTCCGGTCTTTGGTGGAACGGGCTATATATTTTATTTTTATCATGCTGAAAATCATAATAATCGTTAATATTTGAAATAAATAAAAATTCTATTAAATTATTATTGAAAAACATGATGAAAATAAATTTTAATTTTTAAATTTGTGCAACATATTTTCATTTGCTCGGTTCGAGTTTACGAACAAATAAAATTGAGAGAGACTGAGGTGGATAGAGACCAACCAGTTTTATGATCGAGCCCAACTAGCGCATAATAAATTATTTTTAGTTCTTAGTTTTTTTATAATATATTAGAAAATCAACTTTAAGGCACACCCCTAACATGTCACGATGTGTCTAAAATTTGTCTTATAACAACGACCTTTTATATAAAAGGTCGACCAGACGCCTTTGCCCGCATTGATATATCTCGTTACTTTAGTAGATAGAGCTATCGCCTGCCATCCTGACAGCCTGGGTTCGAATCCAGGCAAGATCAAAATATTGTAAATTTTTAATTTTACTTTGAAAAATTTATTTTTGGATTTGTCAATCTTGGAAAAAAAAATTTATTCAGTAATTTTTTAATTGAAAATGCGCCTTTTGCTAACACTTTTTAAAAGAGCCTTGCCAGCGCTACATATATAGGTTCTAAACGAATTCTGCATAAATTTAAAAAAAATCAAATTAAACCGGAGGATAAATCATAACTTTTAAAAATTTCTATGACGTTCTTGCGAGCCGAAATTAATAGTTTCCGACTTACGTAATCAAGGCCTTAAGGCAACTAACGCCACAAATAAACTTGAATATAAAACTAAAAAACCATTAAGCATGTTCATACTTAGTTTTGAACCAGAGGAAGATATTAAAAACATTTACGATATTAAACATATTATGAATACTATCGTAAAAATTGAACCCCTAAAAACCATCAAAACTTGTTCCACAATGTAAATCCTGCCAAGGTTTTAATCATACAAAAAATTATTGCAACAAACCTGTACGCTCCGTAAAGTGTTTAGGTAAACACCCATCACTGGAATGCACCAAATCACCAACAGATCTCCCAAAGTGCTGCAACTGCGGTGGAAATCATCCAGCCAGCTACAAAGGTTGCTTGGTAGCGAAAGAATTACAGAAGATTCGGAATAAAACAATTAATAGTCGAGTTTCTAATACAAAAGATATAAATCCATATCCAGGCTCTGTCAACAAAAATAAAATTTCAAAGATAAACGCACAAGATGGGATCCAAAAATCCTATTCAATGACTCTTAAAGGTCAAAATCAGCAGCATGATAAACAACCTGTAACTAGCAATGTAATGGAACAAATTTTAAAAAAATTAAATGAACAAGAAAAATTTAATAAAACACTTCTAAGTCGCTTAGAACGGCTTGAAATTTTTATTTCAAAATAATGGATGACACAAAAAAACAATTGAAAATTATGACTTGGAATGCAAATGTCTGTTAAACCACAAAAATGAGCTTGAAATTATATTAAATAGAAAAAACATTGATGTATGTTTAATATTAGAAACACACCTAACAAATCAAATGTTTATAAAATTTAAAAACTACGACACGTATAACACAAATCATCCGCAAAATAACCCAAGAGGAGGAAGCGCTGTAATTGTAAAGAAAAATATACACCATATTGAAGAAGAAGGCATATGTATGGAAGAATTTCAAGTCACAACAATTTCAATTAAAACCCAAGGAAATTATGTTCAAATATCGGCAATTTATAGTCCACCAAGACAAAACATAAGCATAGACTTGTATAAATTATTTCTTACTAAGCATAAAGGAAAATTTATCGTAGGAGGAGATTTCAATGCTAAGCATCATCATTGGGGTTCTCGTCTATGCTCAACTAACGGACGAAGGCTTTTGAAAGTAGGAAAGCAATTGGGGTGTGATTTTATATCAACGGGAAAACCTACTTACTGGCCATCAGACCTTAACAAAAAACCCGATTTAATAGATTTTTTTATTGTTAGAAAGTTATCAAAATCTATTACGGAAATAGAAGATGGAACAGACTTAAATTCTGATCGCTCACCGATCTACTTAACTGTAAATGGCAACATAAAAGAAATTAATAATAAACCTTATCTTACCAACAAGTTGACAGATTGGAGTTATTTTAAATCTATTTTGTCGGACAACATCAATTGCATGGAACCTATATTAACTCCAGATGATTTAGACATAGAGGTCGAAAAGCTCACAAACCAAATCCAGTCAGCTGCCTGGAGCAGTACTCCTGCAATAAAACCAAAAATAGCAACTCCTAATTATCCACAGGAAATCCTCAACCTAATAGCCGAAAAAAGAAAATTAAGAAAAAGATGGCAACAGACAAGATATCCGATTCTTAAAACAGAACTTAATTATCTTACTAAACTTCTCAGTTCCAAAATAAAAGAAATCAAAAATTCGTCATTCAATAAATATATTGAGAAGCTTTCACCTAATAAATCAAACGAGTATTCCTTATGGAAATCGACCAAACATCTAAGCAGACCTATAACTCATAACGCTCCAATCAAACAGCAATCAGGAGCTTGGGCAAGAACAGATACCGAAAAGGCTGAAGCTTTCGCACAACACCTCTGCAATACATTTCAACCTTATGAAGGTCCGGCAGGATCATTTATTACACCAAATCAGGAAGATAATGAAATACAATTATTTGACACATCGGATATAGAGCACGAAATAAAAACTGGCCTAAAGTCGGGGAAGAGTCCAGGATTCGACCTAATTACTTACGAAATTCTTAAACAACTTCCTTATGAAGCAATCGTAAAACTCAAAAATATAATAAATGCTTGTATAAAATTAAAATATATACCAATATACTGGAAAGTATCTGAGGTAATTATGATTCAAAAGCCAGGAAAAAATGCAAATGAAGTCTCGTCATATCGACCTATATCACTCTTACCAACTTTGTCAAAATCTTTGAGAGACTCTTCAACAAAAGGCTTAAAGGAAATTATAATTGCAAAACAATTATTTCCGAACCATCAATTCGGTTTTAGAGAGAAACACTCGACAATAGATCAGGTTCATCGTATAGCTTATTCAATCGAAGAAGCTCTTGAAAACAAAAAAAGTCTGCTCTGCAGTCTTCTTAGAAGGCTTAATTTACAAGCTGGAACAATGTCTTCCGAAACAATATTCAGATATTCTTATATCATATATAAATAATAGATTTTTTAGAATAAAATGCGGGAACTCATACTCTTCACTTAATCCAATAAAGGCTGGAGTACCACAAGGTAGTATACTCGGACCTACTCTATATTTTATTTACACAAGAGATATACCAATACCATATAATGGAACAATCGCAACTTTTGCAGATGATACTTGCATCTTGTCAATTGGTAAAAATGTAGAAGAATCAACACAAAAGTTACAACAATCAGTAAATATGCTGCTGACATGGACCAAAAAATGGCGAATAAAATGAAATGAAAAAAAATCCACGCATGTAAACTTCATCAATAAGGATATACATTACTTGCCAATAACAGTATCTGGAAATATAATCCCTCACGCTAATTATGACAAATACCTAGGAATGACCCTAGACGCCAAACTAAAGTGGAAAGAGCACATCAAAATTAAAACTACAGAACTGAACCTTAAATTTCACCAGTTACAATGGCTCATTGGAAGGAGTTCACACTTATCAATTAAAAATAAACTTCTTGTTTACAATCAAATCATTAAACCTGTGTGGTGCTACGGAGTGCAACTCTGGGGATGTGCAGCAAAAACTCACATCGAAAATATTCAACGTTTTCAAAATAAAGTACTAAAGAGTATAGTTAATGCCCCTTTGTACATACGAAATTCTGATCTACACAGGGACTTAGGCGTAAGTACTGTGTATCAGACTATTCAAAAATATGCTTCATCACATTCGAAACG
This sequence comes from Delia radicum, assembly GCA_021234595.1. Classification (NCBI taxonomy): domain Eukaryota; kingdom Metazoa; phylum Arthropoda; class Insecta; order Diptera; family Anthomyiidae; genus Delia; species Delia radicum. The sequence goes on along the minus strand of CM037851.1, from coordinate 74,079,962 downwards.
ATTACAAGATCATATAATATGGCTCAAACGCCATAAACCACAAGATTTAGTGGACTTTACTTGAACTGTATATAGCTTTAGAAAAATATTACTTGTTAGTTTTTTATAATACAAGTTGTAATTACATGAAATGTAAATCATTTATAACATTTCAATAAAAAAAAAAAAAAAAAAAAATGACGTTCATTATTTTTCGAACTATGGTACAGTTTTTTTAATTTTCTTACTTTTCACAATTTTTACAGTTCAGCGAGTTGTATCGCCAAACAAGCAATTGATCTTAACAAATAGTCATACAGTAGAAAGAGCCTATTATGAGGAAGCGTTCAGTAAGAAAGCAATTATTTTAATATGGCGCCTCACATGGAAAACGCGCGATTTGTTAAAAATTTAATATGGCAGCATAGCTTTCCGAGACGAACCCATGGTCCAACTTTTAGTATGCTAGCTGAATGCCTTTGAAAAGCATATGTGCAAAAAATCAGTCAAAGAAAGTTTATATATGAAAAATTTTCATAACAAAATATGTGATTAATATATACACTCAGGGAACTTCTGCTTTAGGTTGTAATATAGTTAATTTATTTTTAATGTAAATGTCAGTCATTTGTAGAACAATATAAATTTTTTGCTAACCTTGTAGTTCAAAAACAAACCACATCAAATGACTGTTTTATGATTTTACATTCATTTGTAACACTAGTTTTTTGTTATTTAAAAAAATAAATGTTTGTTTATTTTTACTAACATATGTGGTTAATTTTATTGCAATTGTTAGTAATTTTTTGAACATTAAAAAATAAATGACAATGTTAGCTGAATTTAATGAAATGTAAGTCTTCGTTTCTTAAAGTGAAATTTCACTTGTTTTTAACTACATTCTTTACATAGTATTCTAAGTGTAACAAAACGGAGGAGTTTGTTAGTTAAACTTTTGCAATATTAATATTTTTAGCTGAAAACTTGGAACCATACTTTTGAAATGTATTTACACAACATACTAAAAGCTGGATCTTGTGGTCATCCTGGAAAGCTATGGTGCCATGTAAAATTTTCGCCAAGTAGCGTAATTTGCTTACAAAACGCATTGATAAAATAACTTTTTTCTTACTAATGTAACTCATCTTTAATCACTCTTTCCACTGCTTGAACATTTGGAGAAAATATGAACCATAAATACTTATATTGGTCGTTAGAGTTCAACAGAAAAAAAAAAGTTTTCTTACATATGCAAATTTTTGTATATTAAAAATAGCATGAAGATGCATCTAATTTTAAAGTCATTTTACGGAAAATCTGTGCCATCAGCATACCCTAAATATATAGAATTGATGGTCAGAACCTTATAAATTTTTTTGATCTCAAGCCGTGTTATCAATAGATAATAAAAATTACCTAAAAGTTAAGTCGTTAATATCCAGTGTTGACAAATCAGACATTTTCGGGCTAGATGTAGTCATTTTTGAACACGCTTAGCCGGGAAAAACTACTAGCCAATAGCCATTTTTCCAGCCGTTTTAACATAATATTTAACCATTTTTTAGCCATTTTTAGGGATTTATAGTTTTTCTTATTTAATATTATTTTGAGCAAAAAGTGCAAAAAAATTAACTAAAACATTTTGTTAACTTGGAGAGACACTCAATTTTTCTTATGTAAGGACATTTTGTAAAGCAAAACGCTACCAATTGTTTCAAACTTTATGGAAAATATTTGGTGTTTCAAAAAAACTTTATGTTTTAAATACAAATTTTAAATATATTAAGTAACTTTTTACTTTTTAAAACTGTTATAAAAATTACACTTTTTTAATATTTATAAAAATAAAAAATATTTTTTTTTTTTCAATCATAACTTTTTTTTTAATGTGGATGCTTTGATAGTTTTAATGCAAAATACAATAATTATAAGATTTTAAAAAAATTTATAATTATATTTTAAATTTATATTTTTCTTACAAAGTTGCTTAGTCATTTTTTACCTATTTTTAGCCTTTTTCCAGAAATAAAGTTCTGGCAACGCTGTTAATATCACACAATTTGTAAATTTTTTATAGCAGAAATCTAAAAAAAAAAAGGAAAATTTTTCTGATTTTGACGATTTATCAAGAATACAAAATAAACGGAGTAATTTTTTGCATGCAACGTTGCCTGCAATTATTGTTTGTAGGCAAACGGGGTAGAGAAGAAAGCGGGGTAGCAAAACTTGCACGGTTTTCGTTTTTCAAGATATTTTTTGACATTTCTTTTTCTATCGTTCGTATTCTTGTTAATTTGCTTTATTCGTATTCGTTTTCTCGTTTAAATGTTCATGACTTTTAGAATCAACTTTAAAAGAGAATTCAAAAATTGCCTGCAATTAATTTCTTCGTTTAAATGGCCTCTTAGATATAATATGTTTGATTTGCTTTATTTTTATAAATAAACAAAAGTTGAAAGATTGTTATAAATTGAAAATAACATTAAAATAATCTCGATGTATATAAAAACAAAAACCAATAAAATTGTAAAAAATATTACTAGAGCTAGAGTAAAAACTAAATTTTTTTATATAAATAGAAAATTTTTGGTCTTTTAGGTTTAGTAACATCATGATGCTTGTTAGGAAAAGACCCTAGCCACGTGTTGGATAACTAAGAAGACAACAATGGAGCAAAACTTATGATTAATAGGTCTTTTGTTAAAGCTCTGCCTATTCTGGAGGCTTTAGCTATTCTAAAACTTCAGGTTCGGATGAGCTATTTAGCCAAATCGAAATACTAGTATCAAAAGAGCTAATGTATTGGAATTGCATTATTTTTGTAAAGCTGGTTATAAATTAAAAATAACATAAAAATAATCTCGATGTATATAAAAACAAAAATCTAAAGAAATTGTAAGAAATTAGATATAGTTTGATGCAATTGTATCTGAATTTTGTTCTCATTCAAATGTATCAAATTATATATATTGTGATACATTCAATTAGATACAATTGTATAAAAATATATGCAATTACATGTGTCATATGTAATCATATATATTTCCATATGTTATTATATATTTTAACATATTGCACTATATGAAGTGTAATATAAAGAAAGAAATAATTTTATACTTCAGATATAAATTTTTATAAATTTATATGAATATATATTTTGCAATATAACATTATAAATAACAATGAAAATGAAAATTATTCAAGTTCGAGGCCATACTCCATATTTCTTTATTAGGATATTGTCCTTACAAATACTCTATAGAGTTTTTGTTTTAAAATTTATTATTTGATCACTTTCCGGAATGTGTTGATAGATCTATTTCGGGAATTTTCTACGTTACCATCATCAGAACACGTTTTTAAATAAGTGACAATCCCCTGCAAAACATCAAGCATTCATATAAACTAGTTTTCTCACTAAACGAGAACTAATATATCAGCTCGAAATTAAAGATTATCACAATTGATCAAAAATAAATTGAAATCTTGTTTGTTATGTGCAAGGTCTTACTTTGGTAGATATTCAATACACGTTTTTTGTTCTTTACCTCCTTTTTATATTTTTGTTTTGTTTAAAAACAAAACATGGGGAGTAAACAAGACCGTACTTTGTCTTTTATACAGGTTTGATATAATTTTTATTAAAAATAAAAATTTGAATAATTTTCATTTTCATTGCACAATTAAAGGTCGAAAAAACATAATTTTTATTTTGAATAAAAATTATATCAAACTTGTATAAATAACTTTATAAAGTAATATAAAACTATATCAAAACTTTTTTACTTGGGGATAGGTTTATTGGTCATATTTTTATGAAAATCTAAAATTGTTTGATTGGAAAATAATCAAAAGAATAGAGTTTACTTATCATTTTTTTATAGAAAAAATTTTAGCTTTTCAGACTACGAGTAATATCATATAAAATTGTTAAATATCATATAAAATTGTTTACAAGAAACTATAATTCCCTTGAAAATCTCCCAGTATATTTTTTTTACTTTAACATAAAATAAACGTTTAAAATTTATTTCATATAATTAGCCACAATTTTGGTATTTTAGCATGAATTGTCTAGTGAATACCTTTATTGTACAGTAGTTTTGATTTAACTGCCTTTTACTTACGTGCACTTTTCACATAACTGCACAAAATTTTGGTTTCGTTGTTATTTTACAAAATTACGTATGCAATTGCCTTCATTAAGTGCACTGTGTATACCTGCGCATTTAAAATAAGTGCCTCATGTTTTTGGCAGTTGTACATTATTTTCATACAAAAGATCGCCGTTAGCTGCCTCTTATGTTTTGCTAACTTAGTTAGTTTGGTTAGTTAACGCTTGTACCTACATAAATTTGTATGTAAAAACCTTATAACATTTTTTATGAATGTTTTTTTATTTTCGTTTTGTTGTTTTTTATATAAATTCTATTGTATGAAATAAACAATTAATAAAAATAAATTAAATCATATCTGGTCTTTGCAGTTTTCAACAATTTAGTTTACCTGCACTTTAAGGCAGGTAACCAATTTGAGTTAGCAGCGCTTTTTGGCTTACCTGCACAAAAATTCGTGCAGAAGTTGGTTGTGCAGCTAAGTCAAAACTACTGTATAACTCTTTAGATTATATATATAATTTTTCAATAATAACCCGCTAATATTTTGTATAAATCTGTTTCTTCTTCTTCTACATAACAGTCCTTCATTTGAAAATGTTTTGTATTCAATTCTTATTTATAATTTTTTTAATTATAAAATCAATTAAAAAAGAATTTATGTTTATAAACTCACGTTTTATGCAAATGAGTAACAAAGAATTAAATAAATTTATTTAATCGATAAACAGCAACAATTTCTCAAAGTTTTTTTTTATAATTGAGATACCCCAAATTACGTATATTTAAATAAACAACATATCAACAACTTTTTTTAACGTAAAAAAACTGTTTTTTTACCAATTTAGTCATAAACCAGATTTGGTAATTTCAAGCTTAAGATAAAAAACAGAATTAATAATAAATTTCAAAATTTTTTTTTGTTTTTTTGTTTATTTTTTTACTTCTTTTTCTAAATACTTTTCTACTGAATTAATTTATTTTGTTTGTGTATTTTTTAACGATGATTCAATATTAAAATAATGTGAATTGTATGTTTAAAATTATTAAAAAATTATGTAAATTTACGGTGGTTTTTGAAAAACTGCGTACAATATACACAAATTTAACTTTTGAAACATTTCATACATTGAAATATTTTATAATTTAATCATAAAAATAGGCAATATTTAATTATTTTAACTCTTCTCTTGTGTTTGGGTCATAATGATCCAAAACTAAAAAATATATTCTTTAAACTGCTGGTTTTCAGTAAGATTCAGTTTTATTAAATCTATATCGTCAAAAATTGTATTAATGTGAAAAAATATTATGAAATTTCTTTTTTGGTTTTCCTCTACAAACGAATAAATTTTTTTTACAGACATCTGTTATGTTTGGATCATTCAGATCCAATAATATATTTTCATATTTTTACAAGCGCCTTTTTACTCCCATATAGCGCTTATAACTTTGTTCGCTTTTAAGTTTTAAACTACATATAAGAGGTTTTAATAAAGTTTAAATATGTTCTTTGTTAAGTCTACTAAGGACATTCAATGTGTGTAAAAAAATATTAAAATTGGAGAAAGATTTTGTTCATCATTCATAAGCGGCTAATTTTGCTCAAAGATTTCACACTTGTGATGACCATATTTAGTCTTATGGTATGCCGTGGTAGCCAAAAATTGGATTAGATTTTAGATACTTGTCCTTAGTCTGACAAAATTGACTAAATTTTGTTCACAGAGCTCTCAGAAAACCACTAAAATTTGTTCTTCGCGAAAAACAATAAAAAACTCAAAGTAGCCCGAAAATCAAAAAAAAAGAGAAAATACATGTCCACTTAAACTTATTAAGGAGTTAGTAAAAAGAATTAGTAAATTTTTTACAAGAACAACAGCAAAAACACGAAGTTTCATGAAAGCGGTATATCAGCAGATGCCACTCTGAAAGCCCTTTCCGTTGATACCACATTTGCCTCTTGTTTCTATGGTAGAAATACCAAAAAGTGGCAAAAAACCAAAATAGGGTAATTTTTGACCCCACTTTTGAACCCCTAAACCATCGATATGGCACTTAAGAAAAAACCGTAAGAGCTTAGATAGTTTCTTCTTTATAACATATCCGAATTTCATTGAAATCGGAGTGTATCAGTTGCAGGGCCGCACTATGCTTCGTTCCCATATAACGAAGGGACAAAAATAGAAGGAGTAGTCAGATATTTTTGAAATTTGGTACACTAGCATAAAATAGCTTAGTTAAGAAAAATAAGAATTTTTGGAAAAATCGGCCCTAGGACACGCCTACCTCCCATGTGTCCTGAAATTGAAAAATATCATTTTAGCTTCAATAATGCCCACAAAATTACAAAGAGTGGTCATGCTGATACACATGCAACTAGCAACGTGTGTGTAAATTTTTATTTAAATCGGACTAAGGACTCAAGGTCCTGCTATATATCCTTTTTCTTAAAAACGCTACCACTCCTAAAAATATTGTCTGATCGTAATAAATTTTGGTATGTAAATCGATATTTGCAAGATATATATTTGTGCCAAATTTGGGTAGAATCGGATTATCAATGTGGAAAATACAAAAACATCATTTATTGAAAAATAGGATAAACCGGTTAAAATGCTCTTGCAAAAATAAAACTATAAGGATATTTGAAAGATAACATAAATAAATTAAAGAGGAAAACTATCAATGTAAACGTCATTAAAAAATTATGAAAAAATCATATCGCACTTCCATCAAAATTTTATTTTTCCACTTTTCGAAAAAAATCGACGAGTAGTATTCATATCCGCTGTAAAAATATCGTGCTATTTTAATGAGATATTTTACATAACTTAAAGCTACAGTTGCATACACTGTGCAACAAATTTTGGGTCTCCGAGTTTATCTTAAATGTTAAACGTGTTAGTGGTGTTCTATGAGGAGGGGCTGAAATAACCCCTAAAAATGGCAGATAGAGGGTTAATTAGTTCTATGAAAAGAACCGTCATCAAATTTTATTAAAATCATCTATTAACCTTGTATTAGATTTAATACATTTTTTTTGACTTACTCAAAACGCCTTTAAAAAAAAATTAAAAACTTCAGTGGGCCATAAAAAAAGAACTCGAGCTAAATTTTGAAAATACTTCAGTGGTTTTGGTCTACTAATGATATAATTAAATTTTTTTATTTTTAACATTCAAAATATAAAATCGTGTTGCGCAATGATATTAAACACTCTTAAATGCCTGATATTTGAGTAAAAATCATAAAATTAGGCATTTCAAAAAACGCATTTTTTTTAAGTTGTGGTAAAAAATAGGCACTAATTTTTGAATACCCTGTTAGCTAAGAGTATAAACTTACAAAAACAGAAAAAAAAAAAATATCGAATTTTATATAATTTTTTTTATACTCCATCAAACTTAAGTAATTTTTGGATTTTCAACAAAAAAAATGTGTTTTTCAGAGCAATAAAAAAAGTTATTTTGTAAATAAATACTAAATTATAAATTTTAATTTAACTGCAAATATATCAAAGTACTTGAGAACCAAATTTCGAGCGACTTTTTAAAAAAATGAATTTTTCAGAATTATTTTTGTGAAACAACTAAAACTCGTTTTTCTGTTAAGTAATTTTTGCAAGAAACTATCTGCTTTTAACGCCCTCTCGTGGTGGCAAAAGCAGTCAGAAAATTTTTTTTCGTTAACATTTATTTGAGATACCTTATTATCTTTCAAAAAATCTGTATTTAAAAACAATTTGAGACAAAAATTTTTTTTTGATTTTTGTCTATGGGACAAAGCATAGTGGGGCCGTAGCCAGGAATTTATTTTGGCGAGGGCCCGACTTTTTTTTCACAATTGTGCAACCAGAAAACATTTTTGTTTTAGCCAAATTTGGCTTTGTTCGAGTAGTCAAAAATGATATGCCAAATTTTAAAGGTCTCCAAAATCAACTTGAGTCAAATTTATTCACTCAGGGAACTTCTGCTGTAAATATGTGTAGTTTTTTGAGTAGTAATACATTATCTTTATTTTTAAGTGAAAAAACAGTCTTTTGTAATTTTAAATTTAATTTTTGCCTACATTTGTAGTTCACTCAAAAAAGACAAATACTGCATTATTATTTTAGATTAATTTTATACACTAGTTTTTGTATATAAAAAAGTAAAACAAATAAATGTTTCTTTATTTTTCACTACATTTGAGGTTAATATTTACTACAATTGTGATTCATTTTTTGAACGGTAAAAAACAAATGACGATGTTAGTTGGATATTGAAATGTAAGTCGTCCTTTTTCAAGTGAAATTTAATTTGTTTTTAATTATATGTGCAGTGGTCTTTGCCTACATAATATTCTAAGTGTAGGAGTACTTAAAGAAAAAATTGCACCATAAAGCTGAAACTAATAATTTGTATGTAAAAAAATTCTTTAAAGCTTGTATGTATTTCTATCACAGAAGGAATTTTTATTAAAATTTTGTTTGATTTCAAACTCTTTTTCAATTTAAACTTTAATAATATCTAGTAAATGTTTAATTAAAAATGAATTTGGTACACACAAAAAAAAAATCGAATTTTTGAAAAAATTCCCAGAATTTAAAAAAATAATTTTTTAAAAAGGCAAAAAGAAAAAATGTGTTTGAGATATTGAAATTTCAAATTTTACTTAGGTTATTTTTTCAATATTGGAGTTTTTCCCTAATGTTGATTTTTTTGTAGTTTTGGAGACTTTTCAAATTTTTATTATTTTTTTACCTAATTCTTAGCCAGTTTTTAAATTTTTAGCGTTTGTTTATAAATTTTTTCAATATTAAAGATTTTTTAGTTTTGGCGATTTTTTAAAATTTTTGCAAATTTTTGCTAATTTATTTTCCCAAATTTTTGGCGTTTTTTTTTTTATTTTGACGATTTTGCAACTTTAGAGATTTTTTTATTTTGAAGATTTTTTTCTTCAGTTTTTAGCGATTATTTCCCAATTTTGTCTTTTTTCTAAATTTCAACAACTTTTAAAATTTTGACGAATTTTTTAAATTTTTCTTTTAAATTTTGATAATTTTTTTTAAATGTGTAATTTTTTAATTTTGACGATTTGTTTCCCAATTTAATCTCTTCTATAATTTTTTTTAAAAATAAATAATAATAATAATAATAATAATATTATTACTGTTTAATAACAATATTTTTAAGAAAGAAAATGCCCTTTAAATGTAGTTTTCTCCAGGGTATCAAGAATTTGAAATAATTTAAAAAATTACTCAAATTCAAAAACAGTTTTTGTAGGTAAAAGTTTGAAAAATTTTAAGATTCCGGTGAAGAAGAAAATCATAAGAATGTAATAATATTTTGAGATAGTTGATAGTTTGATCGTAGAAAAATTTAGAGTTGGTTATTTTTTCTGTGAAAAATAAATGCTCTTTACTAAATGATTCAGAAATAATTTGATTTTTTCTCGTATAAAGAAGGTTTTTTTCTCTTGAATCCAGCGAGAAACCACAAATTTTGACAAGTTTTTTCGCGTTTCCAATGAAATTTTTAACTTTCCATTATTTATCTCATCGAAAACCTCACAAAATTTTTTATATTACTGGGTTAAAGTTGAATGTCTTTTTCTCTTGATAAATTTGGAAGACTAAACGGACTAAAAAAATGATAAAACCATAATTATTTCGACAATTTTTTAATCTAAAACTTCGGGTTCTGATGAGATCTTTAGTCAGATCGAAATACTATTATCAACCTAGCTAATATTTTTGATTTGCTTTATTTTTGTATACATACGGAGGTTGGAAGCTCGTTATAAATTAAAAAAATCTCATAATTCTGTGAAAATTTACATATATATTTTAAAAAAAAATTGTAATCTTCTTCCAAAAAATATTTTTTATGAATACATTTTTAAAAAATTGTCAAATCATTTTTGGGGGGGCCTGAACCCTTCTGGTTACGACCCTAATCAGTAGGGATACTTTTCTTGTAAGTGTTAGCAAAACATATTGCTGAATCAGCTCACTGATTTTCAGCGAAACACTTTAGCTGATATTAGCAATTTTCCTGCAAGGATCCTCCCAACAAAAATTTTACTGACTCAACCAACTTTTTTTTTGCTAAATTTGCGGACTTATTTTGTTTTTTTTTTTTCCTTTAATGTTACTATTTCTTTACAGTAGTTTTTGTATATAAAAAAGTAAAACAAATAAATGTTTCTTTATTTTTCACTACATTTAAGGTTAGTATTTACTACAATTGTGATTAATTTTTTGAACATATATTGAAATATAAGTCGTCCTTTTTTCAAGTGAAATTTAATTTGTTTTTAATTACATTTGCAGTGGTCTTTTTGCCTACATAATATTCTAGGTGTAGGATAATATTCTAAGTGTTGGATATTATATAATTAAGGTTTTTCACATTAGTTTAGTGAAAAATGTCGTTAAAACGAGTCCAAGAAAATTGTCTCTGTTATTAATACATTAAACCAATGAATAAGTTTCATTAAAAATTGTTTTAGAGAAATTATGAAGCTTTTTCATAAAGTTTAAGAAATTTTTCATTCACTTTGTGAAGAAACCTTAATTAGTTTAGTGAAAAATGTCGTTAAAAGTAGTCCTTATTAATACACTGTTCTTTTAACAAAGAACAAAATTCTTATTGATCCAAGTTTTAACCTAGTTAGAAAACTTCTTATATAAAAAAAAATAAAGTTTTGCATATGCAAATCTTCGTTTTATTTTTCCTTGCCTATAATTTTCTCAAGTGTCCTTTTGACTTATAGAACTGATAAAAAAAAAATGCACTACACTACACACACACACACTCCATTAGTAACAGCAGTTTTGTAACCCTGACAAGTTTATTTTTAACAACAAATAAAAAAAAAAACAAATCTATTTTTAGATACTCGTGTATTTGCCATAGTTTTAGACTCCAACTTCGTTTTTCAAATTCAAATGAACTGGTGGTTGAAAAACAAACACAAAAACTAGGTTATAAACTTTATGCAATGACATGCCAAACGCAATACCATGAAATGCATATAAAATACTAATATGGTAGCAGATGTTAAATAGTATTAATTATTTAATTTATCTATTCAAAATTCACTAAAGAAACTTATTTGGAAGTTAGCCCATTTAGACCTGAGACATAAATCCTTCATTATTGGACAATTTTCGAAAACTAAGGATTTTTTTAAGACCGAGAGGTTCAAGAAACCGCCTAATATCTGATGAAAATCAAAAGTCGGAATTATTTTGAAAGAAATTTATAGAATTAAGGCAAAATGAACTCGCAATTTCTCAAAAAACCGTTACACAGAGAGAATTTAAAATAGTTCACTAAACTAATGAATTTTTCTGCACTAAGTGAATGTCAAATTTCTTAAAATTAATCAAAAAGCTTAAGTTTTTTTAATGAAATTTTATCATTAGGCATATGAAATTTTTAATAGGGTAAAGCCTTGCAGGTTGCCAGTGCTTGTATGTTGCCACAACAGTAGTAATATTAGTTGAATTTAAGTAAGCTGTCCTTTTTTCAAGTGAAATATCATTTGTTTTTAATTACATTCGTAGTGGTCTTCACCTACATATTATTGTAAGTGTACTTCTGGAGCGGATAGGTGCAATAACGCATTGTTTGTTGAACAAAGAGTTAATTATAGGGTATTTCAATAACTCGGGTTTGGTTTTGTTCTAGTAGATGAGTAACTCGATTTATCGAGTAAGATTTTAAAATTACTCTAGTAACTCGAATAGTGTCAATAGTTTTATTTCATTAAGTTTTCCTTAAAAATTCATAGGTTAGGTTAGGTTAAGAAGGGTTATGTGCCCAAGGGCACTTCTCCACTCGGAGACCAATACGGTCCATTGTGAATCCCTTCAGTGAAAAGGTAAGAAAACATAGGAATAGACAGATAGATAGATTGACAGATAGATAGAAAGAAAGATCTAGAAAACACAGATAGATACTCCCTAGAACAAGCTCCTATCGTCCCTTTACTAGACACAGCTGTCCTATTTCCCTGACAAATCTCAGCAAATCTACTGGATTGCATCCAGCGACACACCCAAGTTCGTCGTGAAATCTATCTCCTAGCCGTTTCTGTCTGAGACCCTGCAACCTCGGACAGTAGCACATTATATGCTCAACTGTCTCCAGTTCCTCAACGTCCTCGCACAGCCTGCAAAAGTCCGGTATGTCCCTGTCCCATCTGCTTGTGAAAGCCCTGACAGAACAATGACCGGTCGGGAACCCCGTAAGGGTCCTGAAACCATCCCCGCCTGTCCAGTCCCAAAAGAACCTTGGTTGCCCCTGCGTCCAATGCGGGCCATAACGCCCTAGACACCCTGCAATTCTTTTTGTCACTCCATGACTGGTTAACGGTTTCGCGGAATCCCTTCCGTCTCACCTCAAAGTAGTAACATAGGGGTGGCTTTACAACCCCCCCCCCCCCCCGCCTCACGAACAAGTCCGGATTCGAACCCACCCTCGCAAGTTTGTCCGCCATCTCATTGCCATTCACCTTGCAGTGTCCGGGTACCCAACACAGCCTCACAGTGAATGCCTCCATGAGCTCCCTCAGAGCACACCTACTCTGAGCGCTGCCTGACTATCGACATAAATTGTCACACCTAGATCCTCCAACGATGTGACCCAGTATTACTTCCGTCTCCCTCCAGATCGCTAGGGTCTCAGTTTGGAAGACAACCAAAATTCATACTAAATCACAAAATAAATACAAAATCATGAACTCCGAAATCCATTTTATCATAATTAAGAAAAAGATATGTAGGTACACTCAGGGAACTTCTGCTTTAAAAATATGTAGTTGTTTGGGGTTGTAATACAGTTTCTTTATTTTAAGTGTAAATGTCTGTCATTTGCAGAACAAATTAAATTTTTTACTAACCTTGTAGTTCATTTAAAAATACAAACCACATCAAATGACTGTTTTATGAGTTTACATTCATTTTTTAGAGTAGTTTTTTTGATATTTAAAAGAATAAATTTGCAGTGGGGTTTACCTACAAAGTATTCTAAGTCTAATTAGTTTAAATTAAAACGATCTTCTAAAATAATATTAGGATGTTTTACTTTATTTGTTCGTTTTTAAAAAGTTAAACTTTAATAAAACATTAGGGATATAACTTTTAGAACTTTTTGTAAATATTAAAAATAATATAGCATATCAGTCTATGCCTTAGAAAAATATAAAATAAAAATCACATACATTTTTTATTTATCTGATTATGTTGAATATATGTAGATCCGAATGAAAGAAATGAGTGAACGGCTCAAAACGAGATGTAATGCCAAAAAATTATGATGAATTAAGTACAATTTGAATTGAACATAATCTTAGTAGTTTTGCAATTGTTGTGATTTTTTTTGTAGAATATTTTTTGTAGAATATTATTGAATATAAATCAGAGGTGGACCTTGCACATAACAAACAAGTTTTCAATTTATTTTTTGATAATCTTTTACTTCGAGCTCATATAATATATATTAGTTCTCATGTAGTGAGTAAATTAATTTAAATGAATGTTTGATGTTTGGCATGGGATTGTTACCTCTTTCAAAACGTGTTCTGATGATGGGAACCTAGAAAATTCCCGAAATAGATATATCAACACATTCCTGAAAGGGTCAAATAATAAATTTGAAAACAAAAACTCTATAGATTATTTTTTAGGACAATATCCTAATGAAGAAATATAGAGTATGGCCTCGAACTTGAATAATGTTCATAGAAAATTTAAATACTGGAAAATGTTGCCTTATTTCTGGAAATCGGACCTTCTGTTACATTTTTTTATAGTTTCGACCCTTCTTTTAAGTAAATTAATGTCGGTAATTGTTAAAGGATATTTTTAAAATATCTTTATAAATTGCCAGAAATGTGATATTTTAGGCATTAGTCTCGGTAAAAGAAAGAAAGAAATTACATCACTAATATAATATTTAAATAAAAACCGTTACTGACACTTAACTTTTTATTCTATCTAGGTTCATCTTGCGCCCCAAAATAAGTATTTTCGGTTTTTTGTTCAAGTTTTCGATTTAAAATTTGTACACTCAAAATAGTTTGTAGCTTAAATTAATTGAAAATGTAATTTAACAAAGCCGATAAATCATTTAAAATCCTGTCTACTTATTTTTCATTTAAATCGAATGTTTCATGTTATTTATTTTTAAATATTGTTTAAATAACTAACAAATCCGTAAGAACAAATGATAAATAAGTTAAAAATAAATGTTCAAATTTTTATTACAGATCAGTAAAAATAAAAGTTATGTTCAGTTATTTGAAATTATTTTAGTTTTTTATTTTTGTTTGTTTTTTTTCTACAAATTGTATACACACTCATATTTGTGTAAACGTTTTTCTATTTCTTGTAAATTTGAATTGAAATAACTTTGTATATAAAACCCCATTTAACCAAAAAAAAAAAAAAAACAGACCCAAATTTTTTGAGTATTTTTTTTTGTTTGAAAAAAATTATTTAAATTTATAAGAACTTTTTTTGTGGTTAAATTTTAATGAAATTTTAAATAGATGAAAATAATAAATGAAACTAAAGAAATCGGCAAATGTTAGTAAACTAAAGAAATCGATAAATGGTAGAAAACATTTACGATTTAGCTTAGATTACACTACTCGATAAGGTTTTTCCACAAGATTTTCAAAAAAAATGTATATTTATTGAATAATTTTTTGATTTTGTGATATTGTGATGTTTACTTTGTCATTTGAATTATCTTTGAGCCAAAAAATATATTTTCAATAAGTTTTTTACATTTTATATACATACTGCAATATTAAGGATTTGATTCATTGCCCGACTCGATTAAAGCAGTCAAATTCGATAATAAATCGAAAAGGGGCACTGAATTTTTCTAATTTTATTTCTTGCTCTTTCTGTTGGCTTTTAATGAAGCACAAGTGAATTCGCATTTCGAATAAGTCGTGAAGTGCGCTAAACACTATTACAGCTAGACCAACATTGGATTACAATAATTGGCATATTCGGTTGCTACAAATCTTGATGTCAAATTTCTACTACGCCTCGAATGCGAAACAGATGTTCACTACACTCAAAAAAAAAAGTTTGTAAAGTCAGCAAAAAATTTTGCTGAGTCAGCAAAATTTTAGTCAGGAGGATGCTTGCAAAAAAGTTGCTAATGTCAGCAAAATCTTTTGCTGAAAATCAGCGAGCTGATTTTTAGCAACAAAATTTGTAGATTCAGCAAAAGTTTTGCTAACACTTAGTAGATTAGAAATAAAAAAGCCTTGCTAAAAATTATAAATTTTTTGCTGAATTTTAGTAGACTGAAAAAAACGCAAAAAATTTTTAGAAAAATTGTAATTTAGTTAATTTATTTGCTGAAAATCATAAAACATATTTTTGTGATTCTTTAAAAAATAATTTACTATAATAACGAAAAATAAAAATTTTCATTTTCCCACATTGACGACATGAATTAATTTAATATCTGAAAATATATAGAAATAAATATATATAACATAACAAAAATTTTCTTTCAACTACTTACATCAATAGTTGTCCAAATGATGCTTTCTTTTAAAGGACGCAACTGCCGAAGATAATTATAGAAACGAAACGAAAAAATAAACAAAAACAAACGAAACGAAAAAACAACCTTTTTTGCAATAAGAAAAAAGAACCATAAAAATCTACCTAAGATGTGTGTCTTTGTCTTTCGCTTTACTCTGTCTACATGTCTGTATATGTTTGTTTGCAATTTGATCACACTAGATTATTAATCTATAAACATTTAGTTTAAATAAATAAATATTTTATTTTGTCTTTTATTTAATTAATAGACAATTATTTTCACAGGCCGGTGACAACGCAAAATTTAAGTTGTTTTAATCCTCAATTTTGTTTTATGTATGAAAAACAGATACAAAAGTCTTCCATGGTTGATTTTTTTATATGTCTTATTAGAGTTGTACTTTTTAGTATCATTTCCTCTTCTCTACTACATCTTGATATGCCGCGACATCTACTTCATTCTGAGTATATCTTTCAATCTGGTTGTCGTCCACACTATTAATGTGCTTAACTGCACAATTTTTTTTTAGCAAAATTAATTAGTAAAATATTAGTATATTAGTATAGCATTAGTATAAAACAGTTAAATGCTAAATAAGTATAACAAAAATTTTAGCTGAAAACACGATTTTAGCAAAAAATTTTGCTAAAAAATAGAATACCTGATTTACAAGACGTTTTACTAATTTTTCTACTAACTTATTTTTTTGAGTGTAGAAATATACCGATATTCTCTTCGATGTTTACATTTGACCGAATTGTGATTCCGAGAATGAATTCGAATGACTTCATACCATTTTGGAAAAAAATAATGTCCATGCTGATTTTCAGTAAATTTTTTTAATGTACAGGCAGCGATTGCAATTAAAATTTAATAAATCTTGCTAAATTTTCAAAATCAAATGTTCGACTTGAATTTTTTCCAATTTTCAGCAAATTTTTTGGAGGATGGCAACGTACAAGCGTTTTTTTAAGTGGTCAGTTTTAGATACGTTTTAAAATGCAAATTTAAATTATTTCTAGCTCTAGGTTGTGAACTGATATTTTATCTTGCTAACCTATTAATATATAACGACAATACGTTGATTTTATAACAAGTTATGATCAAAAAAACTAAGGAGTGGCAACCTACAAGCCCTTCCCCTAAATAAAGTTAACTTTTTTTTTTTAAATTTCAATGGACGATTTCCAGTGACACAAGATAGGTATAATGCAAAAATGCACAATTTTAGTGCATATTTTCGATTTTTTTTATTGCCATTAATTTTCTCAAATATAAGACTCCATTTAAAAACAGTCTAACCTTAAATCAGTCCTTTTAGAACTCTGACAAGTCTGCATGTTTGATTATGCATTTACAAATCATTCTTTAGGCTTGTTTTAACATGCATATTTTTCATGGAAAACGTTTCCTTACGATTTATTTATTTTTTTCACACATTTTCACTTTTTAAAGGGAAATTATAATGGCATTATTGTTTGTTTTCTATAAAAAAAAATAGCACGTAAAGGTTTTTTCTTACACTCAAAAAAAAAAGTTCGTAAAGTTAGCAAAAAAGTTAGTTGAGACAGCAAAATGTTTGCTGGGAGGATCCTTGCAGGAAAATTGTTAATATCTACAAATGTGTTTGGCTGCAAATCATTGAGCTGATTTTTAGCATAGAATTTTTATGTTCAGCAAAATATTTTCCGGACACTTAGTTCAATACATATGAAAATCGACTTGTTGAAATCAAAAAAAAAATTTGCTAGAGCTTAGTAGATTGAAAAAAACTAAAACACTTAGTATACAATTTTTACTTTAGTTAATTTATTTTTCTCAAATTTAAATCTAAATTTGTTTGCGATTGTTTTAAATATATATAATAATGGCTGGACTTCCACATTTTTAATATAATGAAATTACTATTAAATAAAAAATCTGGAAATAAACAAAATATTTTATTAATAATATTAAGAATAAAACATAATAATTCTCAATTACTTACATACATTAGAGCGACTCACCAAAACAAGTGCTCGATGTACCCTCCTAAAAATTAACCTTGGACTTTTCTAAGATG
The DNA here is from genome assembly GCA_021234595.1 of Delia radicum. NCBI lineage: Eukaryota > Metazoa > Arthropoda > Insecta > Diptera > Anthomyiidae > Delia > Delia radicum. Next base: position 74,062,239 of record CM037851.1, on the reverse strand, counting down.
ACATTTAAAATAATTCGGCTCCAGCTTTGACCTCTCGTGAGCTGCACCATTTTGAAAATGGGTCTATTTTTGCAGGTTTTGTTAATTTGAGAATCTGTTTCCTTACCAACATATACAATATGGGTATCATAAGAAAGGTTTTTTTAAGGCGCGTCCAACTGTATATACAATTTGTCCAAGGACGATCATCCTTGTCCTTTTTTATAGATATTCTGTAAAAAAAAACGATTTTCGAATTTTTTGTTCGGGGTTGTTGGTAATAAAAATGCCAAATTAACATATTTTAATCTTTAGTCGATTTAATTAAATACTGGTCTCAGATTTTTTTGAAATTCGTGATAGTTCGCGTTTTGACAAAAATGCAATGGTGGTAACTCTTCGTTTTAAATAGGGCAATATGGGTATAAATTTCTTTTTTACCAAGTACATCATCTTTGTATGTAAATAATTTAGATTTTTTCAAATTAGATGCATTTTACACGGTGCTCTGGAATATATATAAATGCAATTTTGTGGTAACTCTAATATGATAGCGGATTTAGTTTCTAGATCATGTATGGATAAAAATAGGACTAAAGAAAGAAAAATAAAATGATCCACGACTTTTTGGCGGCATATTTTTTTGCAAATTTAAAGAAGTTATTAAATTTTATTGTTTATATTTACAAAACTGTCCTCAAAGCAAAAACGACTTGCGAATTTATCATAGATTTAAAATCCTCTTAAAAAGTTAAGATGCTCTAATTATCTGTATTTTGGAAAAAGAAAAAAAAATACTTGGCAAAAGAAAAAAATTTATACAAATATTGCCCTATTTAAAACAAAGAGTTACCACCCCATTGCATTTTTGTCAAAACGCGAACTAGCACGAATTTCAAAAAAGCTGAGACCCGTATTAAAAAAAAGGTTGAAATATGCTAAGTTGGCATTTTTATTACAAACAATCCCGAACAAAAAATTCACAAACCGTTTTTTTTTTACAGAATATCCTTAAAAAAAAGGACAATGATGATAGTCCTTGGACGCGCCTTAAAAAAGGGTTTCTTATGATACCCATATTGTATATGTTGGTAAGGAAACAGATTCTTAAATTAATAAAACATGCAAAAATGGACATTTTTTTAAAATGGTCCAGCTCACGAGAGGTCAAAGCTAGAAATATTTTAGATGTCATCATAAAAATACCAAGGTTCATTTTAAGGGGGGTACACCTTGCACGAATTTCGCTTCCATACAACTTGAGTCGCTCTAACATACATGTATGTATGACGAAATTTTAAATTTTTTAAATGATAATTCTTAAATACAAAAAATAAATATAAATATCATAAAACCTACTTATTTATAAAAAGCAAAATAAAATATGCACATAGTTTTAATTCCTTACTACCTGTGTCATGGAGGGACAGAATGGATTGCAGGGTGTCTAGGGCGTTATGGCCCGCATTGGACGCAAGGGCAAGAAAGGTTCTTTTCGGACTGGACAGGGATGGTCTTAGGACCCTTACGGGGTTCCTGACCGGTCATTGTTCTGTCAGGGCTTTCACAATCAGATGGGACAGGGACATACCGGACTTTTGCAGGCTGTGCGAGAACTTTGAGGAACTGCAGACAGTTGAGCATATAATGTGCCACTGTCCGAGGTTGCAGGGTCTCAGACAGAAACGGCTAGGAGATAGATTTCACGACGAACTTGGGTGTGTCGCTGGATGCAATCCAATAGATTTGCTAAAATTTGTCAGGGAAATAGGACAGCTGTGTCTAGTAAAGGGACGATAGGAGCTTGTTCTGGGGAGTATCTATCTGTGTTTTCTAGATCTTTCTTTCTATATATCTGTCAATCTGTCTATCTGTCTATTCCTATTTTTTCTTACCTTTTCACTGAAGGGATTCACAATGGACCGTATTGGTCTCCGAGACCTAACCTAACCTAACCTAACCTACATGTGGCTTACAGTACCACCACTGCATATTTTACAAATATTTCTTTTCTGCCTGAATCTGAAGTTTGACTTCACAAAGACAATTATTTTGCCGCGTCACTTTGATTTTTTATATATGTATACAATAAAAAAATTAAATGAATGAATCAACCGAGTTTGCATTTTTTTTTTTTTGAAGATCTTATAATGGTTGTATTTTTTCTTTTCTCTCTACTTCGTCTATATCCAGTCTTTTGTTTTTTTTTTTTTTTTTCTCTGTGCTATATATATGTTCATTAGTACAATTTTGGTAGCAACAAAAACTAGTTAAGCATTAATTCAAAATTTGGTTTTTAGTAAAAGCGTTAAACTCAATTTTTTGCTAACAATTAAATTTCAGCAAAAAATAATTGCTGTAAGTTAGTTAAATATTTTAAAAAGACGTTTAACAAAATGTTCAACTTACTTTTGTTTTTGAGTATACCTTTAATTTACGTAGTTAATGTCCTTTTTATTGCTATATATGTAATTTAGTACAACTTAGGTCAATGGTGGTTGTAGTTTAAGGTTACTGAACTTTTATAACATGCAACACAATATGAAAACTTACATGCATAGTTTAATGCAAATATAACTGCGTGAATGTATAAATGTATAAATTTGCAGCGGAAAAGTTTAATTTCTTTAGAAAATTAAAAATTTAAAGTAACTATGAAAAATATCTTACGTTATTTTATGGCATTCAGTGGAAGAAAAAACCTTCCGATTTCAAGAAACATGCATTCATGTTAATAGTTAAGGATTATTCTTAAATATAATACTGTCAGTGTAATGAAAATTTCGGTTTAGAACACCAACATGCGGAAAACCTCAAACATTACCACAAATAAATTGTTTTCCTCAGAAATACGTACAATGATTGCCCTACTTGTTAATGAGTTTTTTTTATGTAAAGAAACTTCTTATGACGTAGATACTTGGTACTTTGGTTAGAGGCAAATGAAACAGACGCCACAAAACGTTGCAACAATAAATATGTAACACAAAATGTACAGAAATATACAAAACTCAATTCACAGTGGGTTCTGATGAGATCTTTAGCCAGATCGAAATACTAGTATCAACCTAGCTAATATGTTTGATTTGCTTTATTTTTGTAAATATACGGAGGTTGAAAGCTCGTTATAAATTGAAATTAACACAAAAATAATCTCGATGTGTATAAAAACAAAAAACTAATATAACTGTAAAAAATGTAGTTTTATATATTTGGTTAGAATATTATTTCACCTCAAGTCCAAAATATAATATGACATTGTCATATTAGATTTTATTTGTTGCTTATCAAAAACTTTGAGCATTTTCATGATAAACATTTTCATGATGTTCAATATGCATCAGCCTAATATTCAGTTGTCCACAAAAGAAAACGATAATTGGCTTAACGCAAACTAAGACATAATATACAACAGACAACATCAACTTTATGAGAATTTTGTATTTTGGTAAACCTAAACTATTTGAAAAACAACAATTTTTACATATCATTGTTTATAATTATATATAGTATGTGTGTTTGTTGTATCACAATTTATAAAAACAACATATATCCCAACAAACAATGTTGTATGAGAAGAGCAGTGGTATGCTGATTGTTAAAAAATGTTTTAATTTTTGTATTAAAAATATAAAAATTGTTTTTTCGGACTTTCTATATTTTCATATATTTAGTTAGAATATTGTCCAAAATCTGATATGATATTGTTGTTTTTCATATAGTTTTGATTTTATGATTAGGTTTACCAAATCAGCCAGTTTATACACGAAGGCAGACAAAATTATCATCAAGTTTATTTTGTCTGTTGTATGTAATGTCTCAATTATAGTTTTCTTTTGCGGACAACTGAAGATTAGGGTGATGCATATGAAACAATTGTATTGTCTATCATAAAAATTAAAAAAAACTTTTTGAAAAGCAACAAATAAAATCTAATATGACGATATCATATTAGATTTTGGACTTGAGTAAATATAGAAAGTCCGAAATAAATATTTTTGTATTTTTTATAAAAATAAAATAAAAAAAATTTTTATTAAAATATATTTTGGGGTGTAATGTATGTAAATGTGTACCGATTTTAAAAATTATCCAATGTCCTTTATTATTACAAAATTTACAAAAGGTACGCACTCCAAAAGATTTTTTTATACTCGACAACTTTTCGACAACTTCTGAGTACACCCTGTACTAAAACAGTAGCTCAAACGATCGGATTTTTAGTTTAAAATTTATATTTCAATATGTTTATAAAATACTCCACTGTGCAACGAAATCAACAATTTAATCAACACATGCATAATGTTAAAAAAAAATAAAGATTACCTATTTTTAGCCATTAAAAGTCTAAAGAGTTTAAAAAAGTCGAGTTTTTTTTAGGAGTACACATAATATACGGTATATATTAGATTGGGGTAAAATATTTTTCGTATTAATTGCTAAAAATTATTTTCCCCACATACAAAGAAATTAAGTATCACACGATTGTTAAAGAATTTTTTTTAGTACACCAAATTTAATTGTATTGCAACTTCCATTCAGTTGTATTAAACAAATTTTGTTCAAATCGATTTTTTTTTTTTCAAAACAAAAACTCAAAAAAAAAAAAAATATGAATTTTTCCATTAAAAAGTGTAGATATTATTGAAATTTAGCCGCTGAAACTTTTTATTAAATTAATAAAAAAAAATTTAATACGAAAAATATTACAAATGAGAACATAGGTCTTAAAGCAGCGGTTGCCACCAACTTTTGCTTCACGGACCCTTGGTACACTTCCACTGGCTCACGAACCTCCAAAACACTTTTTTTTATTTATATTTAAAAAATGCAAAGGTAAAGAAAAATTTTATATTTTTTTTAATGAAAAAATTTATTAAAAATCCAAATGCAGTAAAACTCAATTACGATCAATTTTACCTTCAAACGTAAAACTTGGCAGCTAAAAAATCACTTATTCTTATTTATGTTGTCACCTCTACCACATATCAAAATTTTATGTCAATCGAATCGGTGAATTTTTTTTATCACTATGTAATAAAAAGTTTCATTGATTTACTAAACATTTAATTCGGCCGAACAATTTCTTTATGTGTATATAGCAGGCATAATGAAGAGACATTATTTGGGTAGAAACAATTTGGCCAGTTTTTTATATCTGATATTAAAAGTAGTAGAATTTTGGGTGAAATGGTAACGCACTAAGTCGTTCAATAGCCATATTTTATAGACTAATAAACTATTGGCCAATTAACTTTTCAACTAACCCATTTATAAATTGCATTAAAAATATAAATGCAAGTTGGGTTGAAGTGCGAAACTTAGTGGAGAAGTGGTAACATAAAAAAAAGTACCAGAATTAAAAAAAAAAGTGATTATTACCGAAATTTATATTTATTAACAGACAAATACAAAAGAAAGATATGACATAGGACACTGGTGAAAAATCTGGCTGTTATGTTTGCACAATACAAATGAACAACTCTATTTCATGTGTTGCAAATCAGTGAATTCTTAAAATTTTGTTTTTAGGACATTTAGGTCTTGTCTTTCAGAGGTATAAATTGTGTACTGTGATATTATAATTAAGTCCGATGGAATATGATGTCCGTGTTTTTATTTTCACATCATGGCTTTGTTGTTTTTTATGTAGTACTTTAGCAACATGTCTCTTAAATTAAAATAAAAAAAAATTCACATTTACAAAAAACTATGCTAACACAACATAAATTGCTAACTATTACAAAGAATGCGCATAAATTAAACAGTTTGAAAATTTTTAGGGGATGAAACGTTTTACATAAATTATATTTTTTATTACTCTAAAAATTCGGAACTATTTCAAATTTTTTTTTTTTTTAATATTTTATTTTTTTTCAAATTTTGCATAAAAAAATACATCGTTATAGTGAAATTTCTAGCATTTGCCAAATTCGGTTAAATGATATTAAATAATATACTGAAAATGAGCTCAAAAGTATTTAACCACGCCTACTTTGACAATATTTTGGAAAAATTTAAAAAGTTATTCAATTTTGTTGTCTCCTATTGGAGAACAAATATTGCAAGTGTGGCATTGCTGCCATACAATTTTTTTAGCTGGACACTTGGCTTGGAAAGTAATATATGTGAATACAACTTGTTCTCCAATCCAATATTTAAACTATTTAATACAAAACTATATAATGCATTATAAAAACAGACAGAAAGTAAAAATACATGGTATAAACAATAAAAAAAAACTATTAGAAACAATTGTATAAAATAACTTTAAAAGCATATAAATATTCTCTAGGGCATTATAATTCATTAGAAGATAAAGTAAATAAAAGGTTACAAAAATGAAAGTGAATTAAAAACAAACACTTGCATTTATAGAAGAAATTAAATGATAATCAGTAATGTCAATTTAGTGATTTTGACAGTAAGCAGTGAGCTAAAATTTACAAATTTCGTATTTAAAAGCGAAAATTAATGAAATTTTGCAATAAGAAAGTTTAGGGTTCGACTTTAAAACATTATTTTTAAAAATAAACTACAAATTTAATTATCATATACAGCTCAGCTACTTTCAGGTACAAAAATATGAGCTTAAAATATGCAATAAAAATCCAAAATATGCATTCAAAAAGAGTTTGACAGTAGAATCTACTGAAAATGACAGTTAAAATAACTGTAACTTCAGTTAAAATAGCGAAAATTGTAGTTGGCTTTAAAATAAATGTAGTTGTTTTTAAGTCGTTGAAAAACAACTAACAAATGTATTGTAATAAATCAACAATGTCGTAAACACAACTAACAACTTTTTACCAATTTTTGAAATTGGTAAAAATTACTATTTTAAAGAGTTGTTTTTTCGGTATTCACAAAATGTTGTTCAATTAAATTTTTTTTTTTCTTTCAATTAGAATTTTTTTTCAATCGTTTGAAATCTTACTAGTATTTCAATCGCTTAAATTTATCGTTTTTTTTTTTAAAGTAGTTTTTTTTTTTTTTTTATTTTATTTTTGATTTTCGATTTTTTTTTTTATTTTTTTGTTTTGTTAAAAAAAAATTATTTCCTACCACCAATTAAAATGCAAAATCAAACTTCCAAAAGGTACTCCGGTTCTGGCGTTTTAAGGCTTCATTAGTCTATTCGCAAAGTAAAAAAAAACGTATCTGGAGACTGTAGAATGTGTTAAAAGAGTACAGAAATTTTTTTATTCATTGAAGCTGCCCAGGTAGAAATTGCCAACCAAACAAAAAAATAGTACTGGCTAGCCACAGTTATTTTTGTAAAAGCCAACATGTTAGAAATTACCAAAGTTACAACTAATATTGTACTATAGAAGCACAATTTTGTATGTTAAGCAAGTGTTTTGCCAGTATAACCCGCAAAATTCACTACACCTATTGTTTTTACCAATATTACAACTATTAGTAGCATTAACTTTTAAAAAACTTTGACTGAACTTGGTGGCTGGTTTTACAAACATTTCACAAAATTGAATAAATTTAAGGTATTCGCAAAGCACCAAATTTTTTGATTTTCCAACATTATGCCAACGGTGACCAGCAACGGTTGGCTACTGTTAGCAATCGGATAACAGGAGAATACTCTAAAGATTGATAATTCCACGTTCTGCCAACAAATAACCGACCGTCGACTACGCCATGTGCCAGTGCTGTGCCGATTGTACTTTTCTGCCTGGGTGTTGTCCAGTAAAATCGTAAAAATTCTGTTGAAATAGAATTTTTTTTTTACTTCTAAATATAATTGACATTTAATTCTATGCACAAGAAAAAGATAACTATATTATTTTTATACTATTTTTACCCATAAAAGGAATGCTTCTAAACTAATTAACTAAGCCTTTAATGCATTGAAGATATAATGAAATTTTCTAATTACTATTTGCTAACTATGAACATATCAATAAAAACAAATATAAACTAAACGAGAATTTTTAAGAACTCGATATAAGGAGTGGGATCAGTCAAACTAGTGCACAAATATATCAATATATCTTTTTTGTCAATAAATTTTAATAAATACAACGATTTATTAAATGGTATTTAATACAAATTGATATTTTATAAATAGCGTTCCTAAATTATTTTTTTGTTTTTACTAACATTTTTACTTTTTAAGAAACTCCATCCAATATCGATTTTATTATTTTATGACTTTGCATTTGGTCAATATTATATTGAATATTGTCTAAAAGTTTTTTTTTTTTTTTTGGGCAATATGACAATTGATTAAATCAGGCAATTCGCAAAAACAGAATACAGTGGAACCGTTTTTAAACAGTATTTGTATATTTTTTCCTACAGTGCGTTCGTGAAGAGTTTGAGATGGAGAAGGGCAATTTTGAGTACGTTGCCGGCAAACATTATATTAAAAATTAAAATTTTATATCATAGATTATATATGTAGATATCAAACTCTTCTTCCTCTTTTACCAACAAACACATTTTTCATATAGGACGTATGTACAACAAATTCTCAAGAGCTACGTCAACTGACAGCAAATGTCAAAGATTTAGGTATCTATGTAATCTATATTTTATGTTACCAAACTTGAGTGGGTGTGCCAACTCAAGACATTTTATTTAATGAACTAAAAGCAATTCAGAATATGAAAACAGAATTTAGAAGCCTGGCAGTACTTCTTATTGATACTAGTGCTTTAAGCGGAATACGAAAAGTTTTTCAAGATGTTTTGCGAAACGTAAGTGATTAATGTGCAATTACCGTATTGGAAGCGCTGGAATCTGCAGTATCGCATGCCGGCCGCTACGCACAAGACCCAGCTTGAGTCTGGAGATTCGTACGCCATGCTGTACGACAGGTGACAGCACTTACAATACGTTTATCGCAGTTTGCTGGAGTAATTTTATTTATTACCTTCTGATAATCTTTTATACAGTATTCTGGAGAATTCAAAATGCTTAGAGCTTATCTATTACGAAACGATAGAAATTAACATTTTCTTTCGTCGAAAATACCTGGAAACAAAATCAAATTTTCGTTATTTTTACAAAAATTTCTTTTCGTTCCTTATTGATAAACCGACATTAAATCTGCACACAAATGCGCAGAACGTCAGAAAGACTTTCATCGAATATATTTTTGAAATCTCCCCGAACCCGGTGTCTTTGAGTATTATTTCCAGTACGAGTTGATTTGGAAAAGTAAGTGACTATATAGAGAACGTAATTTCCTCGACAGTTGCACATTATAAATATTCCCAAAAGTTTTGTTAAAGATTTTAAAAATAAAAGTGAACAAATTTTTTTTACTTTATTCCAATGCCCCAATTTTATCGTTTTTAGGAAAATAATTTTTGGCTAAAAATTTGGGCGTTAATTTCAAAAAAAAATAAATACAAGAAAAATTATTCACATTTTTATTGGGGCGATATGACAATTTATTTTTGGGCTTTATGGTTTTAGGCACTATTACCTAGAGATTAGATTAGATCAGAAGGCAGTATGCACCGCGACCAATGTAGGTCTTTTGTGCTGCCTAAAGTTACCTACAGATTCAAGCTACCTATAAAGACAATTAGCCTATTAGGCAAAATGTTCACGATGTCGGAAGGCGAAATGAAGCGATCACCTAGAAACCTAAGTCTCCTATCACAAAGCCTGGGACATTCGCAGAGAACATGCTCCGAGGTCTCAGACACCATCTCGCAAAACCTACACATATCCGTGTCCGATTGACAATTCCTGTGCAGATGGTATCTGAGATTACAGTGTCCAGTTAAGTACGACGCCAGGGTCCTTAAACCCCCCTTTCAAGCGACAAGAGTCGCCTCGACCCCCCTACTGGAAAAAAATATCAATCTTTTTGCCTGGGGCTGACCAGGAGAGTTTTCCCAGTAACCAGAGAATTCAGAAACTCTCCATGCCCTGAGCCTTTCCCTAACATACCCTGCAGGTATTCCACAGAATGGTTCAGGACCAATAAAGGGCCTTCGGGTCCCTCGGTTGGCAAGACAATCTGCCCTCTCGTTGCCCTCATGCCCCTCATGACCAGGAATCCACCCTAAGGTTAGAGAGTTGCCCCTACCGAGCCTATTGAGAGTCTGAATGCATTCCATGAACAACCCAGACGACACCTTATAAGCCCTCAGTGCAGCCTGACTGTCAGAAAGAATGTAGATGCGAGATCTGCGAATTCCCCTTCGCAGGCATTCCCCTGCACAGACACAGATGGCCCAAATCTCCACTTACAAATCGTTTTGATTGATACTTTTTACACACAATTTAGGTATATTTTCAAAGCTCACTTGATATAAAAAATATTTCCTTCAAAGTAGGACAAATAACTTATAAGGTAAAATGAGTGCACTAGTTTGACTGATCTCACTCCTTAATATTTAAATAACTAACAAAAATTAACTATTTACTGCAAAATTACCGCTTTGTTAGTTCTTCACTAAAATCCTAAATTATTTTAGTATTCAAACAACTGTTCAAAAATATAGTAGTTTTCTTCAGTTGTTTTTTTTAAATAATTATCAAAACACTTATTATTAATTTATAACGAGCTTCCAAACTCCGTATATTTACAAAAATAAAAAAAAGATCGCATCAGAACCCGAAGTTTAAGAAAAGCTAGAGCCTTCAGAATAGGCAGAGTTTTAACAAACAAAAAACGTATTAATCATAAATTTTGTTCAATTCTTTTCTTATTGACAATTAAGCACGTGGCTAGGGTCTTTTCCTAACAAGCATCGTGAAGTTACTAAACTTTGAAGGCAAATTTATATAAAAAAAAAAGATTGTTTTTACTGTGGCTCAAGTAATATTTTTTACAGTTTTATTAGTTTTTTAATTTTATATACATCCAGATTATTTGTATGTCATTTTTATTTTAAACGAGCTTTCAACCTTCGTATATTTACAAAATTAAAGCAAATCAAACATATTAGCTAGGTTGATACTATAGGGTCCGCCATCTAACGTTTTTTTTTTCCCCGATGCCGATTTTTCCAAAAAAAAATCATCTTTTCAGGTGAAGCTCGTACTGCATAGCCAGCCGAGGCAGCCATTTGAATGAAATTATTTTCCATTATTAACCGGAAGGATTGTACTTTCAAATAAAAAAGAAATTTGAGAAAATATTCAGTAGTTTTTTTTTTATAGCATTTTCAAAAAAAAATAGTTATTTGGCGGACCCTTTAGTATTTCGATCTGGCTAAAGATCTCTTCAAAAACTGAAGTTTTAGAAAAGCTTGTTTTGTATTATTTCATAGAAAAACAACTGTAATTGCAGTTAAAAACAACTTCTACTGATTAGTACACAACTGTGAAACTTTTTTTAAGTTTGATATTGAAATATGCACTAAAAAGCCAAAATATGCACTAAAATTCCTAGTTAATATGCACCAAAAATCAAAAAATATACACTTTTAATTTGTGGATTGTTAAACATCCATGTATTACTCGAGAGCTTTGGTTTTAAAAATGAAATCCAATATAAATGTCTAACAAATGACAGCAAGATATTACGTTAAGGGTAACAAATGCTTTTCTTTCTTTCTTTAGGCAAATCAAAACAAAAATTTTTATAAAATATGCAATTATATTGAAAATATGCAACACAATATGCATTAAAATATGCACTTATATCAAAATATGTATTTATAGCACATTATGCAAAAATAGTCAACAATGAATTGGTGCCATTTTGTAGCAAATTATTTGATTTGGAAAAGTATTTGGTCAAAATCGATTTTGGGCATTTGCATTAAGGTAACTTTTATCTTTAACTAGTTGGCATCTCTGTTGGTAAATTGAATTTATTTCTTGTTATTGTTTAAACAAATAAAACTACAAAAAACAAGGTGCAGCATAAAGGAAGTTTATTCTTTTTTTTTTACTCTGGCACTAGTTTTTAACTGCAACTTAAGTGATGTATGGTAAAAATAATTAACACTTTACTAAATAAAAAACAAACATATACATATGAAGAATTTCAAAAATGTTCGACCCTTTGAGGCAACATATTTCCAATTTTTTCGATGACATGAAAGACTTTTTTCGTATGTGTTAGCTGATGTTTAAGTATGCCAAATAGATCCGCGTTAATCATTTATCTTCAAGGCACAGTTTCACACTTGCTAAATTTTTAACGACAAAAATTAAAGCTTTCCGATTAATTTCCTTTTTTTTGTATTTCACTGTTAACATTCTAGCTAGTATGGAAACAAAAATAAAACGACGGGGAGGGGTCTGATTATTTAAATATGGGTGCACAAAGTTGCATTGTTAAAAAGTAATTTTTCAATCGAACCATATTTCGTATGAGATATATTAATTTTAAAATCGTATATTTCCCTCAACAGTTCAGATAGAGAAAAGAAACTACATTAAAATTACTTTATACATAAATATTTGTTTTACTAAAAAATCCTAATAGTTTTATTTGTTTTTTGTTTTTATATACATCGAGATTATTTTTATGTTGTCTTTAATTTATAACGAGCTACCAACCTGCGTATATTTATAAAAATAAAGCAAATCAAACAGATTAGCTAGGTTGATACTAGTATTTCGATCTGACTAAAGATCTCATCAGAACCCGAAGTTTTAAAAAAGCTAGATCCTCTGAAATAGGCAGCGTTTTTAACAAACAAAAACCTATTAATCGTCAATTACATTCCTATTAATCATCAGTTCCATTCCTGTTTTATTGACAAATAAACACGTGGCTAGGGTATTTTCCTAACAAGCATCATGACGTTACTAAACTTTGAAGACCAATAATGTTCTATTTATATTAAAAAAAAAAAATGGTTTTACTCTGGCTCGAGTAATATTTTTTAGAGTTTTATAAGTTTTTTTAATTGTGAAAGGCGTGGTAGAGAAGAATGAGTGTATTTTCTAAAATTTTTTGAATCAGACTGCGCAGTTTCTGGTATTCAGTGACCCCTGTTTTTTTTTTTTTGAATAATGTAATATTTGTTATGTTTGTATTTGTTCGATTGCGTCTATATGAAATTTTCTGTGCAATCACTGACCGTGGTACATATAAACTGACTTCTAATGCCACATGCACTCGCACTACACATTAGACAGAGCGCTTTAGCGCACTGAGCTATCGTCAGGTCGAGTTTTGTTGTGATTAAAACTAGTTTTATTCAATACACGGTGTTTTTGCCCTTGCATACATAATCTCATCTCAACTCCAACAACACAACAGTTCTATTTTTAGAAACTTACCTCACTCTAATGTCCACTGTGTTGTAAGTGATGCCACATCTATGATATATTATTTGTATATTCGATAGATGGCGCTTACGTAGTTAGGGAAGAATTGCCAGAGAGCAAAGTTTGATTTTTGTTTGAGTTTGAATTTTAACGTCTTTTTCAGACTATTGCAATTAATACTAAAATTAATATGCAATTTTATTTATTAGTTTTTTGTTTTTTTATACATCGAGATTATTTTTATGTTATTTTTAATTTATAACAAGCTTCCAACCTCGGTATATTTACAAAAATAAAGCAAATCAAACATATTACCTTGGTTGATACTAGTATTTCGATCTAGCTAATTTATATAATATATATATATACTTATATATATATATATATATTTTTTTTTTTAATTAAAAAAGTTTCTAATAATAACAAAAAATATTAAAAGTACAGTTTTTAGTGAACTAGAACTAATGACAAGCTGTCACCAAGCTACCAATATGTATCTGGAAAACATTTTTTCAAAGGTTGGGTGCAGCCATCCGCAGCCGTCCGCAACCGCGCAAAATATTTAAAAAAAAAGAGTTAACATATATCATACCAGTTTTTAACATGTTTTAATGTATTGAAACTTTGGTACATAAGTTTGCGTTCAACACAGTGTTGCCACTTTCTTAATGTTTATTCAAAAACGGGACTGTTTACACGTTCGTTGGAAAACTTTTGAATACCCCGTTAAAAAGCAACATATATGCATCCATTTATGAACATATATGAACTCATTTATGCTCGTATATGAAGTGATTTGAGGTCATACATGTCCATATACCACCATATAGGATTCATATGTGTTCATAAGAGTTCATATGTGATCAAATATATAAATATCACCTCAATTTTAGTTAATGTATATATATGAACATGTATGGAAATGTATAGACATGTATGATTATATATGTAAATACTACCTCAATTTTCGTTAATGCACACAGATCAACATATATGAATTGTCATATGAACATATAAGAATGATTTATGAACACATATGAATCATGTATGGATGCATGTGTGTTCATATGTGGATATATATATACACTGCGGTGCAAAATTATAGCCGCATGCACTTTTCAGCAGTTTTGTACATTTACATAAAACATTCAAGAAATCTGTGAATGCCATCTGAAAGACCTCTAAAAATAATTAGAAAAACAGAAAAAAAAATTTTGTTGTTATGCCTTAAAAAACCGTTATAACAAATTCCTTGTTTTTTTGGTGGTGCAAAATTATAGCCGCAGATAAGAAAAAAATATTTTTTCAGCTAACGGTGGAGCCAGTCTTAATTTTTTTCTTTTATTCTTATTTTATTTGAATAATAACTATTTTCTAATTACATATGAGCTTTATTTTCGAAATTCCGCGGGGGTATTACGTGTTCGATATTGAAAAAGGCAAAATTACAGCTTTTTTGGAAGAAGATGTTAGTTTTCGAGGAATTTCTCGGAAAATAAACCTATTTCCAAAATGTGGTACTCAATTTTTGAAAAGGTCCTTCTAATTACGGTCAAAATAAAAAATTTTTTGAAGAAAACTCAAAATTTCAGTTCGTAATAAACGCCAGCGTATCAGAACGTTAGCAAATCAACTAAAACTTTCAAACAAATAGCCCACAATTTTGACTTTAATGTTTTTTTACGGGAATTCCCGGGACAGGATTTCCCGGGAATTCAAGACAATTTTCAATTCCGAAATCCCGGGAAATACTGCGGGATTAAAAATTGTCCCGAGAAATCCCGTCCCGGAGATTCCCGTGAAAAGACTCTAAATGTGACTTACCTTATACCAGCCATTACTCATGCTAGTTTTGGCCAAATTCAAGCTTGCACTTTTGTGCCGTGGTAGTAATCGTGGTGCATTCTTTATTTTTTGGCAGCAGATAACTTAAGACTGCTGTAACAACCGTTTTTCAGTCCAGGGGAACACATTAAAGTCAAATTTGTGGGCTATTTGTTTGAAAGTTTTAGTTGATTTACTAGCGTTCTGATACGCTGGCGTTTATTACGAACTGAAATTTTGAGTTTTCTTCAAAAATTTTTTTATTTTGACCGTAATTAGAAGGACCTTTTCAAAAATTGAGTACCACATTTTGGAAATAGGTTTATTTTCCGAGAAATTCCTCGAAAACTAACATCTTCTTCCAAAAAAGCTGTAATTTTGCCTTTTTCAATATCGAACACGTAATACCCCCGCGGAATTTCGAAAATAAAGCTGATATGAAATTAGAAAATAGTTATTATTCAAATAAAATAAGAATAAAAGAAAAAAATTAAGACTGGCTCCACCGTTAGCTGAAAAAATATTTTTTTCTTATCTGCGGCTATAATTTTGCACCACCAAAAAACAAGGAATTTGTTATAACGGTTTTTTAAGGCATAAAAACAAATTTTTTTTTTTCTGTTTTTCTAATTATTTTTAGAGGTCTTTCAGATGGCATTCACAGATTTCTTGAATTTTTTATGTAAATGTACAAAACTGCTGAAAAGTGCATGCGGCTATAATTTTGCACCACAGTGTATATGTCGATTTTTAACAGGGTAATGACATTTTTGAGTAATTTCTGTGTAATTTCAAATTTTACAAAACATTTTTGAATTTTTGCAAACTAATAATGTTTTTTTTGCACAGAATGTAAATTAAAAATGTGGAAAGTTCTCTAATACAGGAATATGAGTCCCAAATTTGTCATTATTCCGATAACTTGAATTTTCCGTCAAACATTTGGAAGTTTCTGGTAAATTAATAAACGTTGATTTATGTTTTAAACTAATCTTGCTAATTTTTTGCGAAAATATTTGTCAAACTCCACGTAATATAAAGATTTAAAAGAAACCACCAAAAAGTGACCTTTAAGGCATTTATTATTATGATTTTTAAATGATTGAAAAATTTTAACTTTCAGAAGTTTTAACCTAGCGCAAAATTTGTTCGTAGGAGTGAATATGAGCAACAAAAAAATAATCCTAAGCTTGCCATTGATCAGACAAAAATGTTGTTACATTTGACTCATTCCATATAAAACAATCAAAAAAAATCCAATTTTCGACCTCTTGAATTTTAAGCAAACTTGGTATGGAAGGTAAGTGCACACAGAGAAATAAAGTGTCAACCGAATTGAAAAGTGTATATTGATGATAACAACTTACAAATTCAGTTAGTACAACGATATTTACATTCGATTTCTAAAAACTTTGGGTTTTGCAACTAAAATTCAGTTGAATTAACCGAACTTTGTTGTGAAAACTAATATAAAGTTGTGCCATCTGTCTGAAATTCGTAATAACCGATTTATAATCGTAGTAACCGAATTTACGTTGGCAAATAGCTAAGTTTTTTTCTGTGTGTGTTATATACTTAGATATGTCATCGCACAAGGTTTTGGGTCGTTAACTTAAACGTTTACGTTTCCAAGAGTCATTAATACCTCATTTTAAATGTACTTAAATCATGGTTTTACTGGTTCACAAAAAAAATTAACTTCTTGACGGTAAAATTAATTTTTACGAAATCCTTGGTTCAAACCACTGTATTTCAAAAAACTGGTTTCCTAAAATTTTTAAAAAAATATATGTTAATTGAAAATTATTCTTCTATACCGTTGCCAAATACCTTTGTGACACTTCTGCATTTTTCTGAGTTATCGGCTTTTTAGTAAAAATTTTTTACACTTTTATTCATAACTCACGATACTCTAAGAGCTCCACATAGGGAATTGGACACGGCATAGGGAAGTAGTTTATAATTAATATATTTATTTTTTAAAATTAAAAAAAGAACTGTTTTTTGAACCGCCGTTTTTAAGCGGAGAAGTGAATAATTTGTGTGCACTAGTAAAATCACAATTTAAGAGGCTTTGAAGTATCAATAACTCTCGTAGCTTAATAAAGGGTCCGCCAAATAACTTTTTTTTTTTGAAAATGCTATAAAAAAAAACTACTGAATATTTTCTCAAATTTCTTTTTTTATTTGAAAGTACAATCCTTCCGGTTAATAATGGAAAATAATTTCATTCAAATGGCTGCCTCGGCTGGCCATGCAGTAGCCTACACGATCGGTCCAATTTTTAGGCACATTATCGAATTATCGATTGTGTGCAGCTGTATTTCACCAATGGCTTCACGAATATTGTCCTTTAAAGCGTCAATTGTCTCTGGCTTGTTGGCGTAACACTTACCTTTGACGGCACCCCCACAAATAATAGTCCAACGGTGTCAAATCGCAGCTCCGAGGTGGCCAAACGACATCAGCTCTGCGGCTGATTTGAATTTTCGCATACATTCTGCAACATTACCATGATTTTCAAAGTAATGTTGCAATATTTCCCAGCGTTGTTCAAGCGTATACACAACCACATTCGTTCAGCGGAAGGATAAAACTAATTATCTGTCAAATCAGGCATGAGCTAAGTGTTACCATTCACGAAATAAGCACTAGTTGAAAAAAAAAAACGTTAGATGGCGGACCCTTCATTATGTACGACTGCTTTTTTAAAATTTTCGAATATTTTTCATAATTTGAAACGCGATATTTCAAGATCCGCTGGGATTAGCAGTCCTATATTTCGACGAGGTTATATGATGTATATCTCATTTGGCTGAAATCAGTAGAGGTCGAGCAAATCGAGTGGTTGATTTTATATGCTTTCAGTCATCTGGAGAGTTGGTCAAAGGGTCTCAAATGTATGTATGAATGTTTTAAATTAAAAATAATGATTATTTTAAAATTATTTAAAAAACTTTTTTTTATAATTTTTTACATAATTTCATATGTTTTTGGATATTTTTTTGTTTTACTGGTGGCAACCCTGGTTCTACACCACTGGACGTATAGAAGCCATGTTTACACCTAATGTTAGTTTAGTGTTTACATAATATATCTATATTTTGGATCTGGTAGGTGGCTCTGGGGTCGAGATATTTACGTATGCGTTATTTATCTTCGTATCTATATTGCGATTTGCTACAAACTCAAAATACATATTAATCATGTGAAATGATAATACTTTACAGAAAAATGTAACCGATAGGTGGCACTGAAGTTGCGATATTTAGGAAAATGTTAATAATGTTTGTCTTTTTGATACGATTTGGCTTATATTCAGAAAGTATATATAAGTTATATAAAAAAACTTGTGAATGAGCCAACTTGTGAATGAGCCAACACACAATGTATGTGTTGAAGGGCAATCGCGGAACACTCTCGAGCTCTTCCTCACTTCTCACCCTGAAAAGTACGAAGTGAAAATACTTGCACCTCTCGGCAATTCGGATCACAGTACTATTTCTGCATCTTTTTCATATTCTACTCTTCGTAGCGTTTCCAACTTAGCGCCAAAACGCTCTATTTTCCTCTATGAAAAAGCTCGTTGGGCCGAGCTCAACGATTTCTTTCGGCATTTTAACTGGAAAATCTGTTTTCTCGACGACAACGTCGATGCTGCTGCAGAAATTGTAGTCAATATTATTATGCTAGGAATGAAACTTTTTATTCCAACGAAGCATATTTCGGCTAAATCAAAACACAAGTGTTGGTTTAACCAGACGAGCAAAAATGCAGTCAGATCCAGAGAGGCAGCGTTCAGTAATTGGCGTTCGAATAAGAACGCCGTTACTGATCTGCACCGCAAAAAGGCGAGAACCGAGTGTGCCAAGGTACTTAGACGCGAAAAGGTTTTATACGAACAGCGTCTACGTGCCAAAGTTCTTTCTGCTCCTCGGGGCAGTAAGACCTTTTGGTCGTTCGTTAAAAGAGTAAGGGATAATGCTAGTTCTTCTATTCCAACTCTTTTAAAGGACTATCAATCATTCACTGACCCGGTTGATAAGGCCAACCTTTTCGCTGAACTTTTTGCAAGAAATTCTTTCTTGCCGGAAAGCGATCAACCACTGCCCGTTCTCGAAAGGGTATCCTATACTATGCCTTCGATTTTCTTTCGGGCCCGGGCAGTCAAAAGGGTTCTTGCGGATCTCAACGTAAATAAGTCACCGGGGCCGGATGGCATATCAGCACTGGTGCTGAAACAGTGTTCTTTAACGTTGGCACGTCCATTGGCAAAACTTTACAGCTCTTCGTACCGTGCGGGAATTTTCCCCTCATGCTGGAAGGTGGCCAATGTCCAGCCTATCCCTAAAAAGGGTGCGGCTAACAACCCTGAAAATTACCGCCCAATCGCAATTTGCTCTGCGCTCTCCAAAGTGATGGAGACCATGGTTAACCACCATCTTGTGAAATATTTAGAGACCAATTCACTTTTAAATGATCGACAGTATGGCTTCCGTAGTGGTCGATCTACGGGAGACCTGTTGGCGTTTCTATCGGAACGTTGGAGCCGGTCAATCCACCGCTTTGGTGAGAGTAAAGTGGTTGCTCTAGATATTTCAAAGGCGTTCGATCGTGTGTGGCACGGAGCACTCGTGACTAAGCTAGTTGCTTTTGGTGTCGGTAATGTCTTCTCTCGATTTATAACGAGTTTTCTCAGCGACCGCACTATACGTGTTGTTTTCAGGGGTACCGCAAGGTTCTGTTCTTTCTCCTACCCTTTTTCTTATTTTTATTAATGACCTTCTTGGTCAGACCATCAACCCTATCTACTCTTTTGCAGATGACAGCAACATTTGTCATTCATTTTCATTCGATCACAGGCCAAGCTCTTTGGAGATAGAGGGCATGCGGCAGAACATGAATGACACACTCAATCAAGACCTTTCTACAGTCTCCGAGTGGGGTCGCGCGAATAAGGTCGATTTTAATGCACGCAAGACCCAATGTTGTATGTTAACCCACAGACGGGCTGTGGAATTGACATTGTCATCTGTAACTATGGATGGTATAGGTATTGAGGAATCGGATACTCTTGATGTTCTGGGCATGAGAATACAGTGTGATGTCCGTTGGAATAAGCACGTGTTTCAAGTGTCGAAAGAGGCATTCAAGTGTCTCGGTTTTCTAAAACGGTGCAAGACTTACTTCACTCCATCCGATCTCCTTACTATTTATACCAGCTATATCCGGCCAAAAATGGAATACAACTCTCATATATGGGCAGGGGCTCCATTGTCTATTCTGAAGCTTCTGGACCATGTTCAGGGGAGGGCGGTGAAGCTTATCAATGACAGTAGTGTATCCAACTCTATTGATTCATTGGAGCATCGTCGGAATGTGGGTTGTGTGACACTTTTCTATCGATATTACCATGGGAGATGCTCATCTGAGATAAGTGAACTTATTCCACGAGCCCGAGTTTTTATTCGTAATACTCGCTTATCTAGTAGAGCACATCCGTTTGTAGTTGATTGTCCTGTGTTTCGCACAACGCATTACAGAGAAAATTCGTTTTTTAGTCGAACGATTCGTATGTGGAACAAACTTCCCGCAGAAGTCTTCCCTGTTACTTACAATTTAGAAAAATTTATCCACAAACACTACTCCCTCTTTCCTCCTTCCCATACCTTATTTTCCTGATCAATACAATGCACTGCATGAGTAGGGGGCATCCCCTGAGTATTGGTTAAATTATAAAAAAAAAAAAAAAAAATTGTGACTAAATTTTCCGTTATTTGCGTTGTTTTTGAAGTTTCTTCAAATCCTACAATATACAATTTAAGTATGTAATTAAAGCTATTTGGATGACCTTATATACAAAAAAATAGTAAAAAGTTGTAAAACAAAAAAGTTTTAAACAATTTTGAAACCCATTCCACCTCTAAATACTCGTATGTGATTGGCCAGGTATGTTTCTTACCAATTATTTTTTACTTTCCTCTGCTCTATCTTATATCCAAGTTTAATCGGAATCTGGAGTAACCATCCAACAGACTTTACACCATTTCTCTCAATTCAAAAAACCTTGAAAAATAAGAGGCATCAAAAAACAGTTGCAACAGGTGTCGAATATTTTTAAAATAGCTCATATACATGTAGTTTATAAATGTAACCAACATATTATATGAATTGCATGCATATCATACGAAATTCTTTAAATTTTATTTGTATTACGAGAATTTTTTATTATCTACTATATTGAAATTCTATTTTCTACAAGCTTTTAAAATATACATATCTTTTGTTTAGCCATGCGTGACGTATGATTAATATTATTACGTATATTGTAATAAATTAATCATAACCCTATCACGACCGAAATTAAACTGCTGGAAAATTTACAATTTTTTTTCGAATTCGGGTTTATCGACCCAGCATTTCTAAAGCAAAGTGTGGTCAAAAATATTTTTCTCCAACTCTTTCTATGAACAAATGCAGGTGATATATATATATATCCCATTGGTCGTCAATGGTCAAAATTACTGAACAAATGCCTCACCCAAGTAATAGCGAAAGGCGTGTGAAGTTTATTTCTATTATATTGTTTACGTCATATAACCACTCGCGGATCCAGGAAAAAGTTTTTTTTGGGAGGGGGGGGGCGGTTGGACTTATGGTATTTTTAATTAATTTTTTAATCTTTTTTAAGTTTTTGTATTGAAAAATGTTATTTTGGTGGGAGGGGGGGGGGGGGGTGGATTTGCCGCACCACCACATAACACATGGTTTTTAATTATTTAGCTATGCGTAACATGAAGTTTTCGGGTTTTGACTGTAGTCCTAGTTTTGACTATAGTCCTAAAATATCTATTTTATACCATATTGTGAAGAGATAAACAAATTTGGAGGCCAAATTTGGAATCAGGAAATAAAAATCTATGAATATCACTTTATTTAAATAAAATCAAACAAAAATTGCTTAACAAAAACCTCCTCTTTTTTTACCGTTGACGTCCAATGGGATATATATGTCCCATATTGTATCTGTGTCCTGTATTAGATGGAATGAATCAATTCCAAATATCTCAATGTTTCTTGAAACTTGTAGGATTGGACCATGCTTTACCAATAAAGCCGATAAAATATGTACCAATAATGATGACAAAAATACTGATATTTTTTAACTTTGGGGCCACCCTATTCGACTCTTAGACCAAGTGGTTGATATGATATAAAAGTTTCATCTATCCTTTGTCGATACACATCACACTCGTTTAAAAGTCGGTAAAAAATTGTAGCTAATACAACGAAAAATAAAAATTGAACTTATATCAACCATTCCTCGTCAAAGGGTTAAAATATATTTAAATTGGGGCAAAGACTTCTATAAAAATATTAAATCTTAAAAAACAATTTTAAATTTTAAAATATTTGTAAATTTTGGAACAAATTAAAGTTTTAAAATAGAAAGTAATGCAAATTTTTAAATTTCCACATTAAATGTCTATTTTAAAATCTTAATTTGTTCTTTAATTTAAATCTACATTTGAATATGAAGAATTCCAAAAACATAATGATATTTAAAAACACGTGTTTTGTTAAGATTTGCCATTTATAGTAAAGTTTTATTGTTGATATTATAAATTCTATGTGAGATGTTATTTTTAGTACTTGAAGTTTTCGCCCCAATTTATTTTTTAAATTGTATTATTATATGAATATATCTCAATGTATATTTAATTTATATCTTCTTTTGTCATATGTGACGTATGATTAATATTATTACGTATACGTTATATGTACGTAGAACATACATATAATCAAATCTGCATTGTATTGCAGATATTCATAGAATTTTAACTCATTTTATAAGATATAATAAATGCAACTTTTAAATTTGTATAATTTATTCTAAATCTTAATATAGCAGAATTTAAAAATGTACATAAGTTGAAGTTAAAACGTCATCTTATATATTGCATGCATTATATGGGTTCACCGATGTATGGAAAATGTTTAAAATTAATTTTAAAATTTTTATTATCTAGACCGAAAAATATAATATTTTGTTTCTCTAAGATAATGCTAACCCCTTTCTAGGTATAGCCAAAAATGGTAAATTTTCTTAAAAGCCGTTTTAAATCTCTAATTTCGTTTTATTTTTAAATTTTGTTAAACAAAAATTAAATAATTGAGAAATTCGCTTTGAGATTTTCTTAAATACTTCACAGAAAATAAAATGACGAATATAAAAAATATCTCTCTTTTAGTTAAGAATGGATACTAGGGCGGGTCGATTTAAAAATCCTCAACGTTCAAGCAAAATCGTATTCTAGGGATCAAAATAAGAAACTTTGCCGAAGCAACCATACCTCTAAAACGAATTCTGATGCCCCGACTTTTGACCCGTAGGGTCAAATTTTGAAAAAGCCCACTTTGATATTTCAGAAAGTACGAGGAATCTCTCCAAGATTATGGGAGCTGCTTCTTCTTCGGGAGACGCGCTAGCAGATTAATGCAGAAATCATCATTAACCGTTAAGGGGTTAAAATTTTTGTTGAATAGGGCCTTTTTAGCCGTGTTTTTATAGCAAAATGTACAAATCTCGGGATAGAGATTTTTCAGAAAGTAGGAGGAGTCTTTTCAAGATTAGGGTCACTATTTCTTCTCCGGAAGACGCTCTAGCAGATGATTGTGTAAATTATATTCGATTGGGTTGGATTCGATTGGGGAACTCTAAATGGGTAAAAGTGGGATTTTTCAAAATTTCACCCTACGGGTCAAAAGTCGGGACATCAGAATTCGTTTTAGAGGTATGGTTCCTTCGGCAAATGTTCTTATTTTGTTCCCTAGAATACGAACGTTGAGCGATTTTTTTGCCTCCATACAAATCGACCCGGCCTAATGGATACTGTAAGCGCTAAAAATACCAGTAAACACTCAATTTCGATACACATAAAAAGTCGTAACCGATTTAAAACCCCTTATTTTTCACAACCCTTAACGCCAAACTCCATAAAAATAGTAAACGATTTAAATTCAGATATTAAGAACAAAATTACATTGCACGCACAGAGGTATAATATGGCCAAAACTAACAAAAAAAAAAATGTTTTTGAATTTTTTTTAAGAATTTGTATGCCAAACGAAAGGTTATATTCCATATCAATAGAATCAGCTAGCTTTGCTATTCTGTATTAGCTATTTTAAAGTTTATTATACATCAAGGTTGAAACTTTTCTTACATATATTTTCTAACTAATAAAACTAACTGAAACTATAAAATCAAAATAAAAAATTACTATATTTTTTAAATTAATTTTATATAAAATTTTTTTATTTCAAAATTTGTTTTTTTATTAATCCTGCCACACCAATTTTATGTATTTCGGTTAGGCATCACGATTTTTTTAAGTTCAAAATTATGGTTTTTGAAAATTATTAAAATTAAAAAATACCGAATTTTAATAAGCACCAGGAAATTATTGTGGTTTTTCGGGGATTGAGGCTTTTTATTATTTGATACAACTAAATGTCATAAGTAAGAACTTTAAATTTTGGGTTGGCTTTTTATGCCATTTTTTGTAATTGGAATTATTTTTGTGTCTTCATCTATTGCAATTGAATAATTAGTAAAAAAGATATCACAAAAGTACCAAAACTACATATGGGGACATCTACGAAACCATACGATTTTAGATTTTAAAAATGATTAGAATGAGTGTGAAGATGACGTAGTCTCTTAGGTCAAAGTTGCGACATTACCTCTAGCGCTGATCCCCACAAGAATTTTTGTCGTCTTCTCTTACATTTATTACCAATAAAAACATTTTAATTGTGATCTCAAACCTGACAATTCAAAATGAAACAAATAAAAATATCAAATTAGTGGCATGCAATTTTGAAAGATCAACAATCCACTCGGGGATCCTCTGTCTTAAAAGTTTGTAGCTGTTTGAGTTGTAATACAGTTTCTTTATTTTTAATGTTAATGTCAGAAATTTGTATAACAAATTAAATTTTTTACTAACCTTGTAGTTCATTTAAAAAAAAAACAAACCACATCAAATGACTGTTTTATGATTTTACATTAATTTTTTACAGTTGTTTTCTTTTATATAAAAAAAGAAAAAAAAGTATTTATTTATTTTGTTTTTTCTAATATATGTAGTTTATTTTTACTACAATTGTTAGTGATTTTTTGAACAGTAAAAACAAATGACAAATGTTAGGTGAATTTATTGAAATGTTAATCGTCCTTTCTTCAAGTGAAATTCAATTTGTTTTTGACTACAATTCCTGTCATCTTTACCTTCATAATACCCTTAGTGTACATACAAAATTCTCACAAAAAAATCTAAAAATCTAATATGAAAAAATCAACTTGAAAATTTTGTGTTTAAATATTAGTATACATGCCGGATTCCCAATTTGTTTCCAGTAATGGTAACATTAGCAGTTGGACTGGCAACCCTGCCAAATAAAATCTTTAAGACTTAAAGCTGTTGTCTACAATTGTAAGAAAAGACGAAAATAACTCATGTTGCTCGGGTCATCAATTAACATCACCGATTTTCTGTGGTTGGTTGACGTACCTGATCAAAACCTTGAGTTTCTTGTGGGTTGTGTATAACAATGAGTATGAAGATTACCTAGTCGTTTAGGTTGAAAGTGCGACACTCCCTCTAGCGCTGACCCCACAAGAGTTTTTTTTTCATCTTCTCTTACATTTATTAAAAGTAAGTGTTTTCTACATTTAGAATTCTATGAAGGTAAAGACCACTGCAAATGTGGTTAAAAACAAATGAAATTTCATTTAAAGAAATTACAACTTACATTTCAATAATTTCAACTAACATTGTAATTTTTTTTAATGTTCAAAAAATTAACCATATATCGCACTTGATCAACAAGAGGGTATTAACTCAAAATTTTAAAATTTTCAGTAGAGTCAAAAAACTGTTTATGGCTACATTTTAACAGAATTTAAAAATTCAAATATATCATAACAAGCAAATGCCATTTGAAAATATATATACATTGTTTTTATTTTAAATTTTACCACTCATTGCAAAAAAAAATCAATTTTTTGAGTTAATACCATTTTTTTGAAATTTTATCGATTTAAATTTATAGAATAAAACAAATTTTATCAACAAAACAGTATCAACTCAAAATACAACCAAATATAAATAAAACAGTTTGATTATTTTTAACATAAATAAGGGCTCAAATCAAAATAATACCTTTTTTATGAAAATATACGATTCATTTCTATTTGAACTTTTGTATTAACTCGAAATAATACCTTTTTGTTGAAATAAAGGTATTCACTACATTATCATGAAAATTGCCTCAAAAGTGGTTTTCGATATGAAAGAGTAATCGGAATACGTTTAAATTTTTACAAGAGATAGATATTAATGTTGTTAGTTGATTTCTTGAAAAAAGTGATATATTAAAAATTTTGAGTTAATACCTTTTTGTTGATCAAGTGCGATATGTTAGTAAAAAATAAACAAATATTTATTTTTTTAAATAATAAAAAACCAATGTAAAAAATGAATGTATTACAACCAAAACAACTACAAATTTTTAAAGCAGAAGTTCCCTGAGTGTATTTGTAATAGCAACATGTAATTATAATCTCAAACCTGACAATTCAAAATGAAAAAAAAATAATTGCTGAAAAAGTTATAAACAAAAAACTGCAGAATGGAGCAAAATTGATTATTAATAGGTTTTTTGTTAAAGTTCTGCCTATTATGGAGGCTTTAGCTTTTCTAAAACTTCGGGTTCTCATGAGATCTTTAGCCAGATGGAAATACTAGTATCAACCTAGCTAATATGTTTGATTTGCTTTATTTTTATAAACATACGGAGGTTGAAAGCTCGTTATAAATTGAAAATAACATAAAAATAATCTCGATGTATATAAAAACAAAAAACTAATATAACTGTGTAAAAGTTTTCATTTTAGAAATGTTGAGTTTAAGAAGAAGAATAAACGTTTTTCTCTAAAAATTATCAGCTCCATTATTTTTAAATCAGACTAGACTAGTTTCTGCCTCATTTTATGGACAGGCGTCATCAGTGATTTTCCATTTAAATTGTATTATTATTTGTGTATTTTCGCTTATAGAATTTTTGGATTTTTCAGGATGCGACCACACGTTTTCGAGTAACCTTTCTATGCACAAGTCCGAATGTGTTTTCCAAATTTTTCTAGCACATCTGTTTGTGGAGAAAATTGAGGCCAAAACTAAGACAAATTTAACTTAAAATTTAGTCGTACATGAGCGGTTTAATGAATTAAGGGGGCACATCTTATTTTAATGAAAGACATTAGTATAACTATTATTTATTTTATGTTAATATTAAATCGATCGGATAAAACTTTAAGTCTCTATATCAATTTATTCTTTAAATTTTATAAAAATCCGTCCATGCGCTTTCAATTTCAGACGATGTCCTTTACAGGCATGCTATTAGAATCATGTATGCCATTGGACCAAAATTAAAAAAAATTAATCTTCAGTCATACGTTGTGCTAAGAATCAACGGCTTATAGTCAACATATATATGCTTTCAAGATTTTTGAAAATTGTGTTCATTTCAAAATATTTATTTTTTTTAAGTCTTACGAAATTGTAATTTTAACGCTTTCCTCGCTTCCAAACCGTGCCATGACCACAAACAATTACTTTACAAAATATTTTGTAAATATGTTCTATCGAAATTGCTTAATTTCTTATTATAAAGCACTTATTTGGAGGATTTATGGCCAATTTAAAGTACCCCCACCTGGTGGCGGTCTTGCCGATTAGAGGCTTAATAGGGCCAAACTTAATTATTATTTTAATTAAATTAGCAAACTTTTTAACTGAAACTCGATTTTAGTTTTTTCTATGAAAGTTTCAATATTAACCCTTCTATGCACTTAGTTAACCCCGTGCCTGCTAAAAATAGGCCGGTTTGAAAGTAAAAAAATAAAAAAATTGTATATAATTGATTGTATCTAAAAAATTATATCTAATTGAAATGTTTGTCTCAGTTTTTAATAACAAATTTGTGAGTCAAATCTAGATATGATCTTAAAAACAAAATTGCATTTAAATTATATCAACAATATGTTTATTTGCAAGTGCATTCATAAATTAACCCACATTGTCCTAGTTGCAATCTTAAATGTTTATAATCCAAATAGCAAGAAATAAACTAAAGACTGATGCTTATTTAAATCAGAAATTAATAACAACTCTACAAAAAATGCACACTGCTGGTAATAAATTGATACTTCTCAGCGGACACATTTCTGCATACAAGATAATTGCAACCCAAAATAACTCTAGTATAATGCAGCAATTGTTAGATGCTGATATCTCCAATTTAAAAACTTGCACTCAATTTAGGAGTGTAAACTTATAACCTTTAACATGGATAATGTGGGCATTTCCATAGCAAGGTCAACGAAGAAATTTTTAATTTGCTTTCATTGACATTCTAATGTCACGTTCGTCACCGCAAAACAACATTTACTGTCATTGCTCCTGCGTTGCTGGTAACTGGTGTTACCAAAATTTGAGTCACGTTTGTTGTGAACAATTTAAGCAGAGATAATTTTTTTATAAAACTTCAAACTTTCTCACTTCACCTGGCAAATATTTTATGTTTAAGTGGTGAAATATTGATATTTACAAGTATATATTTGTTACCTATATGACATCCTTAGCTAATAAAAGGTAAAAAAAAAAACACACGATGATATAGAGAATAATTTAAAACAGACCAGGTCACAAATAAAATTTCATATATTCTACTAAAAACACAGAACATAAGAGTCTGGGACTAGATTATACACACAGAAAAATAAAGTGGAAAAAGATTTGAAAAACTTATTTTGGAAGCGATTACCAATAAATGTTGTTAGTACAACCGTATTCAAATATTTTGGGTGTTGCAACTAAAAATCAGTTGTGTTAACAAAATTTTGCTGTTAATACTAGTATTCAATAGAACCAACCGATTTCAATCGTTGTAGCCGAATTTCAGTTGGCTCTGTGTGTACTTTTCTAAATGCTTTCTAACCGCTGATTCCAAATCTGACATCAGAATTTCTCCATCATATCAGATTTTCGAAATTAAGTTTTAAAAAATTCCCAAAACATGTCATCTAAAAGTCCTATATGTTTCGAATAAGCTCTCGTCAAATCTTTTGAAAAGTATACTCTAATATCAATTGTTGGTCTATGTAATTTAATAAATTTAATTTATATGATATTCATTGGAATTCTTAAAAATAAACTCCCCAGTCAGAAAAATACGAACGGCAAAGCGTTTGCCCAGTGCTTTCAACGGTGGTATTAGCGTTGGCAGAACGTTTATTTTCTGACTATTTTTAAATAGATTTTCCCAAATAAAATTTATTTAAAATTTGTTTGGTCCTGTTGGGACTCGAACCCTGGCCGCCAGTTTGGAAACCGAGAGCTATTTAGCTTAAAAAACTGAGAGCCTGATAGTTTAAAACGTAAATAAGTGATAACGTAATAAGTGATAGCGTTTGTTGGAAGTAACTTGCCAACGCTGGAAAATCAAAACAAAATTGGTCTAAACAAAAATTTTTCACAAACATAAAAAAAAAAACAATTTTACTATCTTTTTTAAAAAAATTTCGTACATTTTTTTTGGAATCAATGTTTTAAAAACTTAGTCCTAATGTTGGCAAAGCGTTCTACATCAGGACTTTGTCAGTGTCTTAATTTTTTTACGGTTGTAAATTCATTACTGGCAAAGCACATTTTGCCAACGTTGGGAAAGCGTTGTAAATAAGCACTTTGCCAATGCTTTAATTTGAATTTCTACCAATGTTACTAGGAACAATGTTTTCTGAACATTGGCAATTTCTGGCTGGGTCACCACATACAATTTTAATTTTTTTAGTTTTATAAATAATAAAAATAAAAAAATGTTTGAATAATTGCTAACATTTACCTTATACAAAATGTATCTCACATCACGCTACACTCAAAAAAATAAGTTAGTACAAAAGTTAGTAAAACGTTTTGTAAATCAGGTATACTATTTTTTACCAAATTTTTTTGCTAAAATCGTGTTTTCAGCTAAAATTTTTGTTATACTTATTCAGCACTTAACTGTTTTATACTAATGCTTTACTAATATACTAATGTTTTCCTAATTAATTTTGCTAAAAAAAATTGTGCTGATAAGCACATTAATAGTGTGGACTACAACCAGATTGATGTCGCGGCATGTCAAGATGTAGTAGAGAAGAGGAAAATGATACTAAAAAGTACAACTCTAATAAGACATATAAAAAAATCAACCATGGAAGACTTTTGTATCTGTTTTTCATACATAAAACAAATTTGAGGATTAAAACAACTTAAATTTTGCGTAGTCACCGGCTTGTGAAAATAATTGTCTATTAATAAAATAAAAGACAAAAGAAAATATTTAAATTTAATATGTTTTTCTATAATAAATATTAATATTAATAATAATAATAATTAATAATCTAGTGTGGTCAAATTGCAAACAAACATATACACACATGTAGACAGAGTAAAGCGAAAGACAAAGACACACATCTTAGTATGGTTCCTTTTTCTTATTGCAAAAGAAAAGGGTTGTTTTTTCGTTTCGTTTGTTTTTGTTTATTTTTTCGTTTCGTTTCTATAATTATCTTCGGCAGTTGCGTCCTTTAAAAGAAAGCATCGTTTAGACTACCATTGATGTAAGTAGTTGAAAGAAAATTTTTGTTATGTTATATATATTAATTTCTATTTATTTTCAGATATTAAATTAATTCATGTCGTCAATGTGGGAAAATAAAAATTTTTATATTTCGTAATTATTGTAAATTATTTTTAAAAGAATCACAAAAATATTTTAATGATTTTCAGCAAATATATTAACTAAATTACAATTTTTTTACAATTTTTTGCGTTTTTTTTCAGTCTACTAAAATTCAGCAAAAAACTATTAATTTTTACCAATGCTTTTTTATTTCTAATCTACTAAGTGTTAGCAAAACTTTTACTGAATCTACTAATTTTGTTGTTAAAAATCAGCGAGCTGATTTTCAGCAAAAAGATTTTGCTGACATTAGCAATTTTTTTTGCTAGCACCCTCCTGACTAAAATTTTGCTGACTCAGCAAAATTTTTTGCTGACTTTACAAATTTTTTTTTTTGAGTGTACGTAACGTCACGTTTCACACTATGGGTTGTAAAAGAAAATCAAAAATAGTTTTATTAATTCAGAAAACTGTTAAATTAACTTAATATATACCAAATCATATTGTAAAAAAAGTTTTAGCAAAAACTTCCCGATCAATTCGCAGAGTTTTGCGTTTTTTGAAAAACGCAAAAGACAACTTCTATTTTTGTCACATCACGGCACACTCTTTAATTGTTTATATTTTAGGACCATGCAGTTCGCATGTTTTCTTATTTTTACTAAATTTATAGCTTCTTACGTTCTAGTTACACAAAAATATGAAAAAGTAAAAACAAAATTTGATTTTTCCTTCATTTTCACCGCATTGAAAAGTACGACTGTAACGTATGTGACTATGGAAGTGTCCATATATGTTATTTATACATGCATAATTTTCATACACTACTCTGACGTCAAAGGAAAATTGCTACTATTTCAGAAAAACACATTTTAAAAACCGAATTAATAAAAACAAAAATTCAAAATAAATTGCTCTTAATACAAAAAAAAAAAACTTAAAGAACGTTTTAGTATTAACAATTGTTTTTTCATTTGTAATTATTCAATTATTGTGTTTGTAAAAACTTTTGCGAAATTATGAGTATTTATATTCTTGTTAAAATTATAATAAATTTTGTGAAAAATCTTTGTAAATTATTCGTTATTTAGGAAGTGGCTTTAATATCAAAATAAATTTTTATTAAAATGTGTGAAATTTTTCACAGGAATATAAATCATTTAAAGCAATTATTTTTATATCAAATATTTATGGGCTCTTAAACACAAAGTTACGACTTAACATTAATTAATTTAATAATAAAATTTTTATATTACTTATCTTCCCAGCAAACAATCCGGTCCGTTTATGTGCCGTTTTCGGTACAGCATATACGGATCCGAAGACCGTTTCCGTACCGTTTTCCGGATCAGTATACGGACCGGAAAACGGAATAAAAGGAACATCGAATACGGATTCGAAACAGTATAAAGCACGCTAAAACGGACCGTTTTCGTACCGTCATGCTGTATATAAAACGGAGTGTACGTTCAAAACGTACCGTAAACTGTCCGTCATTTATTTTAAAAACGGAGTGGAGTGGACTCCGTTTTTAAAATACCGTATACGGTCCGAATATGGTCCGTATTCGTACCGTTTTTTTTTAAATGGTCCATTTTTATTTTTTTTTTTTTATTTATTTATTTTATCTAAATGATTCCTAATTTTTTTAATTTTAAACAAGTTTGGTTTTATTTTTACATTTATAAAGATATGTATTAACAAAAATGGATTAACAATTACATTATTAAAAAACAATATGAAACCACATAAAAATTCAATAAAAATCAATAAAAGGATGTGGTTTTAACATTTTGATTTTTTTTTCATTTTATCTCTGGTGTTGTTTAACATCTTCATCATTAAAATTTTCATGAGATCTGCGTCCTTATATTTAATTGCAAAAACATCTGAAATACAAGTATATGTTAAAAAAGTGATACATTTAAAAATAACCAAAAAAACTACCACTAAAAATCTTAAATACGTATTCAGCCATTTTTTATTTTATGCAGCCGTTCACTAGTTATGGAGTGACAATCAAAATGTACACTTCTTTTTATAGATGAAAATGACTAATGTTCAGAAAAATCACCACATCTGGACCAAACGAAAATATTTTTAAAGAATTTTTTTTTTTAAACCATCCTCATTGCATGTTCTGCAAAACGTACTCAGCCATTTATATATATATTCTGCAGCCGTTCTCGAGTTATGGAGTGACAATCAAAATGTACACTTCTTTTTATAGTTATATATAGATTTTATTAATATTTAATTTTATTAATAAATAAAACTGTTTGATTTTTTTTAAACAAAACACACTCCGGTAATACCGGAAGAAAACCGATAACGGTTGTAACGGAGTTTTAACTGATGAAAATCGGTGTAGTCCGGTTAAACGGCACCGAAACGGATACAGTAAAACGGAGTTAAAACGGATAATTTTCGAAAATTTGAGTAATCCAATTTTACTGTACGTTAATGGTCCGTTTTCGTACAAGCTTCGACGGATACTTCAATTCCGGTCCGTTTTCGTACCGTCAATGCCGGATTCATGAATCCGTTTGTAACGGACAGTCCGTAAAGTTGTTTCTTGGGTTGTTTCAATAAAAACACAAACAAAATAAAAATTTAAGAAATTTTCTTATTTTACTGAAAAAAGAAACGAGAAAATGAAAATATTTGTTTTGTAACAAACATTGTTAAAATCTATAAATATTACAGAGTTTTAAAGATATTTATTCATAAATATGAAAAATATTTTCAAAAGAAAAATAAAACTCAAATTTTTTTTTGAGATAGGCGTGGTAGAGAAGGTTAAACATACTTTTCTAAAAATCATAACTACATTGTAAATTTTTATTGAATTAGACTGCGCAGTTTCTGGTAACACAACCATCATCAGTAATCCTTTTGACAATACTGTAATTATTTGTTATGGTTTTTATTGTTTGATTGCATCTATATGAAATATTTATTTATTAAATGCAATCCTGACAGTGGCTTGAACCAGCTTTCTTTGCCACATGCACTTCGCACTACACTTTAGAGAGGCGCTTTAACCACTTGATCTAAAGTCAGGTCGATTTTTGCTGTGGCTTAAAACCAGTTTCAATTACACGGGGTCGATTTTACATTTAATTGTAATTGCAGAAGATAGCTAAGACAAACACCACAACAATTCACAATTGTTAGAAAATCATATGTAATCTAATTTCCACTATTTTTCCCAAATTTTGTGAGTTAGCGACAACTATGATGTATTTTTTGTACATACGGTAGTTTGGCTATTCACGTAGTTAGGGAAGAGTTGCCAGGGAGCAAAGTTTTGATATATTTTATTGGGGATTTTTGAATTTTATTCATCGTCTTCTTAGACAGTGTGCAATTAATACTATAATTAATATGCACATATTTTTCAATTGTTTGAGATAGGCGTGGTAGAGAAGGTTAAACATACTTTTCTAAAAATTATAACTACATTGTAAATTTTATTGAATTAGACTGAGCAGTTTCTGGTAACACAACCATCATCAGTAATTCTTTTGACAATACTGTAATTATTTGTTATGGTTTTTATTGTTTGATTGCATCTATATGAAATGTTTATTTATTAAATGCAATCCTGACCGTGGCTTAAACCTGCTTTCATTTGCCACATGCACTTCGCACTACACTTTAGACAGGCGTTTTAACCACTTGATCTAATTTTTTAATTTATCTCCACACTCCTGGAAATAAACCAGTTAAAATAGTAAAATAGTAAACAAAGCTGTAATATCAACAAAATTGTTGCTATATTTACCTTAATTTTTGTTGAATAGAAATAACATAAAAATTTTCCAAATGCGTCAGAAATATTAGACAAAAAATTTAAGATTACTGATTTCAGAATGGCAGATTTTTATTCATATAAGAAAAATCTGAAATACTTTGAAAATTTAGAAAAAGAAAAATTGCCCAACAGCAACTCTATCTCTACATACACTTGGTATCCAACTATTGAATGTTATTCACATTGTGATAATGACTTGTGAAAAAGAGATAACAATAGGATTTAAAAGAGGGAGCATGATAGTTGAAAACTAAATTGTTCATAGGTATTAGTTAACTCTGTCTCTTCTGAAAAAAAAAACAATACATTGTGATTGCTGTGATTGACAAAACACTTATCGCTGTATCGACCTTGAATCAACTCGCTAAGAGGTGATGTTATGAGTCATAGTCTGAGGTATGGCTGTGGGTTTGAAACTCACTACGACACAAAGTAAAAAGTTTTTCATATAGAGCAATTTAACAATATAAAACACTTTGTTCAATAGACACATAAATTAACCACTTACGAGACCTTGGAGGAGACGAAACTGCGACAGTCTAGCATATACATTGTGTCCGTTAAAGTTTTCATTAAAAATTTTTTCTTCTTCTTACTGTAAAAATCTAACTAAAAAATTATTATTAATTATAATAATATTAATTACGATTGTCATTATATGACGGCTAGAAACACTTTACACCAGAAAGATTTTTTTGTTTGTCAATATTTAACAAATTTTTTGTTTCTTTAGGCAGATTAAATTTTTACTTTCAATTAACCAAAATATCTTACTAATATTTAGCAAAACAAAATCTGTTTATTATTAATAAATTTGGAGGAGTGGCAGTAGCCTCCCCTTTAGGGAAGGCCTTTTTTAATGGAAGTAACCTCCTCTTTAGGGGAGGGCTGCTTTTTTAATAGAAACCACCTTTTTAGGAGGTGGGGGGGTTAAGTAGCCTCACCTAAAGGTGAAGACGCTCTGGCAGGGATGGCCATATCTCAAAAAGTAGGAGGAGCTTATCCAAGATTAGGGTACCAATCTCTGTCTTAGAAGATTCTCTAGCAGATTAATGGATCAAACATTTTTGTAGCTATCGTTTTAGGGGTTAATTTTTAAGTTGAAAGAGAGCATTTTTCAAAAAAGGACTCCCCGCGGGATGGACATATCTTAGAAAGTACGAGGAGCCTATCCAAGAGCATGGTACCAATCTCTTCTTTGGAAGATTCTATAGTATATTCGTGTATAAAACATTTTTGTAGTTGGCACTTAAGGGGATCATTTTTAATTAGGAAATAGTGTTTTTAGCCGTTTTTTGGATAATTAACCTATCTCCGGATGGCCATATCTCAAAAAGTAGGAGGAGCTTATCCAAGATTAGAATACCAATCTCTTCATTGGAAGATTCTCTAGCAGATTAATTCATAAAACATTTTTGTTAATGTCATAAAATTAAAGAAGGTGTTTTTTGACTAAATTACATTATATGTTTCTCCAAATCATCTTCCTAAGTTGATTGCCAAACTTCACTGAAAATAGTTAATAGTATAAATGCTACTACTATACTTGGTAATACTATACCCTTTTTTTTTGATAAACGTTTCCGTTAAAGGAAAGTATAGTACAGGCTACACAAAATTAGTTTAAAATGATCTTGCAGAAAAAACTGGTAAATTTTGGATACATTTTGTTGCTAAATATTAATAAAATAAGAAGAACATTAATAAATCTATTAACTTTACAAATTTTTAGTTATATTCATTGCGAGTTTTAGTTAATTGAAAATAGCAGTTTACTCTGTAAAATTAGTAAAAATAAATACAAAATATTTGTACACTCAAAATAGCAAACAAAAACTGTAATATTAACAAAATGTTTGCTATATTTACCACAATCTTTACCTCAGAATGCAAATAACAGTTTATTTATTTTGCTAATAAAATTGTAAATTGCTGATTTCATATTCATATTCAAATTAAAAAAATAACTAAACAAACTTTAAAAATTTCACATTTTTAATGATTTTTTTTTTTGTCTACTAATAGTTAGTAAATGTTTTTGCTGATTTTAGCAGATTATTTTGCTACTTTAAATAAACTAAAATTCAGCTAAAATATAACTAGATATTTGTAAATTCAACAGATTTAACTTCGATATACTTATATGTATTACTAATATTTAGTAAAAAAAAAAAAATCTGCTACTTTTAAGAGTTTTTTTAGCAAGCTCATTTTCAATTAATTTTTAGTATCTTTTTTGCTATTTTTACAGGTTTATTTCTATGAGTGTAAGAAGTATATTATTACTGTTAATTCCTTTCAAACTAAATTTATTTTTTCAAATAAAACAAAACTTTAAATCTTTATATGCATTTAGCAAATATCTGATCGTATACCTCAAGTTAAAATACTTATAAATATTTTCATGTTTTTTCAGCAGCTCTAGTTTTTGAGATACAGCCACTACGTGCAAAAATATAGGCGGTTTACATCAACTTTAGATAATTTTTAAATAATTCTTTAGTTTCTATCTTCTTCATTGCGAAGGGTCAGTCAAATAGTTTTTGTAATATCATTACAATAAATTTCTTAAAAATTGCGCTTGAGTGTCTCAGATTTCGTAAAGAGTCAAAAACCATTGGAGACAAAAAACAAAAAATGGGTGCCTAATGTATGTAAAAGCTGTGTTGAGGAACAACGAGAAATAGGATACGTTTCAAATTCCGTTCTCCAATGATCTGGCGTAAAACGGCTTAATCATCACGATATCTGTGTTGTGAATATATCAAGAATCAGCAAGATAAACCGCTCTAAATGGATTTAACCTACATCAACAACAGCTGTTGGACCTGTTATGAGTTCGAATTATCGAATAATGATGATTGTAGTTTTTTTATAGTTAAATAAAAAAAAAAAGTTTTTAAAAAAAATTGTTTTTTTATGTCTATAAACCATTAGAGAGAGATAATGGCCTCAAATACAAAAAACGTCATATAACAAAAACTTAAAATACATGAAAATTTGTTTATTTTACAGAAAATTTCATTGTTTTTACATTTGTTGTAAAAGACAGACAAAAAATCGGTTAAAAATTAATAAGTTAATGTTCCCAAATGTTTCCCTACACCTGGTATTTGGGCTATATAAAAAATTATAAGATTCATTTTCACAATGTTTTTTTTTTTTTTTTTTTTAAAGAGAGGCAACACTCAGGAAATACTTCCTATATTTCGTGTGTTGCTTTCTTTGGAAAGGGATGGTTTAGAGATGAAAGGTGGGGGAAAGATGAAGGGCTTCAGACATGGCAAGACTGTAATTGCGCGAGATGATAAGTCTTAGAACAGTTGTTGCTCGCCACTTGATGGAGAGTTGGCGAACTTATTGAAGCTTTTTGGTTCATAGCCCTGATTCATTATTTTACTTCGGTGGGGTTAATTGCTATGGGAACACCGAAGGTGGACATTGCGATACGTATGAGGGATAGAAAAAACTCATACATATTAATTTGTTGTTGCCGGCACCGGGGATCGAACCCGGGACCTTCTGTGTAAAAGTCCAACGCGCTAACCATTACACCACAACGCCTACCAATTAAACTATTTGTTAAATTTTAACTGAACATTCAGTAATTGGGCCTAAGTGGAATAATCCAAATCCAAAACTTCAGCTTAAAGGCAAATCCTTGCATTTTTGTAGATATCCCAAAAAGTAGTTGAGATTCCCCACAGAAATTGGTCATGGTATTTAGAACACGTGTTTGGCTACTTATATAAAAAATATAAAAAAATTAAAGGCCATTTTACAAAAAAAATAATTTTGAACATTTGTTTTATAAAAAAAAAATGATTTACAAAACTTTTCATCTTTTTTTTATAAAATTTCTGAACCTATTTCTATGCAAAAAGAATTTTTTCAATACCTTCCACACAACAAAAGTTAAAAGATGTAGCACAGCCGAATTTTGCGACATTTTAAAGCTACAGGGCTGCCACAGTTTACAAAATAAAAAAAATGGGTTTTGGTCAAATATACTCACCAAATATTAAAAAAAATCAGTGGCCATCGAAAAATTTGTAGTTTAACAAAACAATTATTCGGAACTTCGAAACGATTTATGTGGGAACTTTTTGAAAACCGCGAAAAAGTAATGTTATGTTTCTTAATATGTTTTATAGTCTTTTCGACTACGATAGGTAAAATTTAATCTTTTCAAAAAATAATCAAAAGTTATAACCCTAGTGTGCGTGCATTCAAGTCGAAACTTTTTTAAAATAGTGATTTTGTATTAATTAAAAGTATGATTGTTTATGAAACAAACAAAAAAAAGATGATTGTCTGAACAATGTCAACACTTTATTTTAAACAAAACGTAAATTTTTTAAGAGTCAAAAGGAGAAGTTACCCAGCAAAAAATTTCCAAAAAGATAAGTGGGTTTGAAATCAAGCATTTTGGGCAGAACGCATTCCTTACTAAATTACCTACTCGATTCTTTTAACAGGGCATGAGGCTAAAATAATTGATTCTTTAGAATTGATTATTTTTTTATCGAAGAACTAAGAACTACATACATCTTTTAACAAAGAAATAGTTCCATGGTAAAACTACGAAATACTTAAACAAAAAAAAAAAAAAATAGTTCCCTAGAAAAAATAAGAAGTACTTACATTTAAAAAAGGAAGTTGTTCCATATTAAAAATAATAACTATAAACCATTTGCAACTAGTTACAATTTAAAAAAAAAGAAGTACTTATAACATTGTCACAAAAAAATAACGGAATTCGAGGGCGGAACAATAAGTCCGTGACTTTTTGAATGAAACTCAGTTTTTTTTGCAAAAAAAATTTTATTTTTGAACATAATCTCCTTTTAGCTCAATGCACTTAGTCCAACGTTTCTTCCATTTTTGTGTCCCTTCCAAAAAATATGATTTTTCGAGGTCCATAAAATAGATATTTGTTTAATCAATAATTTCATCGTTGGATTATTTCTTCTTTCCACCGAGCCATTTCTTTAGGTTTGGAAATAGTCACCGGAGAATATGACGGATGAGGTACCAATTCGTATCCCAATTCATGGAATTTTGCCATTGAGACTGCACACGTGTGCACCCGTGCATTATCTTGATGAAAAAGAACTTTTTTATTGGTCATATGGGGTCGTTTTTTTTAAATCCTCGTTAAATCGGTTCAATAAGTTGCCATAATATTCGCCGTTTATTGTTTTTCCCTTTTGAAGGTAATCGATGTGGATTATCCCGCGTGCACTCCAACAAACTGTTGCCATCACCTTATTGGCCGACAGACTTACCTTGGCCTTCTTCGGAGCCGGTTCACCCGGAGAAACTGCTGTTTAGACTGCCGCTTCGTCTTCGGATTGTTGTAATGGATCCATGTTTCATCCACACTTACAAAACGACTCAAAAACTCATTCGTATTGCGGTTAAACAACTCTAAACAATACTTTGAAGTTTTCACACGATTTTTTTATGGTCAATAGAGAGCAAACGCGGCACCCATCTTGCAGACAGCTTTCTTAAACCCAACTGATCAAATCGAAACCACACTACCATATGTAATGCCTATGGCTTCAACAATTTCACGCACATTTACTATTCGATCGGCGAACACCATATCGTGGATTTTTTCGACATTTTAGGGTGTAATGTTGAAATCGATGATGCAGAGTCTCCATAGTATTTATCAAGCTTTCCCTTGGAAATTCACTTTTTTCCACGCGGTTGTATGTTTTGAACAGCTGTTAAACGCAAAGTAAATGATGGAACTTGCTCAAAATTTGACAGTAGTCTATTAACAGGTGGTACTTGATGGGAGCAGTGTTGCATTATAACTACGAGGGAAGTTCGACAAGTCACGGACTTATTGAACCGCCCTCGTATAAACCAAAATATAAATTTTTCAAAAAAAAAACCAATTAAAAGGTTAAATTTAAAACAAAAATATGACTCAGGCACACTTACTCACGAAAACGTCAGTAATTTTTAACTTTCACTCACAATTTTCTGCTCACGTGCTCATCCCTAATTTATACCTAACCACAGTTTGACAAAATTTTGGCAACATGCAATTTCTGTTTTTAGTATTATTTTCCTGCAAATAAAAATTCATTTGAAAAAATATATAGATAAATTCTTGAAAATTGTATTACTTTTTTTTCAAAATTAGGATCTACTTCCAATAACATCCTTTTATTAAGAAAAAGCTAATTGTTACTTCTTGATTACAAAAAGTTATACATATAAGTTTTTAACATTGTTATTTTCTTTTAAGTAAATAATTACTTTGTTATTGAGTTCATGCTTTCTGGTTTAAATTTAAAGAATTGATTACAATACTACTTGCTTTTTTGCAGTTACTAAATTTGGTAATGAGATACGTAAGCAAGTGTTGGCATCACTTTCTTTTTGGAATGTGTAAGTTTTTAATGGGTAGCGATGACAGTTAAAATAAAAAAAATATGTTTTGACTTGTAAGGATTTAGTTTATTTGAATTGTTAAATTTTTCAATAAAAAGATTATAAATTTAAGAAATATTTACACCCCAATCGAATGCTTCGGTTGTAGAGACCGAATTTTTCGGTTGCGGCAACAGTCATGCGTTGGAAACTACAGAAATTCTGTTACAACAATAGAATTTCGATTGCCACAACAGAAATTCGGTAATAACTACCGAAAAAGTCGATAGCTACAGCCGAACCATTCGATTGGCAACAAATATGGTTGCTACTTCCGCGTCTGTTCCCTGTGTAAGGAAGGCTAATACACACAATCAGCCTTACTGTTCAGAAATTTAAAATAGACATTTATTTGAAATTTACGAGTAAATTTTTGGGTTTAATTTTTAAGAATTATGATTGTTGTGTATTTACCCTATGGGTAATGAGGAGCAATTGACCTAAAAGTGACTGGTTAAAGAAGGACTTATCACAGGAGTGGTATAATTTAATACTGAAGTGGGTTAAGCAGTGTCAATTGTCCTAAAATTACCAATCTTGTGATTGGTAAAGGGAGGACATACCACTTAAACAGAATGCTTATTAACAAGAAAAAGCCATTTGGCCAGAATTTTACCCACTGGAAGCTGTTTAGTTTTCCTTTATTTTTTAAACTAAAAATTATTAACTTTGTTTTTTTTGTCGAAAATTGACTTAAAAGAACCTGGAGGTAGGACATATCACATAACTGGTATACATATTGACTAGAAAAAATCAATGAGTTAGAAATTTATTGTTTTATATTCTACCATTTTTTACATTCAAAATTATTAAATTGTACGACATGTCCCTTTCAGGATAGCCAGGTGGTTAGTCCGTTTTGGTTAGTCCTCCGACATGCACCTTCTGCGACAGTCTTGTGGTATGCCCATCTTGAGTTAGTCCTGTGGCATGCCACTATGTGGTTTAAAGCAGGACAAATGACCCCCTCCTATGACAAGCCCATGTTAAAGTTGACAGTTGTTTACATAGGGAAGGGTTTAGCAAAGAACCGGTCTCTGGCACGAAGGGACCTAGCCTGTTTCACACGCAGGACCGGTCCCATTTATATATATATATATATATATAATGCCCTATGGTTCCTTAAGAGAAACAAAGGGCCGCAAAGGTCCCATTCCCCATAGGGTAGCTAATCAAAATGCTTAAGAGAATAATTGTTTTAATATGGTTCTCATACAAAAAATCAACTAAACCTTAAGAATTAACTAAACTATGTATGAAAATAAAATCGACTGTAAAATGAAACTTTTGCTTTAATATTAATTAAATTTTATAGCAATTAATTGTTTTTAATTAAATATTAAAAAAAATATATTATGGTTGGCATACTTCCCACATCAAACATTTTGGCTTATATCCAATATTATCTAAGACTAGTCAAAACATTTTTTGGAAAGCGTTGCCGAAGATGCTTAAATACTTTAAGATATTAAAAAAAATTATATATATTTGAAAATCACAAATACATGGGGGGGTATTTGTGATTTTTTGCTTTTTTTAATTTATGTTTTTACTAAAGTCAAGGTCTATATTTATTATTATTTAAATTGTGGTCAACAGCTTCGTCAAATGCTTTATTTATAACAAATGCATGCAGGTATAGAGTAAGTTCGGGTAATGTGGAATACCTATTTTATTTTTATAGTTTTCCCACTAAAGTATATTACAAGGTCGATGTTAAAATATAACTTGATTTCTTGTCGAACTGTGTTCACAACAAAAATGCATTATCTTTGTTGTAAAAAGGTTATATACGAAAAAGCTTAGGCATCATTACCCTCCATGCTCAAACATGTGGAGTATCTAGTATCCGCAATCAAATCTAAACAGTTTTTTTTTTTTGAAGATTAAAATATAAAATAATTACAGAATCTGTTTCGATTTTTTGCAGAAAGAATTTTATTGGACGAAAAATAATGAAAGTTTTCAGTGAACTAATGCAATTCACAAAGTTAATGAAAAATTTCTTAAAATATGAAAATAGTTTTTTAATGAAGTTTTTTTATTGTGTGAATGGA
This sequence comes from Delia radicum, assembly GCA_021234595.1. Lineage (NCBI taxonomy): Eukaryota > Metazoa > Arthropoda > Insecta > Diptera > Anthomyiidae > Delia > Delia radicum. The sequence continues at coordinate 74,019,102 of CM037851.1, read as the reverse complement.
AATTTTAATAAATAAAATTATATTTTTCATAAAATTTATGAAAACTTGCATTAGTTTTATGAAAAGTTTTAATGGACAAGTTCAAGTTGCTTCTATACAACATTTCACTAATATCATGCAGAAAAGCGTCTCCGATTGTAGAAAAATATCGACATAAACTGTTTTTTATTATATAGGTATATTATGAGGTCTCGGGTTTTAATTCACAAAACCTGTACGTATCCGTAGAGAATCGTCCCATCTTGTACAATTGATACCTAAGGCCACAGTGTCCCGTGAGGTAACCCGTCACGGTCCTTAGTTCGCCCCTTGTCATAGACAAGAGTTTCCGCGACCTCTCCCCAGAGGGAGATATAAACAGCCTCGCCTGTCGCTGCCCAGGCGATCTGGTCCAATAGGCCCCAAACTCCGACTCCCTCCATCTTCTGAGCCTATCTCTGACATATCCATTGGGTACGCCACAGAAGGGTTCAGGGTCAATGAATTGTCGACGAGCTCCGCAGTTGGCCAAGCAGTCAGCTAGTTCGTTGCCCTCATGGCCAGGAACCCAGCCCAGTGTCAAGGAGTTGTTAAGTCCTAGACGATTTAGAGAGTCGATACATTCCTTAACCAGACCCGACGACACATCTTGAGCCCTCAAGGCACCAAGTGCCGCCTGGCTGTCAGATAGATAGTATTCCACTTTAGAGGAGAAGACAGTTCCATAAATGCTAAAAATAGTTAAGAAGAGATCTCTACATTCTTGTAAAACGTAATAATACAATTTAAGATTCTTATATTAAATTAAAAAAATGAGCGGCTAATTTGGAATAGTTTTCGACATTACCCGCCTTAATGTACTCCACATTAGCCGATCTGCACCTAAATTTTTGAAAAAATTATTAAAAATTGTTAAACGTAATATTAACACCAATTAATGGCATCAAAAATTCGATAATTCATATTCTTTTAGACACAACTGCAAAATATTAACATATGCAACATTTTTTCTACCAAATAAATCTTAGAACACATGTAAAATAGTCAAACATTCCAAGTTTTAGTTTTCAAACAATTAAAAACTAACGGTTATGATTAGTCACAAAAATGAAAGCGTGATATTAATTTATATTAATATGCAACGGTTAAGCCAACAAACATTGCTCAAATAATCCGTATTTCCCAAATAAAGTGGCGTTCCACATTACCCGCCTACTCCACATTACCCGCACTTACTCTACTTTTGTTTGATTTTTGTGGAAGAAAAATTCTTAGCATATATAGGAGTTTTATATCAAAGTATACTTTGCAGCTCTATAAAAGTAATCAAGTTACCTTGAATTTTTAAATTGGGTATGAATTGGCAGAATGTCAGTCAGTTCCCGATAAAAAAAGTTATGTGTCAAATACAAAACCAAATCTCATTTGATATAGATTGATATTTATTCTTATCCGAGTTTATCAAAATTGATGTATCCACTAATATCCCATGAGATCCCTCAAATATAGTACTTGATTAAATTAGATCAAAATTGATCTCAACATTGTGGTATAAAATAATATCTAACTTAAGATCCTGATAGATCCCAAAATATTAAATGTGATTAATTCAGATCTTATTTGATACAAAATTATAAGTAATTTTTGGTGGATAGCATAAGATATTTTGAGATTAAATTAGATGTACATAACTACCATGACATATATAATGTTAAATAAAATTTAAAAAAAAAAATTCAAGAAAAATTATTTATATATCTAGCGCATATATAATTATGTATGGGGTAATATGTTTAACAATATATAACTATCTCTTATAAGCATAGAAAATATTAATGATGTTGCAACATATATAAACATATCTCAAATTAAATTGCTAAGCATGTGTCATATATGGAATCTTAAATAATTGTATCCTACACCATTTAATGTCATATACAATTATATCTTAAGTTGTATTATACATATTGCATAAACATATCTAATAGCGCACACAAAAATATTTTACATAAGACAAAATATACCCGAAAAAAATTATATGGTACATATCTAAATAAATAAGGTACAATAACTAATCAGATACAATTTAATCCGAAAAATGGTGAATAAAATTGTATATACGTGGATCAAACTGGATTTAGTTTCTTCTAATGATATACAATTGAATCCAAATTTTGACCAGATATTTTTGTACTAAATAATGTAATACAATTAGGTCCAATTTCGTATAAATGGTTCAATTTGTACTTTTGTTAAATATAATATGTAAATTAAAAAAAAATTATTTTAAAGTTATATTAGTTTTTTGTTTTTATATACATCGAGATTATTTTTATGTTATTTTCAATTTATAACGAGCTTTCAACCTCCGTATATTTACAAAAATATAGCAAATCAAACATATTAGCTAGGTTGATACTAGTATTTCGATCTGGCTAAAGATCTCATCAGAACCCGAAGTTTTAGAAAAGCTAGAGCCTCCATAATAGGCAGAACTTTAACAAAAAACCTATTAATCATCAATTCTGCTCCATTCTTGTCTTCTTAGTAGTCAAACACGTGGTTAGGTCTTTTCCTAACAAGCATCATGACGTTACTAAACTTTGAAGACCAAATATGTTCTATTTATATAAAAAAAAATGTTAGTGTTTACTCTGGCTCAAGTAATATTTTTTATACAAGATTATTTATGATTTTATATGATTTTGCATACACTCAAAAAAAAAAGTTTGTAAAGTTAGCAAACAATTTTGCTGAGTCAGCAAAATTTTAGTCAGGAGGATGCTTGCAAAAAAGTACCTAATGTCAGCAAAATCGTTTGCTGAAAATCAGCGAGCTGATTTGTAGATTCAGCAAAAGTTTTGCTAACACTTAGTAGATTCGAAATAAAAAAGCCCTGCTAAAAATTAATAAATTTTTTGCTGAATTTTAGTAGACTGAAAAAAACGCAAAAAATTTGTAGAAAAATTGTAATTTAGTTAATTTATTTGCTGAAAATCATAAAACATATTTTTGTGATTCTTTTAAAAATAATTTACAATAATTACGAAATATAAAAATTTTCATTTTCCCACATTGCCGACATGAATTAATTTAATATCTGAAAATATATAGAAATAAATATATATAACATAACAAAAATTTTCTTTCAACTACTTACATCAATCGTTGTCTAAATGATGCTTTCTTTTATAGAACGCAACTGCCTAAGATAATTATAGAAACGAAACGAAAAAATAAACAAAAACAAACGAATCGAAACGAAAAAAAACAACCCTTTTTGCAATAAGAAAAAGGAACCATAAAAATCTACCTAAGATGTGTGTCTTTGTCTTTCGCTTTAGAGGCCATTTAAACAAAGAAATTAATTGCAAGCGATTTTTGAATTCTCTTTTAAAGTTGATTCTAAAAATCATGAACATTTAAACGAGGAGTTTTTGCATATAATTTTTTTGACGTTTATTTTTCCAATCTTCTTTAATTGTTCATTCGTTGAAATTTAATTTATTCGTAATAATTAAAAATAATATAATTTAATAATATATATAATATAAAATAATATAATTTAAAATAATATATAAATAGTTCTTTATTCCACATTATTTATTTATTATTTTACACAACACTTGAGAAGCCGAATACGAATAAAGCAAATTAACAAGAATACGAACGATAGCAAAAAGAAATGTCAAAAAATATCTTGAAAAACGAAAACCGTGCAATTTTTGCTACCCCGCTTGCTTCTCTACCCCGTTTGCCTACAAACAATAATTGCAGGCAACGTTGCAGGCAACAAATTGCTCCGTTTAAATGGCCTCTTACTCTGTCTACATTTCTGTATATGTTTGTTTGCAATTTGACCACACTATTATTAATATTAAACATTTAGTTTAAATAAATAAATATTTTATTTTGTCTTTTATTTAATTAATAGACAATTATTTTCACAAGCCGGTGACAACGCAAAATTTAAGTTGTTTTAATCCTCAATTTTGTTTTAAGTATGAAAAAGAGATACAAAAACTTCCATGGTTGATTTTTTTATATGTCTTATTAAACATGCCGCGACATCTGCTTCATTGTGCGTATATCTTTCAATCTGGTTGTCGTCCACACTATTAATGTGCTTATCAGCACAATTTTTTTTAGCAAAATTAATTAGTAAAACATTAGTATATTAGTAAACATTAGTATAAAACAGTTAAGTGCTGAATAAGTATAACAAAAATTTTAGCTAAAAACACGATTTTGCTAAAAAATAGTATACCTGATTTACAAGACGTTTTACTAACTTTTCTACTAACTTATTTTTTTGAGTGTACAACATTATTGAATTTTTCACTGAAGGTAAGATTTGCATTATGAAAGTAATAAAAGGTCAAATACGTTTGTAGGTTCTAAACAATTTACTTTTATATAAAATTAATTGAAATTAATTAAGAAGAATGAAATTATGCATAAACGGAATTTTAAAATTTTAAATCGTATCGAATAAATGGTTTCTTTAAGAAAAATCAACAGACAATATGTAGTTCATATTAACCGAGGTAAAATTTAAAATTTAAAACTATTCGAAAATTTGAGAAAATCTTTCATTCGATTAAAAAAAATAAACCCCTTACGATACATTTAATCATAACTGTATGTGTTTTAGGATTAAAATTGTTCAAAATTCAAAAAAATGATGGGAGATAGTGCAAAGCTTTGGACGGTTTGTTTTAAAAATGTTGAATTATATGAAACTTTGTTGTGGGAATTCCAGAAACAGTTCGCCTTAGGCGAGAGTTCATATACCCAAACCTTGGGACTTTCTTGTATTTTAAATAAAACATGGATTTCTTATTTGCATGCATTAAGATACTATAAAATGTTTATTTGAAGTAAGAATATGCTACAGATATTAAAAAAAATTCTCATTGAGTTTGTGATTTAACATAACAAATATCTCTAGAAATTCTAATAACAAAGTCCCCTGAAGATTTCCTTGGGCAGGAATGAAATCCGGATAGGGACACGCCTACAGCAGATTGTTTTTCACAATTTGTTAAATAAGTTTTAAGACTTTAGCACATTTAATTACTATAAATGCAATTAATGTTTATCCCGATGAAAATAAATTTATAATAACAAATATGCAGGTGCTTGTGCAAATTTAAATGTAACTGACACTAATAGAAAACATATGATTTTCTATTGTTGATTTACTTGAATAAACGTCACTACATTGCTAGGTCTGTCAAAAAAAGCAGAGTAGTATTTGGAAGATGACAAAGCCAATTGTGATAATATTTTGTTGTTGTTTTGGTTTTTTCTTTGATATTTTAAATTTTGAATCTCGCTCCTAGACGAGGACAAGAAATTCTCATTGAGTTTGTGATTGTCAGGAATGAAATCCGGATAGGGACACGCCTACAGCAGATTGTTTTTCACAATTTGTTAAATAAGTTTTGGGACTTTAGCACATTTAATTACTATAAATGCATATTTGCGCATGTTTCAAATAAAATAAAGTAAACTTTATATGAAAATTGTTTTTCTAACAAAAACTAAAAATAAAAACAATGCTACACTCTATACAAGATTTTTTTTTAATAGTTTTTCCTTAGATATATTCAAACAACATTTCAAAATTAAAAAAAAAAAAACAAAAAAAAAATGGAATGTAATTGATTTCGAATAAAAATTTAATTTAAAATGGTATATGGAATTGGATTAAACTTGATCTTACAATTTGAATTCCTTGTGGCATATCTGATTATATATGGTAACATAAATTAAGAGATAAATTTTGATATGGGGCAATATAAAATTTATTCGAAAAACAAAAAATTTATCTTTTAATATATTATGTCATACAAAGCCATATATAACCAGACATAGTTGTATTAAATAATATAACATAATATACAACTCTTTTTACTCGTTTATATATTATTATATCTTAAATTATATAGCTTGTATGTAACCATATACCAGCTAAATCTCAGTAATGGGCTGTCATTACCAGTATCAAAATAATAAGCAGTAGTATTAGAGCCAACTGCATATAATTCGACGTTAAAACTCATTATTTCTGTTCGACGAGATCGATTTTTGTAAATAGTTTTAAATATTTGCTGCATGAAAAAACCGCACAAAATTTGTACACTCACTTACCGGCTGCATTACAAAAAATATATAGAAAATGCGCGGTTACCAAAATAAGTAGTTATTTACACTTATAAGCAACTAGAAAAATGTGTGATTACAAGTTTTGAAATAATATGGCTTACCCGTATACTTATCCGTAATTAAAAAAAAGTAGTTGTCAAAAAGACATTATATTTGTAATTAAATAAATAGTCGCGGGTAAGCTTGACTGCTTATTGAAAAAACTAGTAAAAATAACTAGTGCTGACGCCAAATTATAATGTGTTAAGATATTTATTTTTCTTATATAATTTTATTATATAATTTTAATGAAAGATTTGTCTGAAATATGATTAAATAGTATATTATATATAAAAATGTGTTATTATATATGACAATAGATCTACCAAATCTTATTATGCATAGCATATATGTTTAATATCTAATTTTATAAAGGTCAATATATAAATATATATCGTTTTATATGTTACCATATAAGAAACATCTAATAATATATGACTATGCATGCTACCATATATAATCATATATAATCATATATTATACGTATTATATATTTTAAGATGAAATAACATAACAACATATATAATTTTTTTTTACTCGGGTTATTAAAATATTTATTTGGTTTGAATCATTATTAGCGATAGTGAATATTTTCTATAGGCCTTTTTTCATCGATTTTCATAAGAATCCATTACTTTTAGCTATTTTTTTTATAATCAGTAGTGCTTAGTAAAATGCCAAAAGAAACCGCCCTTTCTGATTTGGAAAAAAAAATTTTTTGACTTTTACAACCCAAAAACAATCAATTTCCAAAATATTGCGATTAATTGGCCGAAGTCGAAGCGTAATCGACAATTTGTTTAATGAAAAGGGAAATTATGGAACAAAGAAGAGATGTGGAAGAAAATTCATGTAATTCTACCATAAGCTGCAGAGAGCTCCTCTTCAGTGAGCAAATCAACATCTTGGCGAGTTCTAAATGAATCCGAAAATATTGTGCGAAGTATGAACGTAAATAAATGAACGAAGTTCCACGACTTTTAGACAGGCACAGAATCAAACGTATGGAATACGCAAAGCTAAACATGACCACAAATTGGAACACGATATGGCAAAATTCGATATAATTTTTTCATAAATTAAAACTCTCTTTCACTCACGGTGATATTTTCGGACGAGAAAAATGGAATTTGGATGGTCCTTACGGAAATACCCACTATTGCCACGACTTGCATAAATAACCCGTACCTCTGGAAATTCAGTTCACATCATCAAGAATGAATAGTTCTAATTATACTTCAGTATTGATCGGACATGGGCGGCGTCAATTACATTTCACAATCATTCACTTGTGAAATTTGTCATATAATTAATAATTTCAGACTTACGCTCACTCTTGTTGACTTAAACGCTACCGTGCAAAATTTTCAGTTTTGTGAATACCAGACATGGGACATAGTACCAGTATTTGTGTATTTAATTACAGGCCAATTACTTTTCTACGTCTAATTACATGTAATTGCTTGTAATTGAGTAATTGCCCTGTAATTAAATACCCAGATGTTGTTACTAATCCCCATGTTTGGTATTAAAATGTTTACAAATTTTTTAAGAAAACGTTTAAGCCCACAAGTGTGAGCGTAGGTCTAAAATTATTAATGATATTGCAAACTTCCACAAGTGAATGATTGTGAAATGTAATTGACGCCACTCATGTCTGTTATTGATGCGAATTTACTAGACGACCCCAATGGAAACTGTATTTTCATGCAAAAATTCATACCATAGAAAGTCTATACTAAAAAAAAAAATCTCTAAAGTCAGCTAAATTTTTGCTGGGAGGATCCTTGCGGAAAAATATAAAAGTAATAAATTCAGCAAAAATTTTGCTAAATTTAGAAAAAATTTTGCTAAATTCTGAAATTAGCAACTTCTTTGCAAGTATCATCCCAGCAAACATGTTGCAAACTATACAGATTTTTTTTTAGGTATATTGGGTATATTGGTTCGTAAGGTTTAAGCCAATGAGAGAGAGGCAATTTAACACGGTTGAAGAGCACAAATCCGCCATTTTCGCAGAGTGGTCAAGTAGAATTAAAATTATTACAAAACTTAATCAGTTCTATGCATAAAATTTTCAAAAAATGTTGGATGATGAAAAATACTTTTCTATTGCTTAGAACAAGGGAAGTATTAATTCTGGACTTCACACTGATGACTTGAAAAAAAACTCAAGACAAGGAACGGTATTCGACCAAAGCGAAATTTTGACCAAAAGTACTAGTGTGGGCAGCAGGCACGAAGCCAGAACTATGTTTTACCGGTCCAACAATGCATAAAAAAATTTGTTTTTCTTGTTGTTGTAATTGTTGTTGTTGGGCCGTTAAAACAAAGTTCAGGCTACGTGCCTGGTGGGCAGCTATTTCGGCAAAAGGTATATCACAACTTTACATCCAGGATTCAAAAGCTATGGCTGTAAACGCAGATGTGTACATTGTTTAGTAAAACTCTAAAGACAACATATTATTTTGGCCAGATTTAGAAAGCTGTCATTATGCCAAAATTAGAATGGCTTAATGCAAAAAACATACCTTTTGTGCCGAAATACGCAAATCCTCGAAATGTCCCAAAAGCACATCCAATTGAGGACTTTTGGGGTCTTTTATGTCAAAAAGTGTATAAAAATGGTTGGAAAGCCAAATGCACTGAAGAATTGAAGAAAACATTAAAAAGCATTGTAAAAAATTTACATGAATATCGTCCAAAGCATGATTGGAGGTGTCAAACATAAAATTCGATAAATATAGGATCGCGGCCCGTTGGCTGTCTATAAAAAGTGAATTAATAATTTATACTGTGTTATAAATAAAAACAATTTTTCAAAAAAAAAAACAATTATTTTTTTAACTACAAGCGCTTTGAAATTGTTCAACTACTAAATTGGCATAGGTTTAATATGAAACTCAGAGAATCATAGGGTTTTAAAAAAAAAATCTTTTTTGCGATTAGTTCTTATAGTTTCGAGATTTTGAAATTAGTGCCTGTAACCAACAAAACAAACGATTATTATCAGCGGTCAAAATTGAAATAACTTGTTTAGTTTAAATTTTAAAGAGCTGCAAAGTATAACTTAATACATGGGTTATAAATATGAAACGGACCTTATATGAAAAAAATAAACATTGTTTCCTGGATATTTTTAAATACTCCAAATATAAATTTTAAAATCAATTTAATTTTATGTAGCCTTGCCAGCAAACAGGCTCAAAAATTAATCAGAAATGGGCTCAAAAACTATTATTCAAATTTCATATTTTGTATGAAAGTGGTTCATCCAAAAGAGAATTCCTTTTTTTTTTAATTTAAAAATTACTTAGAAAATATCATTAAAAAAATTCTATTGGCTCAATACTAAATCCTTTTTGGAGTCTTTTTTTAATTGTTTAGAAAATATTCTTATTCAATTACATTTCTGAGTCAGTTCTGAACAAATTTTTGGATCAAAAAAGTTTCTTTAAATGGTTGTGTCTTTTATTAATCAATTTGGAAGGCTCATATTTTCGTCCAAAAAATTTGTAAGTTTTGACAATAAAAATTTGAAATTTCAAAACTTTTTGTTTTATTTGATTAATTTTTGACTCATAGAATAGGAACCCCCCCTAAAAAGTATACAAAATTTTGCTGGCTGGGAGGTTATTTAAAATATTATTCAAATAACTTAAAAAAATAGATCTCGAACACTTTTGAACCAAAATTATTTTGTTAAAATCATATTCTTCAAATATATTTTATAATTTGTTAGTAAAATATTTTGGTATATATCAAATTTTATTACCTAAAGTTTTAAATATTAGTTCGCTAAACTTTTTAAAGGTGAAATCTATTACAATAGGATGCTTCTGTGTTTGGTTACTACCACCAGTTAACAATACGTTTCCATTCATACAAAAATTAACAAAAATAAATTTATATATGTCGTTTATTTTTATAGCAGCATAAAATGATTGAAGTATTTGCGACAAAATATTGATTGTATTGTTTGCTTAAGATGACCTTATTTTTTTTTTGTCGGTTAAAAATTATTTGCAAATTATCTTTGCACATCATTTTACAAAAGTGTCATATTTATGGAATTTTAACAGTTTTTGTTTATTGCACATATAAATTTTAAATGTAAATATTTATTATAATTTGTTAAAAAAATTTCTTTATTTTAAATTTAGTTTATTTCTTTGAAAATGTATCGTTTGGTAAGTAAAGTAAAATTTACACAATAATGATCAAATTTTATAAAACGAAATGTTGTAAATCTACATATTTGAGGAAAAAAAAATGTAATTGAATTTTAGAGTTGGTATAATTTTTTTGGATTCCATTTAAAAAAAACTGATTGAAATTTGGAGGCAATTGCTTATATGATAGTCATCGATCGATTAAATAATTGTTTAGCGTTAACAAGTAAAAAATTACACTTTTTTTAGTTTAGAAAAAGAATCCCAGTGTAGAAAAGCGTTACAGTGCAAGTATTTATGTAAGTACATATTTGGTAATGGCAAGTACTTACAATTTTAATTACAAATCTCATTAGTTTATATGGCGATACATGGGGACATGTCATTACTAACCACCTTAAGAAAAATACAAAAATATGTGGTTACCTATAAGTTTACCAGTATTGACGAAAGGGATGAGTCTATACTCAGGGAACTTCTGATGAAAATATGTGTAGTTATTTGAGTTGTTATGCAGTATATTTTTTTAAGTGAATAACAAACAATTGTGGAAGAAATTTTTGTTTTGACTACAATTATTGTACATTAAAAAAAAAACAAACCACAACAAATTACTGTATTATGATTTTACATTAATTTTATACATTAGTTTTTTTTTTTATTTAAAAAACAAAACAACTAAATGTTTGTTTATTTTTTTACTGCATAATTGGTTTATTTTTACTACATTTGTGGTTCATTTTCTGAACAGTAAGAAATAAATAACAATGTTAGTTGAATTTATTGAAATGTAAGTCGTTTTTTCTTCAAGTTAAATTTAATTTGTTTTTAACTACATTTGCAGTGGTCTTTCTTTACCTACATAGTATTCTAAGTGTACAAATAAATTTTCAAAAAAACTAAATTTAACAAAAAAAAATATATTTTGTTTAATCATAACCTGGAAATCCAGGTTGTTAGTCCACCGCTCTACCATTTGTACTATCTCGACATGTTAATCTTGATAAATAAAAACATAAATGACTTGCTTGCCAGAATGTCATTTCTTATCAGCTTACAAAAAAATCAAAAATATGTTGTTACTACCCAGGTAGAAATTGTCAACCGTACAAAAAAAATAGTACTACCAAATCACTGTTGGTTTTGTAAAATTTAATGTAAAATATATATTTGGAAACCCGACTTAAAAAAACTGATATAGAGCTTTATATAATGTTATTTAATTTAAATTGTATGAAATTATCGTGAAAGTATCATATAAGATTAAACCATTGACTTCATTAGGGAGAAATTATATCTCATTGAAAAGCTTATAAAATCTTCTTTTGTATGATATGTATTCTAGGCTGGCCCGAATAAAAAAAAATTAGGAATACCACTCACTCGATGCATATTAAAGAGCTGCATATAGGAAAATCAATAAAAAAAGTCGATCTTCAGATCTCTACCAGCAATTGAAGTTACCGGTTGTAGTGAATTTTAAACAAACAAAACTTTCGAATTTTTTTTTTCGAAAAAGTTTCGAAATTTTTGGCTTATTACTGGAAAATATTTTTAAATTTTCTATAGAGTAATTTTGGTCCACCAGAGGACTTTTTAGTTTTGAGCAAGTACAATTGTTTTATGTACAAATAAAAAAAAAAAAATATATATAAAGTATAGAAATTGTGCTTGGTCTAAATTAAAAAAATCCTCCGATTTACCAAAGTTACTCTACAGAAACTTTGGAGTCATATTTAAAAAAAAAACAGAAAATCGAAACTTTTTTTAGTCAAAGTGCACTAAAACAGGAAACTTTAATCGCTGGTAAGGAACTGAAAATCCACACCAAATTTTTTTTTACTAATTTTAAGGTGTATATTTTTGATATCACGAACGAAAACACGAAGCACAACAATTTATTTCAATTTTAAGCAATCACATATTGCTCAGTTGGTAGAGTTATCGATACCATTGTTGCCAGGTTTGACGATTTATCGTCATTTTGACGATTTTTAGTACCAAAATTACTAAATGACGATTGGACGATTTTTGCTTCGAAAATGACGTTTTTGATAAACGTTTAATATGTCAGCAAAACATTTTTATTTGCTATTATTAAAAAATCACCGGATCTATTTTTGGATTTTTATTATTTCGTTAAAATTAAAAACTATTTTTTATTGAAAGTTTAGCAAAAAAGTTATTTTATGGATTCATGTTAGGTTGTTAGGTGTTAGTTTTTTAATTTATTTTCTGCACTTAATAAAGGTAAATACCACTGCAAATGTAGCTAAAATCAAATGAAATTTCACTTGAAAAAAGAACGACTTACATTTTAGTAAATTCAAATAACATAGTCGTTTGTTTTTTACTGTTCAAAAAATTAACTACAATTGTATTATTAATGAGTGCTTCAGTCAGTGCAGTAAAACATAAACAAACATTAATTTGTTTTGTTTTCTTAAATAAATAAAAAATACTGTATAAAATGAATGTAAAATCATAATACTGTAATTTAATGTGGTTTGTTTTTTAAATGAACTAAAATTGTAGTTAAAAATTGAATTTCTTCTACAAATGACAGTGTGTTCACTTAAAAATAAAGATACTGTATAACAACTGAAACAACGACAAATATTTACAGCAGAAGTTCCCTGAGTATGTGCTTACTTTTTTCATGATTGGCAAACACTACCTTTTCATTACAATGACAGTTGCCTGCCACGGTCACACTAATGCCGTTATGAACGTTTTAAAGCTACGATTCCAATAGTGGCATGTGTCTTTACAGGGTTTATTTCAAAATTCTACCCATTAAATTTTGTTACATCAAGAAAATAACGTTATAAATCGTTGCTTCGGTATTTTAGCGTTATTTTGACTTTAACTAGTTCAAGATATTTTAAAATCAAACAGGCTAAATAGAAAACGTTTACATAAGAAGAAAAATGTCTATAATGGAATTGCTTTTTTAAAATTTTCATTCCGCTATTAGTGTTACTGCGATAGCCAATCGCTATTATGAAAAGTTATTGAATGCCAACCCTTCTTTATTTAATATTTATATTTTTATAAAGTTTAATTAGTGTAAGATTGAGATAAAAATAAAATGTTTTTTAAATTAAAAAAAACATCCAAGTTTTTGGGAAACAAACAACGAGTTCGAATATTCTGATATATAAATCCAAAAATAAATCCGGTGCTTAAAAAACAGACCTAATAATAATATAAATAAAGTGTTTCAAAGTGAAACTTCAGATATTCACAATTTATATTTGAAAAGGGAAAAATAAGCGGTAATAAACAGTATTAAAAAAAAAAATAATAAGTACACAGAAAAAAAAAAATTGCGCCAAGTACACATTTTGTTGAATAAAAAAAAATAATCAATTACTTTTGTAATTGATTCAATTAAAAAGTAATCAATATTTTTGTTTATTTAAAGTAATTAATATTATTTAAAATATTGATTACTTTTTAATTGAGTCAATTAAAAAAGTAATTGAGTCAATTAAAAAAGTAATTGATTATGTTTTTTTTATTCAACAAAATGTTTACTTGGCGCAATTTAAGAAATATTTTTTTGTGTGTAATAAATAAAATAATAAATAATTTTTAGCAATATTAAAAACCAACCCAAAATAAAAAATATGAAATAATCAAAAATTTCACAATTTTCACAAACTATGTCATCACATGTAATGCAATTTGAAACTTTAATTCGTTAATGGAAGTCCAAATTTAATAATTAAAGAAAATAACTTTGTTAAAGAATTTCTAAACTATGTAAAAGAATTTAAGATTTAAAAATTGTGCTACTGAAGTGGTGTTTACAGAATTATGTAGAAGGAGTTAACAGTTAAAGTGATAAAGTGATAAAGTGCTATCGTTATAAAATATCATGATTTTCGAAGTTTAAATTACAGAAATTATATTACACCGATAGTACATGAGCACTTGATTATTCTCTTTTTTTTATTAAAACTTTATCCCACTTGTAACAAATATTTTTTGTTTTGACGATTTTTTGACGATTTTTGAAAATATAATGACGATTTTGACGATTTTTATTGAAAAATTTGACGATTTTATGCTCAACATACCTGGCAACACTGATCGATACCTCAGTTGGTAGAGTTATCGCCTAACTAATTGTTAACAACTACAGATCCCAGGTTCGAATCCCAGACTGACCAAGTTATTTATTCAATTGAAAAAAAATATTTGTAAGAATTTTTTTTTTTACAAATTTTTTTTAATAAATTTTTTTTATGAAAATCTTTTTATAGACACATTACTTTTTCGCACCATGTTATCATGCAAGTAACCAGTTACTTTACCCCCAAAAAGCAAATGAGTACACCCATTAGTTTTAGGCTCATCGCGTGTAAAATTCATCACTAAAGATGTAATGTAATGCGTGGAGTCCTATGACGATACATTACATTACACATTATTTGGTTATGTGTGGTTTTGCTGGGTTCCTTTGTTGCAAAAAAAAAGATAAAATTCGAAACCGCGATAAATGCTGTATTTAGTTTATTTTTAATCGTTAAAGAAAATTATTTAGACTTGATTGCGTGTAATGTCTATTTACTCCTCATTGCTCTCTCTGTTTAAGCATGTAGACTTTTTGGGTACCTAAACTTTTTCGAGTATAACTCTTTTTACAATAAAGATAATGCAATTTTGTACTAAGCACATCTAAACAACAAATCAAGTTACATGTTAGCATCGACTTTGTAAATTTATCGTCAATACTTTGGCGGAAAACAAAAAAAATAACAGTTATTACACATTACCCGAACTTCCCAGCAAAACCACACATTACCAAATCATGGGTAAAGTAATGTATCGCCATAGGGCTTCACGCATTACATTACACCTTACTTCACTGATGAATTTTACAGGCGATGAGCCTAAAACTAATGGGTGGACTCATTACCTCGTAGGGGGTAAAGTAACTGGTTACTTATGAGTCATTCTCTATGAAAACACCGAAAAAAATGAAAAATTGTTGCTGGGCCATTTTGGATTTTGTTAAAATTTTGTGGAAATATTCCTAAGGGTTCCAAGAACCAAAATCCAAGAGGATTTAATTTTTGCACACGGCACTACCGGTTCACGCAAAATAAAAAAACTAAAAAGTCTTGTTTTTGTGCGTAGTGGTTTGAGCTGTTAAAATTTTTCTGCTAGAGATATCTAAATGATGAATACATTGTTTTAAAGCTGAAGGATTATAGTTTCTATCAAAAATATAAAATTTGACTTAATTCATACACCCGAAAAATAACGCGGTATTGAAAATAAGCATATTTCATTGGTTTTTTGTGTTTTTCAATGAACTCCAGTGTCGGCGCTAATGAATATAAAAGCATAATAATTCTCAGATACAAATTAGACATGTCGGAGAAAAATACAAAATTAAAATTGGCTCAATCTGGCAACTCGTTATGAAAAAATCGTTACTTGAAATTTGGAAATTTTGAAAATTTGCATATTTCAGGCTACAATTTGGTCATGTTTGTTAGCAGATACAAACTTGAAAATTACAGAGTATTTACTCCCTACTTTTATCTTTATAACACTTCAAGACCCGTTTAGTTATTTTCACTCCTCTCGGATTTACAGGGTTTTAAATAAAAGCCTTTTTGATTTTTTGTATGTATTTTTATACTTCCCTCAATTGTTATATACAGAGAAATTAAAATAAAAACAAGTAGTATTATGAAGAAACAAAGAATAATTATGGACTAAAAAATATATTTAATAAATTCAGTAGATTTTTAATGTTAAAAAATTTTACAGTGGTGGCCAAAAATAGGCAAATGGTATATTTTTATCATTTAAAGTAGAGAAGTTGTAGTTTAAATGTGGGTAATTAAGAATCGTGGAATAAGTTTTATATTATTTTCATAAAGTATTTGTTCTTATAATATTCGGAGTTTCAAAGTTATCAGAAGCTGAAAACTTTCGTACTTTTAACTGACTGTGAGAAATCGGAGAGAAACTGTGGTAGTTTCTTGTATTTTTAATTGTGCAAACATCAATAAATCTTTTTGACAAAAAGTTTTCGATAGCATCAACATCAGGAATGGATACAAAAAAAAATTTATACACGAATTTGAATTTGGAACAAAAATCAAACATTGCTGTAGGTGTTAGGATATGATGATCCGCAGTCCGCTGTAGACTTGCTTTCCTTACAGTCTGCTTAATTGTACCTCCTGCTCCGTCACAAGGACTTTTGCCATGAGAAGTGGCAAAGAAGTGCCACTCAGCTTCTAAGCCGAAATCGTCTTTGTGACGACAAATGTTGATAAAAATTTTTTTATTTTTGTAAAATTTTTGTAAACATAAAAAATCTACTGAATTTATTAAATAAATTTTTTAGTCCATAATTATTCTTTGTTTCTTCATAATACTACTTGTTTTTATTTTAATTTCTCTGTATATAACAATTGAGGGAAGTATAAAAATACATACAAAAATCAAAAAGGCTTTTCTTTAAAACCCTGTAAATCCGAGAGGAGTGAAAATAACTAAACGGGTCTTGAAGTGTTATAAAGTTAAAACTAGGGAGTAAATACTCTGTAATTTTCAAGTTTGTATCTGCTAACAAACATGACCAAATTGTAGCCTGAAATATGCAAATTTTCAAAATTTCCAAATTTCAAGTAACGATTTTTTCATAACGAGTTGCCAGATTGAGCCAATTTTAATTTTGTATTTTTCTCCGACATGTCTAATTTGTATCTGAGAATTATTATGCTTTTATATTCATTAGCGCCGACACTGGAATTCATTGAAAAACACAAAAAACCAATGAAATATGCTTATTTTCAATACCGCGTTATTTTTCGGGTGTATGAATTAACTCAAATTTTATATTTTTGATAGAAACTATAATCCTTCAGCTTTAAAACAAAGTGTTCATCATGTAGATATCTCTAGCAGAAAAATTTTAACAGCTCAAACCACTACGCACAAAAACAAGACTTTTTAGTTTTTTTATTTTGCGTGAACCGGTAGTGCCGTGTGCAAAAATTAAATCCTCTTGGATTTTGGGTTCTAAGAACCTAAATATCATTTCCGGTTAGTTTGAGTAAAATCTAAGATATGCCAGCTTTGCCGATTTGGTGATTTCATACAGAATAACTCTTATATGGTTACATGGTGGGAAAAAGTAGTGTGTCTATAAATAGATTTATAAAAAAAAATGCATAAAATTTTTTTTTACAGATATTTTTGTTTAATTAAATAAATAACTTTTTTTTTTTATTAAATAAATTACGTGGTCATGCTAGGATTCGGACCTGGGGTCTCTGGTATTTAACAATTAGTTAGGCGAGAACTCTACCAACTGAGCTATCGATACATATAATATTTTATTGCTTAAAAATGTAAATGAGTTGTTGGGCTTCGTGTTTTCGTTCGTGATATCAAAAATATACACATTACCCTCATGCTTACAAAAATCACAAAGTAATGTATCTATAAATAGATTTTCAAAAATATATATTAATAATTACTTTACGTTTATAATTCATGCATTATGTAATTGATGATCGGTAAGTCATTATTTTATGTTTTGAAGTAATGTAAAATGTAATGAGGTATCATTACAAGGTAATCCATGAGAGTTTAATTATCCAACTTCTGGTTGGAAAATAATGATACAGGTAAGAAGTACACATTACGCATTACTTTATCGCAGTCATTACCAAAGTTTTGCTGGGTTACTCTATAAATTTCATGTCAGTAATTTTTATATGTAAACCAATATAAAAAAAGGCCATTCGGAAGACTTCGAAATTATTTTCGAAAATTCTATAAATTCTTCATTTTACACTTTCAATGCTCAATCAGGTCAGAGTTTTTGAGTATTTCTCTTAATCATATATTTAAAATTGCCTCAGTTTAAATTTGAATATTTAAATATTTTAAATTTTAAAGAATATCTCTTGAAAGTCTTTGACCCAAATGGATGGGGAAGAGAATCGGCAGTTTTTATCCAAATATATATAATTTTTTGTAAAAAAGAATTATAATTCTTTATTATTACCGTTTATTCATTAGTTGATTATTTCAATTATTTCTCACAGTATGTTAGAAAGAAAAGTATCATTATTATTATTGCTAAATATAATAGACATAAAATGTTTAGTAGAACCAAGTGTTTCCAATTATTTGATCTAGGCGGTTAACCGGTTAAGGTATTATTCGAAAAATCGCGAAAATTAATTAAGCAGTTATTCGGATCGGTTAACCGTCAAAATTGGCGATTAATCGTTTAATCGTTTTTTTTTTTAATATCAAATAAAGTTGGCTGCATTGTTTTAATTTAGAGAAATCTAAAGGGTCTTGAGCAACAAAATGTTATCAACCGGGCAAGGTTTTTTTTTTGTTATAAATGCCACTTTCACAATTATTTTGTAATAATTAAAACTTTTCGGATTATTAGCGTTAACAAATTCTGTTAAATATAGTTAAAACCCAAATTCTGTACATGGAAAAATAAAAAAATATATATTTTTTTAGTGTTTGTAAAAATTTAACTTCGAAATATCTTCTTTAAAACAACGAAAATTGTGAACTTTTAAGTTCATACTAATTTACTACGATAACAATTTAGCATTTTAACTGTAAATTTCTTCATTATGGTTTTTTATTAACCCTCTAATTGGCCAACGATGTTTTGCAACGAAATTCATACCATGTGCTCCACTCGAAAAACCAATAATAAGTTCTTCAACAAAATTGTTTATCGTTGCCTAATTTAGGCGATATGAGCCAAAATATTTTAGGGTGCATTTTGAAAACTAAAGCATATAAAAGAGAAGTTTTGGACAAGAATATTTTTCTTACCAAGATATAACCACGCTCGAAAAACTATTTTTTTTTCTGCTCCTATTTAAGTAGATATCGCGATTTTCGCTTTTTGGAAAAAGCGAAATTAGTCGAAAAAGTATCTAAACATCAATTTATATTGTTCAAACTGCAACGCTTTGCTATTAACACTTAATGTCTTCTTTCTGCAAAATTTCATAAAATCCGTCCATTAATTTATAAGTTAAGACGATGTCCTTTAGAGGAATCCTGATAAAATCCTGTGTGTCCTTGGACTAAAGTTAGCTAGTGCTCTTCTTATGCCCCAGTTAATTTATGCTTTGGAGGTATTTACGGGTACTAGCAGTAATATTCTTAGAAGTCTTCATCTTACAGTTAACCGTATAGTGAGATATGTTTACAGATTGAGGATAAGAGAACATGTCTCTCCGTTTGTGTTGGATTTTCTTGGTTTTTCTTTTGAGAATTTTATAAAACTGAGAATCTTGTTATTGTTTTACAAGCTAATTAGAGCGAACTGTCCTGGTTACATTGTTGACAACTTTAGATTTACAAGATCGAGTAGAAACCCTCAGATAGTTTTTCAACGTATAAACTCTTCTATTTTCGAGAGATCCTTTAATGTGAGGATAACTAGAGTCTGGAATTCATTACCTAGATCTCTTAAAAGCTTTGTTGTTGCAAGTGCTACGTTTAAACGCAAACTAAGGCAGTTTTTTAATCACTCACTATAATTTTGATAATTTACGATCATTTTTCATATATTTTTTATTTTTTAATCGTCTACTTATTTTGATAATCTTATTGCTACATTTTGGACCGTTAAACTTTAGTTATAATTTTATTTATTTTAGGCATTCCTTTAAATTATAAATTTATTTTTTTATTTTTTGTAAAAATTTATTGTTGAATACGAACCATATTTGGCCCTATGAGCTTGGTTTTTGAATTAATAAATGAAATAAAATGAAATGAAAGTTAGGACTTATTATTAAAGATAAAGATTCAATCTTACTTATATTTTATTACAAAGAGTTTTTAGTCAACTTAAATTAGTTTTTTAGATTTCTGAAGACTATATTTTTTTAAAATTAATTAGTTTTTGAAATTTTACGAAATTTTGATTTTGAAGCTTTCTCGCTTCCATACCGTGGACGGTGCACGAAAAATTTCTTCGCAAAATATTTAGCAAATTTAGTTTTCTATCGGAATATATTAATTTCTAAGTATAAAACGCTCATTTGACGCATTTGTTTTAAATTTTATGAAGGCTACCCTGAGGCAGCCTTACCTGTTAGAGGGTTAAAAATATGAAACAATCAAGCAAAAAATAACCTCGATTTGGTAAGCAGTAACTAGGGGATATTCTGTAGGTACAGACGAAAGCAATTGTAGTCAAAAACAAATGAAATTTCGCTTGAAGAAAGGACGACTAACATTTTATTAAATTCAACTAACATTTGTCATTTGTTTTTTAATGTTCAAAAAATTACTAAGAATTGTAGTAAAAATGAACCACATATGTTAGTAAAAAATAAACATTTATTTTTTTAAATAACAAAAAACAACTGTAAAAAATGAATGTAAAATCATAAAAAAGTCATTTAATGTGGTTTGTTTTTTTAAATGAATTACAAGGTTAGTAAAAAATTAAATTTGTTCTACAAATGCTTGGCGTTTACATTGAAAATAAGGAAACTGTATTACAACCCAAACAACTACAAATGTTTAAAGTAGAAGTTCCCTGAGTGAATGCTTCCAATATAGCGCTTAACAGCATTGCATACAATAAAGCAATTAGTGAAGCCATTCTCTTGTGCTTTCCAGCGCTTTTCACCTGTTTAAAAGGGACATACCAAGTGTGACTTTGCGAACAAAAATCAAGCCTTTGGGATGTGCTTTGGAAGCACTCGGTAATTAAATAATGCCTTTTTTGCTGGGAAAGAACTTTAATTGAACTGTTATTTTAAGCAATTGTTTTAGTTGCATGCCATTTATGCCTTTTTTGTGCCAATATTGATTTTTTTTGTGCCATTTTTAATTTCTTTTTTTTTGCACTTTAAACTTGCCTTTCAGTGCTATTAAACCCTTAGAGTTAGACAGTTTTTTTTTAAAAGACCTAAGAATCTACCATTTCAAAATACGCGACTTTCGAAGAACGGCTTGTAGAACAAATTACACGGTGCTACAATGAAAAAAAACTTGGAAAACGACCTAGCGTGGGTTATAGGTCTTGTTGAGTACATTACAAATTGTGTCAAAAAATTTCAGAAACACCCTCAAATTCAGAAGTTATTCTAAAAAACCGTTTCAAGTGATGTTCGTCAACTTATCGACCTGTTACTCAGTCAGTTTTTGTCCGATTTACATTTTTTTAACGGGTTTGGAAAGAAAACTGATTAGGCTTTAAAATGACGTGCATTTCTTATACATTTGTAAGTTATAAGTATTGTTTTTGTTAAGAATATCTACAAAAAAAAACGAAAATTATAAACTTTTTTGATTTTAGTAGCTTTTCATTGCTTATTTTAATATGAAAGCTTATAAAAATTTATACCAACGTATAAAGAAAATTTAGTTCTTAACAAAACATGGTTTTAATTTTTCAAATCTGATGAAAATTGTAAAAGTTATTCAACTTTTCATTAACACCTGTTTTTAGCATTTTCTCCCCCAGCGCAAACCATATGAATAAAAAAAAATAAAAATTAAACAAGCGTTTTTGTAAGTCAAGTGGTTTACCAGAAGAAAAGTCTGCAATCTTAACATTTTACTTTAGAAAAAGTTTAGTAACTTTTGCAAATAGAAACCGATTTTAACAAATAATATCTCGTTTTTTTCTATATAAAATTGTCTTTAAAATACAGTGCAAAAAAAGATAGGTTTTCATAAAAAAAAATTAAAATTTGAAAAATTTGGAAAAAAAAATAAAAAAAAGAGAAACTTTTGCTAAACACTTACCTAATGTCTTGGAATATATATTTAATGAATACATTTCATGAAAGCCTAATTCTTTGTCTTTCCAAAACTGTTTAAAATTTTGAAATCGGTCAAAAAATGTGTGAGTTAGAGGTACTAAAGTGCTACGACCTACCCTAAAACAGTTTTTTGAAAATAACTCAAAATTTTGAGGGTGTTTCAAAATTTTTGAAAACGGTTTTTGTATGTCCTCACCTAGGCCTACAACCCCCACTAGGTCGGGTTTCAAGTTCTGACAAAAAGTTTTTTTTTGTAGCAGTGTGTTATTTTTCTTTATAACCCGTATCGGCTTTATAATAGTTTTTATACCAATGATTTCTTTTTTAAATTGTCCCAAAATCAACTGAAGCAAAACAGGAAAACAGCTTCTGAAACTGGTTCTAGCTAACAAGGAGAGTCTCCTTATGGGTTCCCTTCGATCTTAATGACATTTGATTGGGATATGTAATAAAGAAAAAAAATAAGGGACACGTATTTTTTTAGCGGCCCAATCTCATATTTAGAGGTATAAAAGTACAGTCAAAATTTATACCATTTTTCGTTTTACGGCTTATGTCAAATGGGGTACCAAATGAAAGGTCTTTTAAAAACCCATTAATTGGCATACGAAACATATCCGATAACTTTCAAGTATTTTTGTTATTAAAAATGTGTTTTAAGTGTTATTAAAACTGGCGTTTTGTTAAAGAATTATTGTTGGATTTAGCTAAATAATATGTGTACATGCAGAGAAATAAAGTGCCAAACGAATTGAAAAGTGTATTTTAACGATAAGAACTAATCAATTCAGTAAATACAACGATATTAACATTAGATTACTGAATTAATTGGGTGGTGCAACTTAAATTCAGTTGAATTATACGTATTTTGTTTGTGAAAACCAATGTTGAGTTGCCCTAACCGATTTCAGCCATAATAACCGTATTTCAGTTGGCAAAAAGCTAAATTTTTCTCTGTTTGTATTACTGCCTATCAAATTTAATCGAGGGGGTATCTGGCCTTTTCCGTCATTCGTAATTATTCGGCTTTTATGCAACACTATCCGATGAGATTTTTTAATTGGTATTTTAAATATTTCATATAAATGGCAACCCTACCACACTACATAGGCAATATTGGTGTCAAAATTTGTGTTTTCTCGAGTTTCATTAGTTTAAGACATGTTTCCATACAAAAATGTATTCTTCTTTTTCTAAGCTTTTTTGACCATTTTTTTTTTTTAGCCAAAGTTAAGAAAATTGGCAAGTTTGGGTAAAACTCTATATAAAAAATATAATCGGTTATTCGAATAATTTTAAACGATTTTTCTGGTCGAATAATTATTTAAGTTTTAAATTATTTGTTTCAACATTAACCAAATAGGGACGCTTAATCGAGGAATCGGCTGATCGATTAACCGAATTGGAATCACTAGTATAACCACATAAAGTTAATAACCCCTAAAATACAAACGCGAGGGTAGTTTTAAAAGTTTTTTGTGAAAACAATTTTACTAATTCCTCATTAAAGCTCAACTCATACAGGTTAGAACATTAAATTACAGTAGTTCCCGCTTAAATGCGCTCAGCTTTAGTGTGTTCACAGTTTAAGTGCTCAAAAAATGCTGTCAAAAATATACACAGAGATAATTTTCTTTGACAAGTTTTAATAAAATTGCTCACTAAACTAATGAAGTTTTCTTCACAAAGAGAATGACAAATTTCTTAAACCTTATGACAATGCTTCGTAATTCTAATGGTAAAATTATGCTTAAATGAAGCTTTTTCATTAGGTGTATGAAATGTTAAATCAAATTAAATTTTTAATAAAATTGCAAGAAAATATGCATTAATTTAATGAACGGTTTCAGTGGACCAATTCCAGTAACACTTCGTAAATCTAATGCAAAAATTCATTGATATCATGTGGATAATTCTCTATGTGTACTTCATACAATATGCATAGACATAATTCCGTTTAAATGCACCCAGCTTTTGTGCGCTCCCTGCTTAAATCATTCAATTAGTCTGAGTTAAATTAGTAACGTAAGAACGAAATAGATCGGATATTTTGAAAATATAAGTTTTTTTGTCTAAAAAAGAATCCATAAAACACATAAATTTTTCTCAAAATTTTTTATTAAAACTTAACTTTTTTTTAACAAAAACTTCAAAAACGAACCAATAATTTGCTTTCATGGAACGAAATCTAAAGGGTCCGCCATCTAACGTTTTTCTTCAACTAGTGCTTATTTCGTGAATGGTAACACTTAGCTCATGACTGATTTGACAGATAATTAGTTTTATCCTTCCGCTAAACGAATATGGTCCGTATGTTCGTTATCTTGTGAAAAAAGTGAAAGAAACTGGCATCCTCATCGATAAACCAAAGCGTGAAAAGCCAAAAACAGTGCGTACACCCGAGAATATTGCTGCTGTGGCAGAAAGTGTGCGTGAAGCGCCATCAACATCAATTCACCGTCGTTCTCAACAATTGAACATTTCGGAGACATCATTGAGACGAATTTTGCATAAAGACCTTGGTATGACGACATACAAAGTCCAATTGGTTCAGGAGTTCAAAAAAAAAAAAGTTATTTGGCGGACCCATTATTTTTTAGTAAATGCACTAAGAGCAAGATTTGCAAGATTTGTATGAATTTTTGCATCAGATCTATGAAGTGTCACTGAAACTTGACCAATTAAACTTTTCATTAAATAAATGCAGTTTTTCATAAAATTTTACGAAAAATTTCATTTTATTTACTAAATATTTCATACCACCAAATAAAAAGTTTCATTGAAAATTTTTTCATTAAATCTCTGAAGGTTTATGATAAAGTTTAAGAAATTTTTCTTTCATATTGTGATGAAAACTTCATTAGTTTAGTGGAAAAGTTTCATTAAAACTCCTACAAGACTTTGTATCTGTGTGTAGTGATTGTGTAGTGATTCCAATGAAAGAAACTTAATTTAATTAAATGCGTTTTTAAGCATTTATGCAATATTATCCTAAATGCGTTACATCTCATTTATCCGAGTTTTTGGATGAATAATTCCCCGCTAATTGCGCAGAAGACTTTGCACTTTTGAGTACAGCGGGGCCTGCTGTACATAATTTTTTTTACTTACAGTTCCATCAGCTTTCTCGACTTTTTTCTCCACAGAACTTAGGATCGAAATATACACAAATAGAACAAATTTCAGAAAAATTGATTTTTTTTAAAGCTTAAAGGCCTGATTTTTTTTTTTTTGCAATGCAATTTATACCATAACTTTGGCATAAAAAATAAGCAGTAAGTTCTTCTACTAAATTTTTTTTCGTTGGTTAGTAAAACTCAGTAACTAGTATATAAAAGCGAGTAGGTTTAGATGTAAATTATTTCTCTAACTAAAATGTAACTGCATCCAGAAATTACATTCGTTGTGATGTTACTTAAGATGAAGTAGCTATTTTTTGTATTTCTGAAAATGCGAAATTGGGCGAAAAGGCATCTTAACTGCAATGCATATTGTTCAAACTTAAGCTCTTTGACACTAATACCAAGTATATCACACAAAAAATAAAAAGTCATTTCAATCACGAAAACCGCCAATTCAATTATTTTTATTGCTGAAATTTCGCCAAAACCGAAAAGTACTCATTCAAGCAAAAACAAAAAGAATGGAGCAAAATTGATGATTAATAGGGTTTTTGTTAAAGTTCTGCCTATTATGGAGGCTCTAGCTTTTCTAAAACTTCGGGTTCTGATGAGATCTTTAGCCAGATCGAAATACTAGTATCAACCTAGCTAATATGTTTGATTTGCTTTATTTTTGTAAATATACGGAGGTTGAAAGCTCGTTATAAATTGAAAATAACATAAAAATAATCTCGATGTATATAAAAACAAAAAACTAATATAACTATAAAAAGCTCTTTTATTGAATTGTTTTCAATTAAATTTAAATACACATTTTGTTAGGATTTTTATTATACATTTGATTAAAAATAAATTGATTGGATTAAAAATTTCTCAATATTGTACACCTTTATATTTCCTACACTCATAGAAATTAACCTGTAAAAATAGCAAAAAAAATCTACTAAAAATTTGTTAAAAATTTTAAAAACTGCTAAAATTAGCAAATTTTTTACTAAATGTTAGCAGGGACCGTAAATAATGATTATTGCTCGTTTTTTTGAATCAAAAAATCAATCACTTAGAAGAGACATAAAAAAAATTTATTGCACCATTATTATTATTTTTTGACAATCTTTGCATATCCGTCATGATTTTTAAATTTTTGATTTTTAAAGTTTTCTTCAATGGTAATGATTATTTTTGAGTAATAATAAAAAAAATCAGCCATAATCATTATTTTTGAGCAAAAAAAATAGAACTCAAAAATAATCATTATTTATGATTTTTATTTTTTTCGCTCAAAATAAAACTCACTTTCAATGTGTGAGATGGACATATCTCAGGAAGAAGGAGGAGCTTATCGAAGATTTTGGTATCAATCTCTTCTTTGGAAGATTCTCTAGCAGATTAATTCATCAATCATATTTGTGGGTGAGGTTTAAGGGGTTAATTTTTAATTTCAAAATAGGGCTTTTTTTTTGCCACATTTTGTGAAAGTAACAATGTGTGGGATGGACATATCTCAGGAAGGAGGAAAAGCTTATCCAATATTATGGTATCAATCTCTTCTTTGGAAGATTCTCTAGCAGATTAATGCATCAATCATATTTGTTTGTGGGGTTTAAGGGGTTAATTATTAATTTCAAAATAGGGCTTTTTTGCCGTAAAGTCAAAATCTGGAAGCTCGATTTTCACCGTAGACGTATGGTCTAGTGGACTTTTTTGCTCAGTACAATCCCAAGAACCAGAAACGCGAAGCGCCCATTAAGATTTTTTTCCTTCCATACTAATCGCCCCTCCCTAATATGTATATATATTTACACCTACATGAAAGTGAGTTTTATTTTGAGCGAAAAAAAATAAAAATCATAAATAATGATTATTTTTGAGTTTTATTTTTTTTGCTCAAAAATAATGATTATTGCGGATTTGTTTTATTATTACTCAAAAATAATCATTACCATTGAAGAAAATCCTTAAAACTCATAACATAATCATTATTGTGTAATTTTTATTATAAAACTCATAATGATTACGGTCCCTGAATGTTAGCAATATAAGAATAGCAAAAATAAATCTGTTGAATTTAAAAATATTTAGTAATATTTGAGCTAAATTTTCGTTAATTTAAAGTAGCAAAATAATCTGCTAAAATCAGCAAAAACATTTACTAAATATTAGTAGACAAAAAAAATTATTAAAAAATGTAAAACTTTTAAAACGTTTTTTTAGTTTTTCTAAGTGCGAATAAAAGTCTGCCCTTATGAAATCAGTAACATACAATTTTTTACCAAAAATATCTGTTGATTACAGGAAAATAAACTGATATTTGCATTCTACTAAATTTGAGCATTTAATAGCAAACATTTTGTTAATATTACAGTTTTTGTTTGCTATTTTGAGTCTACAAATATTTATTAAAAGTTTTTGCTAATTTTACAGAGTAAAATGCTCTTTTCAATTAACTAAAATTCGCATCGAATATAATTAAAATGTTGTAAAGTTAACAGATTTGTTTTTGCTGTTCTTATTTTAATAATATTTAGCAAGCAGATCTTTTAAATTTAGCAGTTTTTCCTGCAAGGTAATTTTTAATTAGCTTTTTTTTCTTAGTAGCTTTTTCTGCTAATTTTACAGGCTTATTTCTATGAGTGTATGTATATAAATTTGATTAAAAATCAATTGATTGAATTAAAAAGTGATCAATATCGTATACCTCATCAAAAGGCCTTGAAAGGGTGTGAAAGGTTGTCATATCAAATGTCTTTTTTATAGCTTGAACTTTTTTTGTGAAAATTGAATTAATGCTTATAATTCTTATTTAGTTACTAGAATTATTTAGAATTGTGTGAACAAATTGCTCACAGAAATTGGTTTTTTTTTCTTTCTATTGAACCGACGTAAATATGAAAAAAAAAATATTTTTATTTTTAATTATCCTTATTGTAAAAATTAAGTTTTTTTTAATAATTTTTAGCATTTTTCTGTTTAAAAAATTGCATATATTATATTGAGCAAAATTTAACTTAAAAAATCAATTTAATGATAATGTTCTAGAATAAAAAAAATATTCAGATTTAAACTACTAAAGTTAAATTATTTCATTTAAGTTACTGATGAAGCAAATGAGAATTTATAAAATAGTTTTTAAAATCTATTTAAAGTAAATATTTATTATTAATACATAAACATTTATAAAAAAACAACTACATACAGTAGTGGTCAAAACATTTGGAACTGAGTTCGCATTTATTGTTTTCATTAATTTATTTTCTTCAAATCACACTTAGTTACTAAAATTTATTTTGTACATATTCTTCATACATTGTAATTAGTTAAATTAAAACAACAAAAAAATTAATAATAACACAGCCCGACAAAATTAAAAAAGATTTTTGCTTCTTTGAATTTATCAACTGATTCTAGTTAATTTGGGTGCACTGAATTCAAATATGTAATCAGTTTGTCTCTATCAGCTCTAGTTTTCATAGTAGGACGAGCTTATCCAAGATAATGGTATTAATCTCTTCTTTGGAAGATTCTATAGCAGATTAATGCATCAATCATATTTGTGGGTGGGGTTTAAGGGGTTAATTTTTATAAAAAAATAGCAAAATAGCACTATTTTGAAATTAAAAATTAACCCCTTAAACCCCACTCACAAATATGATATAACGGTAATCGCATTCCTTTTTAATATGAGACTCAGGCCGTTACAGTTTTTAAACAAATTTATTATAAATATTGTTCTTTAATAGTTGTAATAAGATCTTGAAAGCATAAACATCGTAAGAATAATTTTTGTAAAAAATGGCAGAAAAGTTTTAAATGATTTTCAAAATGGACTTTCCCAAAAAGAAATTTCTATAAAGTACACCGTTCCAAAATCAACGATTTGCCGCATTGTTAATAGTGGTAACATCCACACAACTCATAAAGGTGGAGGGCCCCCGTACTACAACTGTAAGAGAAGATCGGAAAATCAAGAATTTTTTTACGAAATATCCTAAAGCAGTTCCCAGAGAAGCTAAAACTGAACTTTTAATAGTCGCCAGTCATCGCACCATTAAAAGAAGAGACCGAGAATATGGTCTTAGAAGTTATAGATGTACAAAGAAACCGTTTGTGTCGTAAAAAAACCGAAAAGCTCGGCTTGGCTTTGCACTCACCCATTTGAACTGGACTCAACAGCAATGGGAAAATGTATTGTGGTCAGATGAGTCTAAATTGAAGCTCCGGAGATCAGATGGAGGAGCCAATGTTCGAAGACCACGAGGCGAAAACTTTAATCCCAGATACACAACCGCCACAGTGAAGCACGGAGGTGGAAACATCATGGTGTGGGGGTGTTTTTCATTAAATCGGATTGGCTCAATTCACCGCACTACTACCACAATGACGGCCACAATCTATAGAGATCTTTTGAGTATGCTGAATAGGAAATGCCACTCTCATGCAGGAAAATGAAATTAATATCATGTAGTGACCGGCTCAATCTCCCGATCTCAACCTGATTGAGAACATGTGGATGATTGTAAAACGGAATATCGGCCATAAAGTATTCCGAAATGGTGATGAACTTTTCGTCGAGTTGGAGAAGCAGTGGTATGAAATTTCTGACGATTATATTAAAAAGCTCATTGCCTAAGAGGTGTTCAGAAGTTATAAAAAATAATGGCTACGCTACAAAATACTGAGCGTTAAAACCATTGTTTGTATTTCCTGTTAATTACTTTAAGAGTTGCAAATGTTTTGAACACTGTACTATCGACTTATTTTGTTAAAATTACTTTTTTTTATTTTTGAGAAGTTATGAATAATTTTTTTGTATTTGTAAAATAATATGCTATAATTGAATTTAATAAGAAATTATTCAATCTACCCTCGTTCTAATGTATGTATATATATCATATCATACTGTTTTAATAATTCGTATTTTGTTGCGTTTGTTTTTATGGAAAATATAAAAAAAGCATTTTATAAACCATATTTTCATAATAATGTAATTAAAATAAATAAAGAAGAATATGACGTGTGTATCTACTTTTAATAATTTAAAAAAAAAATTACTTGCAGTCATTTAAAACAATTGTTATTAGCACCATAAGATGAATGTATTTATCATTTATACATATTTTAACACCCTTCCCTCCCTAATCTAAGAGGGTATATAACATATCGTCATAGCGTTTGTAACACATCAAAATATGGTCGTAGATATTAATTTGAGGAAATCACGAGTACACGGCGAAGACATTAGAAAATTTAGTAAATTTTTCCTAAAGTATTTTTCATTTACTTTAGAAGTTTGGTATTGAAAATGAACAAATTCAGTTAAGCGGATCAAAAGTATGAAGTTAAAATGTAAAGATAATGTTTATACAAATGTGAATACAATTTTTATATAACTTTAGAGTTGACATTATTAGGTGAATATACAGTTCACCAGATGCCTAGAGGTGAATAACAACTTATATTTAACTCAAAATATTTCAACTACAAAAAAAAAAAACGATTTTTTTCAACAAAATAATTAAACAAATTTTCACGTTATAACTACTTAAGGCTGATTGATGGCAGTCTGAAATTTATTATAGCCTACGCCAAACACGATCGTGAAACCCCTTATTATTGGTATACAAAATTGTATCCTGCTGAGACACAAAGAAATATTTATAACAAACAGCTAAATATGGCACAATTTTCTTTTTCATTTTCATAATGAAGAAAGTGTGATAAGCAGAGCAAGTTTTTTTTTTTTTTTTTGTCACGAAAAAAGTAAAAAATGGCAGGAAAATAGCACGAGAAACCATTAAAAATGGCAAAAAAAAAACAAAACAATATGTGTAAAAAATAAGAAGTTAAATCTTAAAGTTTTATTTAATTTTCCTTTAGTACAATCGCACAATCATGTGCTTTTTCAAGTTATCAAAAATAAACGATCTACTGTTGTCACATAAAATATTATTGTAACATCTGAGGTTCCTCAAGGTAGCCATCTTGGAACAATTTTATTTTCTCTTTTTATTAACGATTTACCATCGGTAATAAAGTTTTCAAACGTTCTTATGTATGCTGATGACGTTAAAATTGTTCGTGACTTTAATAAAAATTCCGATCAGATTTATCTACAGCAGGATTTAAATAAGTTTTACGAATTGTGCTGCTCTAATTTTATGGAACTAAATTTGAAAAAATGTAAACATATGCGCTTCTCTAGAAGGACAGAATCTTTTGGTCTTTACTCTTTGGGTGGTTTTCAGTTGGAATTAGTAGATAATATTCTAGATTTGGGTATTCTCTTAGACCCAAAATTGGATTTTAAACGGCATATTTTATTGACGATTAATAAAGCTCGTGGCACCTTAGCTTTTATAAAACGATGGGCTAAGGAATTTACAGATTCCAATGTAACAAAACAATTATATACATCGCTCGTAAGACCAATTTTGAAATATGGATCTGTGATTTGGGATCCATTATCCATTGTTCAAATTGGAAAAATTGAATCAGTGCAAAAACAATTTTTGCTGTTCTGCTTACGAAGCACCTACCCTAATACCATTAATAATCTACCTTCATATAAAACCAGACTAAACCTCGTTAAGCTTCCCACTCTGAAAAATAGAAGGACAATGCTAAACGTTACATTTTTATTAAATTTGATTAATGGTGATATATATTAAATTTGATTTAAAAAAAAAAAAAAAAAAAAAAATATATGCTCCGATTTCCTGTTAGAAAATTTTGTACTTTTCGTTCCTCCAAGATCAACACGTAATTATACTCCATTCTATCGTCAAATGTATGCTGATGCTGATCTGTTTTTAAGAATGTGTAATGATTTTAATAATCTTTATAATTTGTTAGATTTTTCTACAAATGTTAATATTATTAAAGGCAAAATCATTTTGTTTTTAAATTCTACTATTTGAAAAAAAAAAAAATATTGTACTTATATTAATTTATAATTTTGTAATTATTATGTTAATAGTCTGTAAGGATTTATTCCGTAGACTTAAATAAATAAATAAATAAATAAATAAAAAACGGTTGAGTTTACTGAAAATGCGAGTTCCACATCTGTAGATGTAACTGCAGCATATTTGAAAGCATGTAATTCCGAAGGGGATTAGTTTTCAATGTATTTCCAGGTGAAAAAGTTCATATATGATCATATATTTTGTCATATATGGTTTCATGCATGAGCATATATGGTTCCATGTATGGGCATATATGAACATATATGTAATGTATGGAATCATATATCGGTAAAAACATGCAAAAGAAAAGTTTATATATGGGTATGTATGACACCATATATGATAATATATGGCATATATTGCTTCATATATGCTATATATCTCCATATATGAATTCATATATTATTCCATATATGGGCAATATGTTTTAATTTTTCATCAGATATGACCATATATGAGGATGAAATTTTTTTATTTTTAACACCTTCTCGCCGCTGTACGAATTCCTGACAAAAATATTTAAAAGAAAATATATTTTAAAGTTTCCATATTTACCAAAGGTAGTCATACATACAAAAAACAAGTTTTCAATTTATTTTTTGATCAATGGTGATAATCTGTTTTACTTCGAGCTCATATAATATATATTAGTTCTCATGTAGTGAGTAAACTAGTTTATATGAATGTTTGATGTTTGGCATGGGATTGTTAATGCTTTCAAAACGTGTTCTGATGATGTGAACCTAGAAAATTCCCGAAATAGATCTATCAACACATTCCTGAAAGGGTTAAAGAATAAATTTGAAAACAAAAACTCTATAGATTATTTGTTAGGACAATATCCTAATAAAGAAATTTAGAGTATGGCCTCGAACTTGAATAATTTTTATTTTCATTGCAAAATTAAAGGTCGAAAAAAACATAATTTTTTTTTAATAAAAATTATATTAAACTTGTTTCCATATTTTATAAAGACGGTAGTAGAGAATGAGTTAATAAGATAAACGTGTTATATGATTTTTATTTTAATTATAATATTGAATCTATTAGATTTATCTAAAACTTTTAATACTGCTTCACCAACACGTATTTTACTATTTGCATGAAATGTGTTTTTTTTCACATTTGATGTGCTTAATTCTGGATTGGTAGTACATAACCTGACTAACAATTCCGCTTTTCAATAGAATTTTTATAAAAAATAAAAAATAAAATTATTTAAAAACGTTCAACATTTTGGAGCTTTTTGATGGAAATAAAGTTTTAGAGCCAGTAATAGGATTTCGAAATTCGAATCGAAGTATAAAATGTATTCATTTGTTGTTCCAAAAGTGATTTTTTTATAATTAAAAGAAATTTTAAATTTTCGAAGTAAAATTTTAGCCATTCAAACTAAAAAATTACGAATTTATTAAAATATGTAGATTAAGACAATAAATTTTAAAAATCCCGCATTTTGCAACAAAATCCCGATTTTTCGCTTGCCGAGTGCTGCTTTTTGATCAAAAACAGTTGGTCACGTTAATAGTACTTGACTCCGTCTCAGATGCTCACTTTATCTCCCCATCATAATTATCACTATCAGAACCTGAATATTCATATTTATCTAAACATTCATCTCTATTAGTATCCGAATGGTCATCACTATCTCTTTATCACCATCTACCATGAATTGTCATCATCGGAATCAATCAGCATTTCTATTGCGCTATTGTTAAGGTGGGACCTTTTCAATGTTTTTTGTGGAACCTTTGTAACTATCAAACACATGCATTTAAGTTAAGGTTTTTTTGTGTAAAATTCCGAAGTATTCTTAAAAAAGGACTTCTTTTGTCAGTTGGCTTGTTTCATTTTCTAAATCATAGATTTTTTTTTTTTTTGAACAAGTTGGTTTTCCATTGTCTATACATTACATTCTTTCCCAAATTATATTTTCTAAAAAATATTCGCTTAGAACTATTTATATTTATTAATGCATTTTGAATTTAAAATGTATGAATTTATAAGTAGCATGTTATTAGAACTATAATAACATATTCTTTTAATAAAAAGACAATATTTTTGATAAAAAATTAAAATATGTTTTTTTTTAAGTAATAATATATGACCATATATGAACATTCATATATACACATATATGGCCATAAGGGATGGTCGATTAAAAAATCGCTCAAAGTACAAGGGAAATCGTATTCTAGGGATCAAAATAAGAAACTTGGCCAAAGGAACCATACCTCTAAAATGAATTCTGATGTCCCGACTTTTGGCCCGTAGGGTGAAATTTTGAAAAATCCCACTTTGACCCATTTAAAGTGCCCCATTCGAATACAACCCAATCGAATATAATTTATACATTCATCTGCTATAGCATCTTCCGGAGAAGAAATAGAGACCCTAATCTTGGAAAGACTCCTACTACTATCTGAAATATCTCTATCCCGAGATTTGTACATTTTGCTATAAAA
This sequence comes from Delia radicum, assembly GCA_021234595.1. Taxonomy (NCBI): domain Eukaryota; kingdom Metazoa; phylum Arthropoda; class Insecta; order Diptera; family Anthomyiidae; genus Delia; species Delia radicum. The sequence goes on along the minus strand of CM037851.1, from coordinate 73,984,379 downwards.
ACACGGCTAAAAAGGCCCTCTTTCAACTTAAATTTTAACACCTTAACGGTCACCTAGAATAATGATTTATGCATTAATCTGCTAGCGCGTCTCCCCGAGAAGAAGTAGCTCCCATAATCTTGGAGAGATTCCTCCTACTTTCTGAAATATCAAAGTGGGATTTTTCCAAATTTCACGCTACGGGTCAAACGTCGGGACATCAAAATTCGTTTTAGAGGTATGGTTCCTTCAGCAAAGTTTCTTATTTTGATCCCTAGAATATGATTTTCCTTGTACGTTGAGCGATTTTTTTGCCTCCCTACAAATCGACCCACCCTAATGGCCTCAAATTTCGGATCCGAACATATATGGATTCATATATGACAATATATTTTTTTTATTTTATTCAAAGTTTGTAGGCCACTATTTCGATTGCAAACTTTATTAAATTTTTCAATATTTTCTTTGTTTTTGACATCTTTAATCTTTTCCTTAGCGCAATCTATAACACCTAAACTTTCATTTACAGAGAGTCCTTTTGTTTTCAATTTGGTGATGCTTAAACAAAGACATTCGAAATTAAGTTTTATATAAGATAAATCAGATTTTATTCCAGGTTTTTAAATGATCAATTTTGCATTGTGTATAGACTCTGCATCATCATCACTGAGCATATGTAATGAGTCACAAATTTCATTGAAGTTATCACAACAACATTTTCAGCTTTAATACAATGTTAACTTAAATTCGGATACATTGATTGTAACAAATTTTGGCGAGATAGGGCCTAAACAGAAATCAAAATTATGCCGAGTTATTAGAATGTAGATTATCTTAATTATTTTTTTAACTGGAATACTGCTATTGCAAATTTGTTTATTTTGTTTTATTTCAGTAAAGACTGAAATTCTTAACTAGAAAAAGTTGCTCCGGCAAATGTTTGTTAATAAAATTGGAAATGGTGGACAAAATTCATTGTCGGTTTAGCTAAACAAAGTTTAACTGACATCGCAAAAACCAGGTCTTAAATGTTAAACTTATCTTAAGAAATACTGCTTTAAAATTTGCAATAAGTGAACTGGCATCTTCAAAATTTAAACGTATGCTACTCTACAATCTGGCAATTTTAAAGTAAATTGTATTTTTATAGAAAAAAAATCTGAAAAATATTGCAAGAAGGTAAAAATGGCATTTTATGGCATTTCAAATGTATAGCAGCCTTAGCATACTACATGTGCAAGGTGGAGCAAAAATAGCATTTTTGGAAAATATTTGAAAAAATTTTAAATGCTGCAGTTTGTTTCAAAAGTCAAAAAAAAATACTTGCCCTAGTGATAAGTAAAAGAAATTCATATGAGACAAATGTGTGGAGACATGTCATTATCAGTGTATCTGCCATGGAAAATTTGACATAATTCTTTAAATGAAGAATTACAATTAAGCTCTTATCAATCAATCTTTTGTCAGATGTTTGCAAATTGCTTTTATAAGGATTAGTACACTGCGTTGCAAAACTATAATTACACATTGATTTCACAAAATTTCGCAAGTTAAAAAAAAGTAGAAGAATTTAATTGGCATAAATTTTAAACCAATGGAAAATAATAATATTTCACAAAAAAAAAACAGATTAATTTATCTTTAATTTTATTATTTAAAAAGGAATAATAAAATCAATTGATGTTTCATAGCTAGAAATACACACACAAATGCGGTTATTACAAATTTCAGTCGTTTGATGCTACTGAACACTATTTCAATAGTTTAAAATATAAAAATTATGCTGTGAAAATTTTGGATGAAAAATCGCAGAAATAAAAAAGTTACAGCTTATTAAACAGACCCCTTGTCCTATATTTTAAATGAGCAATATTTACTTCAAATGTTTTTTTTTTTCAAAACAAAATATTGAAAATTGGTTACCACTGAGCAGCCTTAATGGGTGGACCATTTTCAATCGTTTTTTTGTTTTGTAGAGGACTAAAAAATAAGTCACTAACATAGAGACATTTTAAAATTTTTGCCTAGTTATTTTTTTTTTTTAAATAAAAAACAACCGTTTTTTGAGTTTTTTTTTTCGTTTTTGAATTTACCCTCGTATCAATTTATTGCAAATAAAAAATTTAAAAATCCGACTACGTTAGGAACTAAAGAATTTATTCGAGTGTGAAATAAAAATATTTTTTTCTTATATGAGTACGCAAGGCTCCACGATGGCACCCGATTTTGCCTTAAAAAAGGGGTCTGTCATTAAATGGTTACCAGGGTTACCATGGTAGTCTAAATTCAAAATTATAATTTTTAGAATTTTTGCGATAGAAAACACAATATAAAATATTGTGTTTTCTATTGAACAAACCATTTAATAATTCGTATCGTATCGCTCTTTGGTTAAGTTAAGTTTGGGCAGTTAGTCGTAAGTTTTGATGTGCATTGATGCATTTTAGCAACATTATTTCTAATGTTTTCTAAATTTCAAATCATAAATTTAACATAGCACGCACTTTAGTAAATTTTATCATCGTAATTTTAATATAGCACATACTTTAAGTTCTTATTTATAAAGAGTGTTTTTTATAGAGGTATAGAAATTTGAAGTTGAAAAAAGCAAAGATGATTTTTTTAAATTTACATGAAATTTAATTTATTCGAAAAATAATCTTCTGGCATTATAATTTAATTATGACTTCTGGCATATGACTGCCACGGTTGGTTCGGATGTAGTCTAATCTATAGGTTCAATTTTCGATAACCTTTTCCAACATTTGTTGCCGTATATTAGTAATAACGCGGCGAATGTTGTCCTCTAAGTGGTCAATCGTTTCGGTCTTATCGGCGTAGACTAGCGACTTCACATATCCAAACAGCGGCGTTAAATCGCACGATCTTGGAGGCCAATGCACGGGCTTGAAACGTGAAACTATGCGTTTACCAAACGTTTCCTTCAATAAATCAATTGTGGCACGATCTGTGTGACATGTTGCGCCGTCTTGTTGAAACCAAAGCTCCTGGAAATCATGGTTGTTCAATTGATGAACAAAAACGTCAGAAATCATGGCTCTCTAGCGGTCACCATTGACGGATAGACTGATTGGGGTCTTTCCCTACGCTACACTCTACAGCAGCAATGACTTCTTCTGTACGCCCTGTACGACGTGGTGCGAAAACGTTCCATAGTTAATCGAATTAATTGCTCTGAAGGACGATTATGTTGACCGTAAAATGGACGTAGTGTGCTATACGTATTTCGAACAGAACCATGGTTTTGAATTTGATTTGAACAACTTGGAAGCGTTGTTCAAGTGCCAGTCTGTTCATGTTGAAAAGCCAAACCAAAGTAAACATAAATCACTTGACAGCTTACAAAATGGCCGCCAGTTAAAAAAGTGTTGCCAACTTAAAGTTCTATACTTGTATTTTTATACAACCTTTATGTATTTTAGTAATAAACCAGTTTAAACAAGTTTAAAGCTGCAATTTAACTACACACAGAGAAATAAAGTGTCAACCGAATTAAAAAGTGTATATTACTGGTAACAACTTATAAATTCAGTTAGTACAACGATGTTTACATTCGATTCCACAATATTTTGGGTGTTGCAACTAAAACTCAGTTGCCTTAACCGAATTTTGTTGCAAAAACGAATGTTAAGTTGAGGCAACCGTCTGAAATTCGTAATAACCAAATTTAAGCAGCAGTGACCGAATTTCAGTTGGCAAATAGCTAAATTTTTCTCTGTGTGTAATTTTTAACACTTTTGTTTTTTTTTTTTTTGTTTTTTGTTAAAATATTGCTTTAACTTTGATTTAAAAGAACATTTTGAATCCTGCCATTTTCTTTTTAAAATATCTTCCCCTTTAGTTTGGTAAATATTGTTTAGCGGTTAAAAACCTTTAAAGATAAATAATACAATAAATAATACCATCATTGCTGGATATCACTCCCACACTGGAAACGTTGGCATTATTATTGCTAAACGTGACATTTACAGTTACTAATAATTAGTAGACTTTATAAAAAAAAAAAAACATTTCAATTAAAAGGTGTTTACAATTGGCATTTTCCAAAGTTCAATAACCATTAAAATTAATTATTGTATTATTTTCTTTAATACAGGGAATTCAGAAAAAATTTTCCCTAACTCAGTTGAGATTTTTTTGTTTCAACAACCCTTAAAATTCAAATTATTATATAAAATAATGGGTGATTAAAAACATATCAGTATTGTTTATTGACTTAGTAGTTATAAAAGGTGTTTTTTAGCAACTTTCTTTTTGACAACACTGTTTTTTGGCAGCTCAGCTGTTTTCGTGTAACATGTTACTGTTAAACATGTTCAGTTTGGTCTATAATTTAACCATGAATCGACTTACAAGCGAACAAGGCTTGCAGATTATTGAATTTTATTATCAAAATTTATGCTCTGTTAAGAAAGTGCACTTCTTCCAATTTATGGTCAGTTTGGGCGACTTTCTGATGCGGCTATTCGAAATCTTGTGACTAAATTTCTCACCGAATTAACGTTATTGGACCACCAACACGCATACGTAGAGTGCGAACAGATGAAAATATTGCAGCTGTATCTGCCAGTGTTATTGATGATCATGAATTATAAAGCCTCTGTTACTCAACTACGTGGAAATTTTCTTTTGCCCAAAATGGAACAACTGGACTTGGGTGATATGTGGTTTCAACAAGACGGTGCATACACAGGACGCGAAACAATGGCGCAATTAAGAGGCGAGTTCGGTGAACAGTTTATGTGACGTTTGGGGACGGTAATTGGCTAGGCGACCAATTACCGGCCGATTTTACGGTACGATTTAACGCCTTCAGACTATTTTCTGTGGGGCTATGTTAAGGCTCATGTCTATGGGGACAAGCCCGCAATGGTTGACGGACTGGAAGCCAATATTGAAGAATTTATTCGAATTTATTCGTGCGATACATGCCGATATGTTGAAGAGAGTATGCCAAAATTGTACTCAGCGTATGAACCATTTGAGGCGTAGCCGCGGTCAACATTTACATGAAATCATCTTTGAAGATTGAATGATATAGATCGTTATATCGACTCAAATAAAGATTTCATACATTTCTCTAAATTTTATGTGTTTTTTTTTTTTTTAATCAAATCCGAAAGCTCTTAAAAAATCACCCTTTATTGAAGAAATTGTTACAAATGACCTCCATTTACATCAATTACCCGTTGAAGACGTTTTGGAAAAGAATTAACAAGCAAACTAATAGGAATTTTTCTTATCTCCTCATTTATAGCTGTTTCCAATTCATCATGTTCAATATTTTCATGTAGTTCAAAATATTTTTGAACGATAAATTATCGTTGTTCCGATGGCAAACATTTTACCGATTTAATATTTTTTTTTTTTTCTTTATAACTTTATTATTTTGACATAAATGCTTATTAGTTTTTTTTTTTTAATTTAATATATTTTAACCAGCCTTTATATTTTACAAAATAATTTGAACGGGTTGCTTAAAAATTTATTTCTGAATTTGCTATTAATTAAAACGAAGTCAAACCTGCACTTTATGGGGCGTTCCTCAAAAAAACAAAAAAAAAAAACAAATTAATAAAATATTACCCCCTCGGAAATAAAAAATGAAAAGTTTTTCTATCTTTTGGTTTTTGGATTGCCAGGGTCCAAACCCGGTATGCGTAGAAACATATATGTAGAGATACTCAAATGAACGGAAATTTCCCCAAGAATTCAAAAATGATATTATTTTTATGATCCATGATACGTAGTGGCCTATTGAGCTATTTTAACTACAAAAATGGGGAGAAAGTTTTTTTAATGCTTTTTTGTTATTTTTGTAAAATTAACTGTTTATATCACGGCATAATAATACAAGGTAAGGGCATTAGGGAGAAATACACTCAGGGAACTTCTGCTTTAAAAATATATAGTTGTTTGGGATGTAATACAGTTTCTTTATTTTTAATGTAAATGTCAGTCATATGTAGAACAAATTGATTTTTTTACTAATCTTCTAGTTCATTTAAAAAAACAAACCACATCATTTTTTAAAGTAGTTTTTTGTTATTTAAAAAAATGAAAAAAAAATAAATGTTTGTTTATTTTTCACTAACATGTGGTTAATTTTACTACAATTGTTAGTCATTTTTTGAACATTAAAAAACAAATGACAATGTTAGTTGAATTTACTGAAATGTAAGTCGTCCTTTCATTAAGTGAAATTTCATTTGTTTTTAACTACATTTGCAGTGATCTTTGCTTATATAGTATTCTAAGTGTAGGGTTTTTTATTTGATTTTCTAGAATTTTACTTTTTGTATGAATTTTTAACATTTTTCTGATAAGTCTACCAGATATTGTTCTGCCACGGTTCAAATACTGAATTTTACATGAATATATGACTTTTTAGTTGCTATCGTTGGCATTACCCTGGGGAGGAGGTGTTAGTACAAAATTTATTGGCTTAAGGGTTTTCTCCTCCAGTCCGTTCAAAGCCCGGCTTCGCTGAGGATAGTTTTTCTGTGTGACCGGAGTTCGGTCAGGCTTAGGGGGTTTCTCCTATGTGATAGGCACTTTAGTGGCTTCGCTGAGTAAAGTTTTTCTGCGTGACCGGCCATCGCCCGGGCTAAGGGGGTTTTCTCCTATGTGATAGGCACTTTAATGGCTTCGCTGAGTAAAGTTTTGCCATTTTGCGATTTTATCAAAAAAAAATATTTTATAGTATTTTCTACGTATTTGTAAGTGTTTTCGAAAATAGCGCTGCAGGCAAACTTTTTAAACGGATGGGCTCTATGTAGCATATATCCTAAAAATAATATCATTTTTGAAATGATAGGAAATTTCCTATCATTAGAGTACTCACACTTGTATGTTTCTACGCGTATCGGTTTTTGGGCCCCGGCTCTTTTAACCGAAAATCTAAAAATAAATTTCTTTTTTAATTCTTCAAGGAATCATATACTTTCGGTTTTGAACAACGCCCCATAAAGTGCAGTTTAGCCAAAACAAATACCTTTAGCTTTCTCAATGAACAAACCATCAAAGTCATATTTTCTTTAGCTTCTTATAACATTTTAAATATGATTGACAATTCTTTAAGTGTCATTGTTTAAAATGAAAACCCACCAACTTGAATCCACAAGTGTTTTTAAATTGAAAAAAAGAAAGAAAAGTTAAATATTCTTTTTTTATGGTTTTTAACGCAGTTCAAAGTTCCGTGAACTTGAATTATTTGTTTTTCCTTAGCTCTTTTTCAATTAATTCTCATAATCAGTAAAATTATAATTTTTTGGCTAAATATATTGACGATGCTCTGGCAAAACAAATTAAGTGTTTTTAAAAGAGTCCCGATTTAAAAAAATTAATATGAAGCTTTATATAATCCTACGCAATTTAATATAATATAAATAATAGCCGAGATATGTGTCCATGTAATTATAAAAGTTTGCATTAGTTTAGTTCTAATTTGATAATATCAGATTAATTTATATCCCAATAATGCAGCGATAAAATTTAATCAGATTTTATATAGCGGTATAAATGTATATCTTAACTGATACAAATATATACAAAATAAACTTCATTGAAATCCTAAATATTTGCAGAAATAGTTAACTTCAAATACGGGTGTTGGTTCAACGTTATTAGATCTAAGTCAAATGCAAAAAGTTTATGACTTTGTAATTTGTAGCAAATTCCCTTCCATAATGAAATTTTATTTTATTCATAAAATTCTCTTGAAATTATCTAAAAAAATAAGTTGTTTGAAGTTGTTTGTTGTTTTAACTTTGAAGTTTATACAAAGAGAAAATTCCTTGGACGAGTTTTCGATAAACTAATGAATTTTTCTTCACAATGTGAATGAAAATTTCTTTAACTTAATGAAAAAGCTTTACATTTTAATGAAACTATTTTTAATAAAAATTGTTCATTAGGAGTATGAAATTTTTAATAAATGAGTGTGAGTTGTTGGTTAGTTCGGTTAAAGATCATGAATATTTTTCCATATTAACAGAAAAATTATAATTTTATTTGTGATAATTTACTTTAATTAACAGAAAAAAACAATTAGAAAAAAGTTATTTGACACCTGCATGAATGGAGTTAACTTTCTAGCCCGCAACGGCCTTCATCAACATTCTTCGTGCCTTAAAGTGTTAAATTGTATAAATAATATGAAATTTTTCAAGGAGAGAAAAACAAAAAACGTGTATTGAATATCCACCAGAGGTGGACCTTGCACATCAAACAAGTTTTCAATTTATTTTTTGATCAATGGTTATGATCTTTAACTTCAAACTCATATGTATATTAGTTCTCATGTAGTGAGTAAACTAGTTCATATGAATGTTTGATGTTTGGCATGGGATTGTTACCGCTTTCAAAACGTGTTCTGATGATAGGAACCTAGAAAATTCCCGAAATAGATCTATCAACACATTCCTGAAAGGGTCAAATAATAAATTTGAAAACAAAAAACTCTATAGATTATTTGTTAGGCCAATATCCTAATGAAGAAATATAGAGTATGGCCTCGAACTTGAATAATTTTCATTTTCATTGCACAATTAAAGGTCGAAAAATACATAATTTTTATTTTTAATAAAAATTATAACAAACTTTTTCATAAAATTTTATGAGAAAGTACATTAATATTTTGAATTGCCGCGTTTGAGATCATAATTAAAATGTTACTATTACAAATAGAAAACACTAATTGTTAATAAATGTAAGAGAAGATGAAAAAAATCTTGTGGGGATCAACGCTAGAGAGAGTGGCTCACTTTCGACCTAAGCGACTAGGTCATCTTCAGCCTCAGTCAATTCCACCACTCACAAAAAAGGTTTGATCAGTTATATATATAAACCAACTACAGAAAATCGGTGACGTTAATTGATTACCCGAACAACAGAAGTTATTTTTGTCTTTTCATACAAGTTTAGCCAACCGCTTTAAATTTTAAAGCTTTTAATTGGCAGGATTGATGGTCCAACTGCTAATGTTACCATTACTGGGAACGAATTGGTAATCCGGCATGTATACTAATATTTAAACACAACATATTCCAGTTGATTGTTTTCCTATTAGATTTTATATTGCATAGTACGTGTGTGTTTGGTTTGAGAATTTTGTATGTATTGTTAATCCTTTCAAATTGCATTTCATTTTGAATTCCCTATTAAAAATCGACACATATGGATCCATACATGAGCATGCTTCATACATGTCCGCATGTGTTCATAAACCATTATTATATATTCATATGAGAAATCATATATTTTCATTTGTGTGCATTAACGAAAATTGAGATAATAATATTCCAAAAATGGTCAAATGTGTAGATTGACGAAAATTGCGGTAAGATTTATATGAATGAATCCTATATGGTGGTATATGGACATGTATGATCTCAAATCACTTCATATATGAATGAGTTCATATCTACTTATAAATGGATTCACATATGTGGATTTTTAACCGGGTTGTCAGGTTTGAGATCATAAATTTTCTTCGACTAAAGTAGTTTTGTCAAAAGTCCCATATAAAATTATACACAAAATAAGGCAAGTGTGTTGATGTAATACATAATTATATCCAAAATATGATTGACAAATTTTCTAGTGTGACTCTGGATAATGTACAATTGTATCCGAAATTAAATTGTGTTTTTTAAATATGATAAAATATTTATCTACTAAATATATATAATATATTTATATTTATAATATTTATATATAAATATATCCAAAATATGATTGACAAATTTTCTAGTGTGACTCTGGGTAATATACAATTTTATCCAAAACTAAATTGTGTTTTTTTTTAATATATGATAGAATATATACTTACAGCCATATTTATAAAAATGTATTTTTGATTTATTAACCGTTTTTAACCAACATTTGCTATAGTTGTATTTATAAACGAAAAATAGTCTTTTAAACCTTTAATAAACCATTCATAAAGTAAGAAATTTTATTGTTGGATTTATCCTTCTTTAAACCAAAAATAAGAAGACATTTTGCATTTAGACATTTTGTTTAAATCTACATACGACTATTGTTTACCTTTTATAAAAATATTTCTGCTGAATATTTTTGAAAAATATTAATAGAAAGTGATTAAAGTGATTATTTTTATTTTCTATATCCTTAACTCTTTTTTTATTAAATCCTTTAACAGCTCATATAAGAAATTGTAAAATGAAAAAAATTATAAGTATGTGTAATAGACATTTTTAAATATATTGAATGATCTTTTAGAACCAGCTCACGAAGCTCTTACCTTATCCTCTTCACACCAGTTTTCAGACCTTTGCCTCTTTTTTGTTTCCTTCAAAAAATAGAAAATATACAATTAAAATTATTTTGGTATGTCCATTCATAGTATTTATTAACACACATATCTTGTTTTCCATTTCTTTTATTGGTTTTATTTGTTTTTGGAAATCTAAATCCATTTTTTATTTTTTTTTGCACAAATCAGTCTATTTTTGGTAAAAAAAATCACAGAAATAAAATAAAAACCTGACAAAATTTGTTAGTGATGTAAATCAGGTGTAAACAAACTCATTATTCGATTATTTTTGTTAAAATATACTACTAAAATAGAAAACTCAAAACAGTTTTGCAATATTTTTGTTTAAATTTTTTTCAGAACTCATTTTATACGTTTTTTATTTTTAAAACATACTTTTTAAGTCGAATGTTGAAAAAAAATATGGACAAATAAACATATAATTGATTATCGGGTTTATTAATCAGTGGTTTAAAGCGTCACTAACAACTAAGTGACAAGTAAATAAAAAGAGAGTTGCCATACATAAGCAAAAAATTACTGCAAACGTTCAATAGTTATGGAGCTGTTATTGTTTCTTTATGAATTAAAACTTTTATGAGTGATTAATAAGACAAAAAGTCTATAATAGCTATTGCACTCTATAAACTCACAATAAGACTTTTTTATAAATACGGCTGTAAATATATATTATTTTGTATCTTGCAAAGTCTTGTTATATATAACGTCATATTTAATTGGATTAATTTTATCTGATTCTAAATGCAATATACAATTATATATTGATCAAAATGCTATAAGACGTAACTATATATGACATCATATTAAAATTTTTGGACGAAATTAATTTCATATATGAATTTATATAATTATGTCCGGTTAAATACACTGGGAGATAAATCTTGTAAGTGTATATAAAATAATCTATTATTATATGAAAACGCTTAAAAAACTGATTTCTACACTGAGAGAATTATCTGCACGATATCAATGAATTTCTGCATTATATCCATGAAGTTTCACTAAAATTCGTCAATTGCAACTATTCATTAAATTAATAAAGTTTTTCATAAAATTTTATGAAAAATTTCATTCTCTCTATTAAAAATTTCATACGCTAAATAAAAAACAGTATCACTAAAATAGTTTCATAAAAATTATAAAGCTTTCTTGGAAAGTTCAAGAAATTTTATATTCACTTTGTAAAAAAAGTCTTCAATGTTTTATGAAAAATTTCATTAAAACTCGTCCAAAAAAATTCTCTCAGTGTAGTATTTTTGTTTTACAAATACAAATCGAGAAATGCAAATGCAATGCCCTCTATGAACCAAAACTTACCTTTTTTAGGAGAATCAAAAAGCTGATTTATTACCAAACTCCTAAAGTATGAATCAATCTATATTGAGTACAGTTGTAGGACACAACTTCGTTTAATATACCATGTAGAAATAATATATTTCTAATAAGTCGATAACCTTAATGTGGTTGATAGAGGATGTTGCATTCAAAAATAAATGTTATGGTTTATAGACAAATAACAAATATTAAAAAAAAGTACTGAAACTGATGTTTGCAGTCTGAAATTTTTGTCAGATATAAAGCTAATATCAATGAATAGTATTCCATCAAAACGTGATTTTCATGAAATTGGTTCATAGCGGGTATTCAATATAAGGGTCGTTATTAAAAAAGTAATAATTTTTTATTTCTAAAAGAAAAGTTGTTTTTTAAAACTCTTAAAAAACACTTGACTTGTTTTGTCGGAACATCCTCAATATGTTCTTAATGGATTTTCATTGTTCTCAACAATTGTTTTTTTTTTTTTTGTTTTCATCATCATATAAACATGTTAAAGTCTTTGATTTCAATATGTAACGATAAAATCCATTAAATATATTTATATTTTTTTTTTTTTTTTGCAAAATTACTTTTGACACGTTTATAAACATTTTATAAGATTAAAATTGTTTTATTGTCTAGTATTGTGAATTTTCTGGTCAATGAATTTTTATCGTTCATAGGAAAAATTTACTATACAAACATCATGACAGGATTGCCGTCAAATATTATATTTTTAGTTCAGGCGAATTCACAGAGAAAAGCAATTCAATTCGGTTGCGATGATTTAATATTATACTTAAAACTTATTTCGGCAGTATCATGGAAGTTCTCTAAAAAACTATAATAAAAATATAATATATTTGCAAATTACATTCTATTATAAAATATTTTCTTTTTCCTAATAACTAGGGAATGCAAAATCCGCAAAGCGGGACATTTTATCGAAATTCCCGGGATTCCGCTCGTAAAATAAATTAATAAATTTTTTATATTAAATCATATTTTTTTGCATGTAAAATGTCTTCTTAGAATTTTTTGTTTTTCTTAAGTCTGATAGAAATTTAATTTTTAATAGCAATTCCTCTAAATCTTGGAGTTTAGTTGAAAAGAATTCAGTATAAAAAATTACAAGCTAAAATTAATAAAAAAGTTCACACAAACTAGAAAACTTTTTAAAGCAATAGAGTTCGATCTAAAAGTTCGGTAAAAACGGCATTGGGACAATATTTGATAACTGAAAGTATTTTAGACAAATTTTTATGATTGCAAAATTTTTAAGGGCGATCTGGAGTGACTTTAAATTTCTAATTTAAAGACGATGTCTAAGATAAATGGTGATGTTATCTGCTGAGGTTAAATTAACATATTTTTTCCCTTTAAAAACGTTTTTTAAACTGTTAATTTCTGCATTAAAAATGTTGATTATTTAACTTTTTTTGTTTGAAATTGTATTTTTAAAAATCGAAGCAAATTCCCGGGATTGCGGGAACATAAAAATTCTTAGTTTCCCGGGACGAAAAATCTCAAGATGCATTACCTACTAACAACCCACTTTATTTTCGATTCTAGCACCAATGATTTCTGTTTTATATGAACGATAATGTAATCCGGAGCCGAATTGCTGCATTCGTGATCGAGTAACATCGTTCGAAAACTGGGGTCGAATTACGGCATTTGTGATCTTAATTTTGTTATCAAAATTAATTTTTTTTTCGGAAAATAAAACATTTAACGAAATTTCTCGATCAAGAATTGTGTAGTTCGGTCCTTGATTGAAAAATACATATAAAAATTGTTTTCATTATTAGCATTTTTGTAGTTACTGAATTACTGCCGTAATTCGGCAACTGATTTTTTAATCAGTAACTACAAAAGTACTAATAATGAAAATAAAAAGTTTTATATATTTATATATTTATTTTCAATAATGGACCGAACTACAACATCCGTGATTGAAAGGTTTCCTTTAAATGTTTTATTTTCATAAACAATAAATTAATTTCGATAGTAAAATTCGCATCACGAATGCCGTACTTCGACCCAGGGTCATTTTGTATGTACTTCTAAAATTTCGCAAGTTAACTTCTTTTTAAGTTACATGGAACAGGTTTCGGAACTGGTTCCATGTATATCACTGTCCAACAAATTTTGGGTCATCGCCGTGAGCTTCAATTATTCCAATGCGAATTGAAAGTTTACCATATCATTTATAGCCTCTTGAAGTTGAGGTAGTTTTGGTCATTTTTGCCCCTATTAGCGAAAATCAAAATAAAATAGTAATATATTTATTGGAATGTAATTGTGTGTACTTATTGGTCCATTGAACCCAATGTCGAAAACAATGTTTTTTCATGTTTAAACAAATAGTAGGCGAAATAGGCCTTGTCAAATATAAAGAAATCATCAATACATTTATTGTATTTTTGAGAACAATTCCAATGAATTTTAGATCAAATGCATATGAAAGACCGTTGAATGTGGAATTTATTTCAGAGACCGAAAATAACAGTTATCCCGAAAACTTTAACTCAAAAACTCTCTATGTTAGAGTCAACGGAGACATATACTATTATATACCAAATGATTCGTATTGAAGTGCTCTTTCAGAATCTATTGTGATCTTAAGGAAACGATCTCAACTCCACAGTTAAGAGTTATTTTTCAACGAAAAAATAAAAGATCGGATGAAACTCTTAAGAAGAAAGTTTTATTTCGCCTTCATTAAATAAAACTCTTTTGAGGAGTTTTATTTTTTTCGTCTGAAATAAAACTCTTTTGAGGAGGTTCTGAAGCAGTTAAGCATTACATTTTGACTCCCAGCAGCCTGTTCTAAAGAAAAGTTCCATGCAACCAGTGGTAAATGATGCTTTTCGGGAATATGATGCCAGTTCTAAATAATTTAGCTGGGTATAATTTAAAATACCTAACCTTGTAACAGTTTTCTTATGTTTGGGGCATTCAAAAAGATTGAAAGAATAAAATTAAGTCAAATTTAATCAAGGATCTTTATTTTAACAAAAAATTTCATTAAGTGTTTCTCTTTTACCTTATTTCGGTTTGCATTCACTGAGACGGGGAAAAATTTGTGCCAAAACTAAATTAACTTCCTTTTTTCTATGGGTTTCAAGAAACTTATCACAATGCCAAGACGTGTAAGGGTGGCAATAATACTGTGTATTACGATACTAAAGGTTCTTAAACGCAACGGTCTCGCTTTCAATGTGTGATTTGAACACTGACCACCTTTATAACTTAACCAAATATTTCTAGCTCCCATCAACGCCGAATGGAGCTCAGAACCACATAGCTTAAATTATTTTTCTTTGAAATATTTTTCTATGAACGTAATGGCAAATGTGAATTTATAAATGCAATTGAACTCCTAAAATACATATTTTTTATAATAAAACTACACTTACAATACTATGTAGGTAAAGACCACTGCAAATGTAGTTAAAACCAAATATAATTTCACTTGTAAAAATTGTTTTTATTTTCTTTTCAAAAAATTAACAGCATATGTAGTAAAAAATAAACAATCATTTTTTTTGTTTTATTTTTTTTAATTATAAAAAATACTGTTTAAAATGAATGTAAAATCTTAATACAGTAATTTGATGTGGTTTGTTTTTTTAAATGAACTACAAATGTAGACAAAAATTATATTTATTCTACAAATGACTGTTTTTTCACTTAAAAATAAAGATACTGTATTACAACACCAATAACTACACATATTTACAGCACTAGTTCACTGGGTGTACTTCATAAAGAAAAATAACAAATTGTTTTCTTAAATATCGAAAAAAATAGGTTCAATCTGCAAATATTTGACATTCGTTTTAGTTAATTGAAAGTAACAAATTAATTTGCTAAATATTAGTAGACAAAGAAATTAATAAAAACAATTTGAAATTAAAAAAATATATATATATATTAGGGCGGGTCAAATTGTATGGAACGATTTTTTTGATGAAGCGTATAGCAAAAACGTAATCTATAGGTGATTCTGAGAAATTTTGCTCAAGAGACCATAGCTCTAAGTCGGATTTTTAGCCCCCCAAAATTTCAAAATAGATATTTTTCCATATATACATAGAATAATTTAATTAAATTCGTCATAAAATCGGATAGAATTATAGTAGATTTCTCAATCTGGGTTTGTTTGAAAGGTATTTTTATCACCTTTCAGAATGAGGCAATTAATTTTTTTAAAAAAAGAGAGGCAACACTCAGGAAATACTTCCTATATTTTTAGTGTGTTGCTTTCTTTGGAAAGGGATAGTATAGAGATGAAAGGTGGGGAAAGATGAAGGGCTTCAGACATGGCAACACTGTAATTGCGCGAGATGATAAATCTTAGAACAGTTGTTGCTCGCCACCTGATATAGAGTTATTGAAGCTTTTTGTTTCATAACCCTGATTCATTATTTTACTTCGGTGGGGTTAATTGCTATGGGAACACCGAAGGTGGACATTGCGATACGTATGAGGGATAGAAAAAACTCATACATATTAATTTGATGTTGCCGGCACCGGGGATTGTACTATTGTATTGATGTAATACATATTTATATCTAAAATATGATTTACAAATTTTCTGGTGTGACTCTCCATGGGGTAATATACAATTTTATCCAAAATTAATTTGTGTGTTTTTGAATATGATATAATATCTAAATATATATTTTTTTGTATTTTTCAATGTCTATGTGTATATAACGTCATTCTTAATTGGATTAGTTTTAGCGTATTCTAAATAAAATGCACAATTATATAGTTAGCAATATACAATTATACGCAACTATATATGACATCATATTAAAAATTTTCTACGAAACTAATTTTATATATGAATTTATATAATTATGTTCGGTTAAATACAATTTCAGACATAGACTTATAAGTGTATATAAAATAATGTATTATTTAAAGATTTATAACCGTCCAAAAAAATACATATTTTTTAGACTTGAACTTAAAAGTTTTAGATTTTGCAGATAAATTTAAAAGCAAATATCGTATATAAATTGCCTGACACTTAAAAGGAAGCTTTTCCGATGAGTTGCCTTTGAACTTAATAAAATTCGGATAGGTGATAAAGGAGCAAAAAAATATGATAAAGGAGCAAAAAAATATGAAATTTAGACTTATTTAAAAACAGCGATAAAATGCTCGAAAAAGCATTTTGAAAGCCATTTTGACACTATGTCGTGGACCCAGACTGCCACTTATTTGAATTATTTTAAATATTGGTAAACAAAATATTCACTATTTTTTATCCTTTTTCATATATTCCACATTTTTTAAGATCGAAGTGAGCCCATCGGGGCTATTCTCCATGTCTTGTATTAACAAAATCGTAAATTTTCCAAGGAAGCGTTTAAGGTCAATAGTGTGATTGTAGTCTGAAAGAAATAATGATAAAGAAAAAATATACAATTGGAAATTTTAAAAATATACCTGACCAGGTCTTATTTAAACTAAATTATGTATTTCCAATTCAATTTGATTTATATTTTGGAGTATTTCAGATGCTTTTCAAGCGGTCTGGTGTGTTTACCCTTCATATTTAACTTTTTCGTTAATAATTACAATTTTCTTTAATCAATTTTTTAAATAAAAACCCTTTAGAATTTCTAAATAAGTTACTTAGTTTTAAAATGTCGCATTTCAAGGAGCGCCAATCGAAATTTGTTTATATTTACTCTAACAAAATTTGCGTTTTTTAATTGGCGACTGTGGACATTTATTTGAATTTTGGGATTTTTTAATTTAGGCAATTTTTTTACATTTCTGCAATTTTGAGGATTGTTTTTTTAAATTTTGGCAAATTTTTTTCCACTTTGGAAATCTTTTTAAATGTTTTCGATTTTATTAAATTTTGGGGATTTTTTTCAATTTTGGTGATTTTTTTTTAATTTTGTAATTTTGGAGATTTGTTTTTAATTTAATTTTAATTAATGTTTGAATAGTATCTACTAAAAATTTTTTTGAAATAAAAAACAATATTCAATTAAATTTTTAATAGATATGAACAAAACTATAATTGAAAATATTATCAATTAAATAGTTACAAATTATTTTAATTGTTACAATTTCCTCAATAGGACCGAATTCAATTAAACTTTTTACTGAATCAAAAAATATTTTAATTGAAACTCAATATTAGTTTGCTTTTTTGTCGAAAATCAACTCTAACAATTATAGCCTCCCATTTGTAATGAAATTTGAAGATTCAAACCATATAATACTGCACTATAAGGCATTTCCTATATGATCCAAGTCAAAAATAAATATTTTTATATTAAACTTCTCAATAACATTGTTTAAGTTTCTAAATTTGTCAAATCATTTCGGGGGGCTCTAGCCCCCTTACCCACCCAACTAGCTACGTGCCTGTATCAGCCTAGCTAATATATTTAATTTACTTTGTTTTTGTAAATATACAGAGGTTAAAAGCTCGTTATAGATAAATATAAATTAACTAATTTAATTTTACTAACTTTTGAAACCCACTTTACTAAAATTAGGAAAAGAAAAAAATTATACTATATTTTTTAAAGCTAAAAATGATTTGATATGAAAAAATCTTGAACTTTATTTATGAACTTAAATATAAACTGCATTCAGGAAAAACAGTTATATTGATGAAAGTATTTCATAAACCGTTTGTCATAAATTTTTCATAATTTTTTACAAAGTTTTCATAAATACGATGAAAAGTTTAAACAAATTGAAGACAAATGTTTCATAGATCTTCATAATTTCATAAACTTTGTGAAAATAATTTTCATCAAGCTAAACTAATTTTTTTTTTATAATTTTTTTATTTATATATATTACTAATATTTAGTACAAAATTTGGTTGATTTTAACAAATCGATTTCAATTAAGAGTTTACTAAAATATTACTAAATTTAAGCAACTTTTACATATTTTTTTTACTACTTTTACTTTACTACAAAATTACAGTCACGCTTTGCTAAAATTAGCTAAACGATCTGCTTTCGTAAATTTAACAAAACAATCTGTAACAATTACAGATTTTTCTGTAACTTTTAGAGACTTTTTTTATTTGATATTTTTTATTTAATATTAAATAAAATTAACAGATGTATTTTTGCTGTTTTGATTTAATTATTATTTAGCAAACAAAATTAGCTAACTTTTTCAGTTTTACCGCCAACGCAATTTTTAACAAATTTTTAGTAGCTTATTTTAACAGGTTTATTTCTATGAGTGTTCTCTAATTTTGCTATAAATTATTTTTTTTTTGTTGTTACTGTAGGCAACTTTGTGCAGTAGAGGACTAAAAAGTTCTTTATACATATGATATGATAATAGAAGAGGTTAAAGACAATTTAAACCAGACGTGTAGACAAAATATTCAGTCAACCTACTAAGCAGCCAGAGTCAGTCATGACATTTGTAATAAATGAGACAGAATAAAGTAAATTTAATATTATTAAAGTAATCTTCCTTTTGTATGCTTTGCTATGTACCGTAAGCGCCACGATTTACGATTTCTGGTTTTGATAAAAATCTTTATTTTTCGATCATTTGCATCGTCGCTCAAAATTTCATAACTCTAGGAAGTATCGTTACGAATTTCAGCAAAAACAAAAAAGACGTTTGCGCCAATTCCTATGGGACAAGCAACAGTTTGTTTACATAATTCGTGACGGCAAAGTGTCGCTTACGTCTTTTTGGGCACGCTTGAGCACTGTTAGATTCGCAATTCAAAAGACTTTTGTCGATATCCAATATGTGTATATTTTCTTTGGACCAAGCAAAAAGTAATGCAAAACACTAAAATGGGGTCAGATTAGACCCCCTTGTTTAAGCTCTTAAAGTGAGATTTGGCAGATACAAAAAAATTAATTTGCACTTTATTTTGGACTTTTATACCAAATTCAAGTTTTAATGCAATCAGATAAAAAAAAGAAAAGTTAAAAAAAAATTAAAAAGCTTTTTCTGTTGAATTATAATTTTGGCACTTACGTCTTGTTGGCGGATAGGGCTCGATACATAGCATTAATTGTGACACAGTGACCCAGGTAATTTAGAAAAAAAATATCAATAAAAACAACCCAGTAAAATATATTCAAAACAGGGTAGAAAGCCTTCCCAACTGGATTGCCAACTCGATTATTTTCACAAGACGTGAGATCCTTGGAATAGCAATGGTAACCAGTTACATTTATTTTTAAATAAAATGTAGTTCCTTATTTTTTTATATAAGGCCTTACAATAATGACAAAACTAAGCGAATGTTCTAAAAATAAGCATTCTAAAAAAAAGTTTGAACATGGAATTTAAAAATTAAAAAAAAAATCTTACACATGGCTTCGTTGGGATTTGATCCCTGCCCTTCTGCGTGCCAGTAGGTTACTCTACCTCTGAGCTACTGCCTTGAGTGATAATTTATAGCTTACAGCTGAATTTGTTTTTTTACTACACTGGAAAAAACTCACTAAAGTCAGCAACATTTTTGCTGGGAAAACTCACTAATATCAGCAAAAAAAATATTGAATTCAGCAAACATTTTGCTAATTTTAGCAATTTTTTTTCTGAAATTAGCAATTTTTCTGCAAGGATCCTTCCAGCAAACATGTTGCTGACTTTGCTGACTTTTGGTTTTGTGGAGTTTTATCCGTGGAATTGTTGAGCTATTCTTTTATAAATATAAAATTGCTAGTAAATAAAATCTGTTTGCGTTTCATCTCAAGTGACCCAACTTTTGAAATCGATGTCTTCCGATCGGGGTGAAATTATGTTAGTCCTATTGGAAAGTAGTTTAGACACAATTTTCCAACAAGATCGGTCAAGAACTCTCTGAGTTAGAGGGGATCAAAATTTGACATTTTGACCAAACAATATTCAACAATATTTGATTACTAATTAATTACGTTCACAAATAATCTAAAAGTAATCATGATTACTTGAGATAAAATAATAATAAAATAATAATAAAATAATCAAAAAGAAATAGAAGTAATCAAAAAAATAATACGACTACTTTCGAAGATTACATTTGATTCTTTTTGATTATTTTAAAAACTTTTACATTACTTTATTTTGAAAAATGTAATTTTAACACGAAAATATTCTTAATAAATAAATCAAAATTAGGTTTTTCTATAAAAAACATATATCGGCCATTCCATGATAGATCGTTCCAAAATCTGACCTTGGGTCTTCCGATTTAAATTATATTTTGCAAGCAGAATCACTACGGAACCACTTAAAGACAGGCGTTTTTATTTTCTCGAAATTAAAAAAAAAAAAACATAGTTTTATTATTTTTTTTTTAATTAAAAATATGTTAAAAGTGTGTAATTTTCAACATTCGTAGTTTCCTTTATATACATCGGATCATTGTAATTTGAAAAAGCCTTGGAATGGTAACCACCTCTACAATTATAATGTGGATTAAATTTTTTTTCAGCATCAAAAATAAATGCAGTTTTCATTCAATTTGTTTTTAAAATTATTTTTTATAAAATTTTACGCTGTCGCGAAGTATAGTTTTTGAGATATAAGCAATATTTACTATTGCCAACCGCGGGGCCCGAAAGCCCTTTATTGGTCCTGAACCATTCTGTGGAATACCTGCGGGGTATGTTAGAGAAATGCTCAGGGCATGAAGAGAGTCTGAATTCTCTGGTTAGTGGGAAAACTCTCCTGGTCAGCGCCAGGCTAAAAGATTGATCTCTTTTTCCAGTAGGGGGTCGAGGCGCCTCTTGTCGCTTGAAAGGGGGGGGGGGGGGGGGGGGGGGGGTTTGAGGACCCTGGCGTCGTACTTAACTGGACACTGTAATCTCAGATACCATCTGCACAAGAAGGGTCAATCGGACACGGATTTGTGTAGGTGTCTGAGACCTCGGAGCATGTTCTCTGCGAATGTCCCAGGCTTTGTGATAGGAGACTTAGGTTTCTAGGTGATCGATTCATTTCGCCTTCCGACATCGCGAACATTTTGCCTAATAGGATAATTGGCTTTATAGGTAGCTTAAATCTGTAGGTAACCTTAGGCAGCACAAAAGACCTACATTGGTCGCGGTGCATAGTGCCTTCTGATCTAATCTAATCTACTATTTTTTAAAAAATTTAAAATTTTAAGATAAATCAAATTAGTGGTTTTTAAGTGTGAATTAACACTCTTTAGGCAAAAATTTTGTCCGTTTGAAGCAATCTTGCTTAGTTTTCGAGATATAGCTTATAGAAATTTTTTCACAAATTAAAGAAAATCTAATCCCGACATGTAGAATGCAAAAAACCTCCACATTAAAAAAAAAATTAATAAAAAGCTTTGAATTAATTCCCATGTTTTAAAATCATTATGAAATATCATTACAATTTCCACCCGTTCTCAAAACCTTCATTAAGATTGAAAATTGAAAACCTTTTGTTTTCCATTTTTGGGTGAACAAATACAATTGGTACAAATACGGGAAATTAAAAAACCAATGATAATTAAAAAATCCCATGTTTTCCCGTTTTAGATTTGGACGAGAGAGTGCATGAACGTGAGCATAAAAACATTCGGCGTGAGTGACAGTACATGAGTAGAACTGTTCGAAATTATTAAATACAAATAAATGTGAATTATTAGTGAAAAATCTGAAAAAAAAAACATTTTGGATAAGTTTTCATGCTTAAAAAAATATAGAAATTACTTCGTTAATTTGGTTTATTTTTTTTTTTGTGAGTAGTTCGTGACCGTAAGTTTTTCGAAATTAATTTTTCTTTGCACTCCAAGCCAAAAAAAAATGGACTTGCATGAGTAATAGTTTTTTATCTCAATTGTTTTCAATTGCATATTAAAGGAATTTCGATTACGAAAATGTTTTTTTTTTTCAGAATGCAAACAGGTTAGTAATAATAAAATCTTAAAACAACAATCTTATAAAAGATTGCCGGTTGAGAAAAAATAACTGAAATGAAATACGGGTTGAATTTCATGAGAACCAAAGTGTTTGTCCTTGCATTTGTTAATGGCATTCAATAAGAGTGAATGCAATAGACTTTAGAAAGAATCAAAAAGTATTAAAAGTAATCTTTAGAAGTAGTCGGACTATTTTTGATTATTTATGATTCTTTTCGATTATTTTTTAGTAATTACAAGTAATCCTGATTACTTTTAAATGATTTGTAATGATTAGTAACCATTACGATTACTAATCATTATTTAACAGCTTGCGTTAAAATGCGAAGCAAACATTAAACCGGTTAAGATTTAAAAATGCATACTAGACGTATGAGCAATATTTCTCATAAATAGCTCATACGCACTAGTATACAAAAATATTTAAAATTGGGGTTAATTTTAGGACGATAATAACAATTTAGGTACGTCAAAGCCGTTTGCGTGAACCACTTTCTACAAGGGGTGCAAAAGTTATGGCAGCTTAAAGTTTAAAATATAAAAATTATTTTGCGCTTTACAAAAAAGTCTTTGTCAAATTATGTGATGTTTCAAAAATGTAATTTTTGACTCAAAATCGTGATTTTAGAGATATTAAAAATGATTACTTGTTTTAGAGATTTTATTTCAATTTCACGTAATCAGTTGAAGAGAAATTTATTTTCTACAACTTAATTCCAAATACAGTCAAAGGCCGGTTTAAGGAATACTAGGTAAAACGAGCAAGTTGTTTGCATTGACTACCTTAAACAACGAATTTTTCCAAAAAAAAAAAATATGCTCGATTTATGCCCGTAATTTCAAGCAATAGATACCTACCAGTGCTTAGATACCTACCCGATTTTGTTCGTGTACACGGTAGGTATCTAAGCACTGGTAGGTATCTATTGCTTGAAATTACGGGCATTAATGAAAATTTAGTAAAAAAAAATATGGAAGAAATAAAAAAATCGTAATAAGCCAATTTTCGGAGAGCTTTTTAATTTAGAAGTGGACCCACAATTGCAGTCTTATTTTTATTTTTAATTTGAGAATTGTTAAAATGTGCAGTACAAAAAGATGTCCCCATATAACGAGTATTTCGATATAACGAATGGGCCTATTCATAGGTTATGTCAGATTTGGTTATTTTTTCGTTTCATTTCTAGAATTATCTAAGGCATTTGTCTTCCTTTAAAAAATGCCCTTATTTAGACAACCTGTGATTTTTTTATTTAAAATTCTGTGTAGTGATGTCCAGTTTTTATTTACAAATAAATTTTACAAATTATATTTTCTGACTATGTAACAAAAAATCGTTAAGTTAAACTGTGATATAGTATTTAAGATATTTTATTATTGTATTTGTCGCCAGATTTTATAACTTTACGCTCCTGAAGAAGTTTGAATAAAGCAAAGGAAACGTTGAGCAAAAACATGATAAGATTTCTTTGGGCAGGAATGAAATCCGGATAGGGACACGCCTACATCAGATTGCTTTTCACAATTTGTTAAATAAGTTTTGGGACTTTAGCACATTTAATTACTATAAATGCAATTAATGTTTATCCCGATGAAATAAATGTAAATAACAAATATGCAGGTGCTTGTGCAAATTTAAATGTAACTGACACTAATAGAAAACATATGATTTTCTATCGTTGATTTACTTGAATAAACGTCGCTACATTGCTAGGTCTGTCAAAAAAACAGAGTAGTATTTGGAAGATGACAAAGCCAATTGTGACAATTTTTTGTTGTTGTTTTGGTTTTTCTTTGATATTTTAAATTTTAAATCTCGCTCCTAGACGAGGACAAGAAATTCTCATTGAGTTTGTGATTTAATATAACAAATATCTCTAGAAATTCTAATAACAAAGTCCCCTGAAGATTTCTTTGGGCAGGAATGAAATCCGGATAGGGACACGCCTACATCAGATTGCTTTTCACAATTTGTTAAATAAGTTTTGGGACTTTAGCACATTTAATTACTATAAATAAATTGATTTTTATTTACAAATAAATGAGATTATTGACCAAAATAGCCCGTAAGGAACCCCCTTTTTAAAATCTAATTTAAATATTAACATTGGTCACAACACGCAGAGAAAAAATATGGTTGCAATATGATTGTGGCCACAAAACTATGTTTCCTACAGCAATAAATGGTTGTTTCAATTAAACTATTATTGTATCAATCATATTTCACCAATAATATGGTTGCTTTTATCATGTTCTAGTAAAAATTGCTCTCTTTTCTCAGTTATCATATTATTGTGTTATCTACAATCATACTAAAGTATGTATTATCATATTCCTGTATCTAACTGCAGCCATATTAGAGTTGCACCAACTATAAGATGATCAATTGGTTTTTTTATGAGCGTCTTCGCTCTTTTAGTTTCATTCTTGTTTGAGATTTTGAGAAAAGAAGTTGTGAAAACCAGTCAGCTCCAACAAATTAAATAATATTAAACAGAAAGATATTAACAATATTTATTTTAATGGTGATCTGTTTTGTGGAAGAAGGAATAAGTTTGCAGTCTCAACCCGGTCTACCGTGGAAATCTAGGCAAAAGTTTAATTGTTGCGTACAAAGAACGTAGTGCTGGTAATTGTAATGGTGATTTGTTTGTCGAAGAATGAATAAATTGTATTCTCAACTCGGTCTGCCCTGGAAGTCTAGTCAAAAGTTTAATTATCGCTCACCCGTTAAATAAAGTTATTGTTTATTATAAAAAAGTGATAAAAAAGTGCTTTAATTATTTAATTGTTTATAATTACTAAAACAAATATTGTTAAAGAAAAAAATGTGAAAACAAATTAAACAAAATGCACGTGCTTTTAAGTATAAAGGACGAAATAATCATAATAAGTTTGCAATAATCATAACATGGTTACAAATGATGACGAAATTCTTGTCCATGATCATACTATGATAACTAGGACTATACTATGATTATAATGCAATTATTATGATTGCTGCAAACATGTTTTGATCATTATTAATGTATTGTGAAATTGTATTCTTACCAATATTTTAATGCTTGCTTTATGCTGTAATCACATGTATAGTTTGTATAGCTGACACACTATTTCACAAAGCTTATTCTTCAGCGCAAATACAATTGGATTATTTAAATTATTTTAAACCTAAGTTTATTTAAATATGTGAATTATTAAATAAATATACTATTAAAAAACACGCATATCATTTTAATCCAGCTTCAATAGAATGCTGTTAGAATACTGTAGGGCTCATGTTATGATAATTCATACAAATTTCCAGAACCATAAAATGATAATATTGGGATATACTTGGAACCATAATATGGCAATCTAATTATCATATTATGATACAAAATCAGTTAAGAGTATGGTTTTCATAACCATAGTAACATGGTTATCGCAATCACAAATCCAAAAATGTATGATGCTCTTCGAATATGGTTCCCTCAATCATGTTTTTTCTTTTGCGTGAACAACAAAAAACTTGTCATATACATATGTAAGTAGTTGAAAGATAATTTTGTTTATAATGCGAGGCAAACATTAAACCGGCTAAGATTTAAAAATGCATACTAGACGTATGAGCAATATTTCTCTTAAATAGCTCGTACACTCACAAGAAATTTTCCATAAAAAATCAACAGTTATTTAAAAGTTTAATCGGTAAAGTTGTTTCAATGGAATATACAGTTAAATTCAAAAAAAAAAAAAAAACAAAAACACGGACTTTCTGTAATATTTAAAATATTCAGTTAAAATGTTGTTTTTAAAACAAAAAGTTGTTATATTATATTGAGTATTGAAATAAACGAAACAATCTATTGTTTTTATGGATTTTGTCAATTAATTTTTCAACAGTTGAAAATAAACCAAAAAATACAATTGTTTTAAACGAAAAGTAAGTAGTCCTGTTTTTAACTGATTTTCAGTTTATTTAATGTGTATATTCAGTAGTCTTTACGGAAAAAATATTGTGAGTGTATACAAAATACCAGCACACATATGACCAACATCATTTTTTATTTCTATCAAAAGTTAAAAATAAACATGGGTTATTTTCAAAAATATTTAAAATAGGGGTTAATTTTTTTTTTAATTTTATGGCGCACTAATAGGACTTAACACGATAATAACAATTTAGGTACGTCGAAGCCGTTTGCGTGAACCACTTTCTACAAGGGGCGCAAAAGTTATGGCAGCTTAAAGTTTAAAATATAAAATTTATTTTGCGCTTTACAAAAAAGTCTTTGTCAAATTATGTGATGCTTCAAAAATTTAATTTTTGACTCAAAATTGCTGTTTACTAGATAATAAAAATTACAACTTGTTTTAGAGATTTTGTTTCAATTTCCGCGTAATCAGTTGAAGAGAAATTTATTTTCTACAAGTTCCAAATACAGTCAAAGCCCGGTTTAACGAATACTCGGTAAAAAGAAAACGCGATCTAGCGAACGAGAAAATTGTTTGCATAGCTTATATAACGAATTTTTCCGAAAATTTATACTCGATATAATGAATATTTGGTAAAAAAATATGGAAAATATAAAAAAAATCGTAATAAAAAAATATTTTTTTTTTGTTGTAGAGCTTTTTAAATTAGAAGTGTACCCAACATTTGCAGTTTTATTTTTCATTTTCAAAAAGCTCAGCAATTTGAGAATTGTTAAAATGTGCAGTCGATTAAGTACAAAAAGTTGTCGTAATATAACGAATATTTCGATATACCGAATGACTTTAGGCATAGGTTATGCTGGATTTTTTTTATTTTTTCGTTTCGTTTCTAGAATTATCTAAGGCATTTGTCTTCCTTTAAAAGATGCCCTTATTTAGACAACTATATATGCAAGTAGTTGAAAGAGAATGTTGTTTATGTAATATATAATTATTTATATATAATTTCAGATATTACATTAATCAATGTGGGATTATGAACATTTTTATATTTTATAACTTATTGTAAATCATTTTTAAAAGAATCACAAAAAATCTTTTAGATTTTAAGCAAATAAATTAACTAAAGTATAATTTTTCTACGAATTTAAGTTTTTTTTTTTTATATTCAGCCAAAAAATTGTTAACTTTTAAAAGATTTTTTAACTTTTATTCAACTACTAATCAATCTTACTAATTTGCTAAAGATTTTTCTGGCATTAGCAATTTGTTTGCAAGCAATAATTTGTTTTGCATAAATAGAACATTTTTTTTGTTCTAAAAAGTTTAGTAACATTATGATGCTTGTTAGGAAAAGACCCTAGCCACGTGTTATTAAGAAACCAAGAATTTAGCAAAATTGATAATTACTTTTTTTTTTAAGTTCTGCATATTCTGGTGGCTCAAGCTTTTTTAAAAACTTCGGGTTCTGATGAGATCTTTAGCCAGATCGAAATACTAGTATCAACCTAGCTAATATGTTGGATTTGCATTATTTTTGTAAATATACGGAGGTTGAGAGCTCGTTATAAATTAAAATCAGAAACTTATAATTTTCATAAAATTTTATGCAAACTTGAATTAACTTAATGAAAAGTTTAATTGAGCCAGTTCTACAGCAACTTCATTGATTGTATGCAAAAATACATTGAAATCTTGCAGATAATTTCTCAGCACATAGTATTTCTGATAATTTTACAGAAAAAGTAACTTATTTTAAGAGAGCCCACCGTTTAGGTAATATTAGCAAAACGCTCCTGTACACTGAGAGAATTATCTGTCTGATATTAATGAATTTTTGCAAAAAAGCAATGAAGTTGTATTTTATCTCGTCCATAGCGAGGGGCTGCATAAGTTGTAGTATACTACAACCCCTTCTTTTCATTAATTCAAAGACAATTTCTTTGAGGACTTTTTAAGTAAAAAATTCATTGTACTAATGATGGATTTCATTAACACAATGCAGAAAATTCTATCAGTGTAGGAACTTAAAATTTGTTATGTGGGTTCCTTATCCCATGCAGACATGATTAGGCGAAATTTTTTGAAATTTCAACGGGAAGGGCCATGAAGAGAAAGTCTCTGCTTAAACGGGGAGGGAATAAAAAGGGGAAACTCTAGAGAAGATGAAACAAGTCTTTTATGGATCAAGATTTCTTAACAATTAGTGTTTTCTATTTGTAATAGTAACATTTTAATAATGATTTCAAACCTGACAATTAAAATGAAATGCAATTTTAAAAGATCAACGATAAATACAACATTTGTAAACCAAACATATCATGCAATGTATAATATAATAAGAAAAGAATCAACTGGAATATGTTGTGTTTAAATATTAGTATACATGTCGGATTACCAATTCGTTCCCAGTAATGGTAACATTAGCAATTGTACTGGCAACCCTGCCAAATAGAAAAGCTTTAAGATTCATAGCTGTTGGCTAAACTTGTGAGAAGAAACGAAAATTACTCCTGTTGCTCGGGTAATCAATTAACACACCGATATTCTGTGGTTGGTTGATATACATATATACCTGATCAAATTTTGAGTTTGTTGTAGGTGATGGATTAGAATGAGGCTGAAGATGACCTAGGCGCTTAGGTCGAAAGTGCGGCACTCCCTCTAGAGCTGATCCCCACAAGATTTTTTTCGTCTTCTCTTACATTTATTAACAATTAGTGTTTTCAATTTGTAATAGTAACATTTTAATTATGATCTCAAACCTGACAACTCGAAATGAAAAGAAAAAAATTGTAAACTTTACAAAAACTGATTAAAACTTAAACAGTTTCTAAAGACATCTTTGTTCATTAGAGGGTTAAAAAGTTCATGGTACATATGATATGCTAATAGAAGAGGTTAAAAACAATTTAAATCCGACGTGTAGACGAGATATTTAGCCAACCAACCAGCCAGTAAGTCAGTCATGACATTTGTAATGAATGAGAGAGACTAAATAAATAAATTTAATACTATTAACTTAAACTTAATTTTTTTGTATGCTTTGAACCAAACATAAATAGAGTGTTTTCTGACACACAGACCCATGTAATTCAGAAACAAATATTAATAAGAACACAAAGGTTAATGTAAACAAATAAGAAAATTTTGTTTTTTATCTCGGATAATAGACTATGGAATACCCTACATATTTATTTTATAAAATAAATATAAAGTTTACTTTTTATAAGTACACACAGAAAAAAATTTAGCCATTTGCCAACTAAAATACGGTTACTAGGACTGAAATCGGTTGATACAACTAAGTTTTGGTGTTCGCCACAAAATTTGGTTAATACCACTGATTTTTAGTTTGCAACACTTAAAATATTTTAATTCGGTTGGCACTTGATTTTCTGTGTGTAAATTTTTTTTTTTTTTTTATTACAATAATTACAAATTATATAATATTACCCTAACCGAGCACTAGCAAATATGTCTTTTAGCGCGTTAAAGCGAAAAACAGACCAGTGCCTCTGGTGGGAATCGAACCCACAACCCCCACACTGATAAGCTAGCACGCTACCAACTAGCCTACCGGAGCGCACATGTATAAAATTATCTTAACGATTGGCTTTGAATTGACAAGCGATATAAAATGGTATCAAAATACGAAAGTAATGTTTAATACTACATATACCTTAGGGTGTCCCTTAAAAATAGTTTTGTTCTTACATCCCCCAGCATGACTGCAAATGGTTCAAAATGAAAGAAATAGATTTTTTTTTTTTTGTAAACCTTAACCCGTGATGAACTTTGTCCGAAAATGGCACATTTTTGAAAAAAGTGTATTTAATTAAAAATTCGAAATTTTGTATTTCCTTTATTCCTTTAATATACACTAGAGCCCCGACTTGCGTCGTCCCGATTTGCGTCGTTTCGATTTGCGTCGCTTTTTAAAAACTGGAAAAATTCGATTTGCGTCGTTGCAATTTCAAGTTGCGTCGGACCGAGTTGCGTCGTTTTGACCCCGATTTGCATCGGTTCGATTTGCATCGATTTGCATCGTTTTGATTTCGATTTGCGTCGTTTTGTTTCCGATTTGCGTCGTTTTGTTTCCGATTTGCGTCGTTTTGATTTCGATTTGCGTCGCTAAAAACGGTTAAATTTTTTACTGCAGCATTGTTGATGACCATTTTTAGCATTTGTAGTGCCTAATTTAGCATCTTTTCTGTCGTTTAGCATTTTTACAACTTCTGGCAACACTGATCGTCACCTGTACGTTAAGAAGTTTTCAAATTGCGTGAAATAAGGGGAATTCCATTTTCTTTGTTATATAAGTGGTGCTAAGAACAACTGTTGGTTATGGTAAGAATTTAGTTAGTGATTCGCCAAAATACCTTAAGGACGTAACAAATGAAAAGTAATAAGTTTGGAATTAAAATTGGACGTAATAAAACTTTTAAATCGGGAGAAAATGCTGTTAATGTAGGAAGAGCTCTTGGACTAGCAAATACAACAGTAAGAACAATTTGCAACAGAGACAGTGATAAAATAAATCAATTAGCTGAAATTGTCACAACACTCCAATCTAAACAAGATACTATAGCTAGAAATCCCCTATTGGTTAAGATAGAATCCCTTCTTTTAATTTGGATACATGATCAAAATAAGCGAAGAATGCCACTGAGCAAGGAAGTAATAAATAAAAAAATTCTTTCTATATACTCCGACCTTAAGAAAAATACTGAATGTAGTAGTAACGGAAATTCTGATGATTTCGAAGCCAGCAACGGTTGGTTTAACCGCTTTAAAACACGGGAAAAATTACATAATGTGGCATTAAAAGGAGAGTCAGCCAGTGCAGATTCAGCAGTTCAGTAGTAAAAGTTTAAGCTTGAGCTGAAAGCCATAATTGAAAAAGGAGGGTATTCTGCTAAGTAGATTTTGAATGCGGACGAAACCGGTCTTTTTTCTTAATTTATTGTTTTGTCATTTCTTTATAATAATTATAAACATTTGTTGAAGTAAATGAAATAAATAAAAATGTATTCATACTTGTTTTTTATCAAAAATACAAAATTTTTTGATTTGTTTTGAATATTTTCCCCAATTAATTAGATTTCAGTGCATTAATATAGAAAAAGGTGATTCGATTTGCGTCGTTTCGATTTGCGTCGCGTTTTCTCCGTCCCCATTAACGACGCAAGTCGGGGCCCTAGTGTACTCTAAATTATTCGTATATGAAATTCTGAATTCTTCGCATATCACTAATCCACTTCAGCCAGGAATCAAAAACGGAGCATAAAATATGTTTTTTTTTTTAAATTAATTTAAAAGATTTTTAAAAATTCTTAATTTGAAGATGAAGTTTGCTATTTTTATAATAAAACAGTTGTAGTTAAATACAAAAAAAATATATATTCGCAAACTGATAATTCGTATGTTTAGCGACTTCTTTCCAAGACATTTATTGAAAATTGATTATTTTGTCAAAAGTTGAACAAAATTTGAATGCTTTTATCAAATTTTGCATAACAATTGGAAAAGTATTACTTAAATTTGATGAGACTATAATTATCTATACTTTTATTTAAAAATCTTTAACCTTTAGTTTCCTGGGGACAAAAAAGATCCATGAAATGTGAAATAAAATTTTGTTATGACTAAATGTTTGCAAATCTCTTAAATAATACGAAAACAAAAATTCACTTAAAAAATATAATTATTTTATGTAAATTGTTAGTCTTAAGGTTTCCACTTTTGACCTAAAAAGACACACTAGGAAATTTACAACATAATTTATTTCTGATTTTCCTTAATTTTGGTTATGTGATAAAGGGTTGTAAACTAACAAACAAGCGCAGTGCTTTATCGTACCAATCTTACATTTAAGGCTAAAAAGATGGGGTCCAAAATGACCCCAGGAAAAATATAATTCTTTAATTATTTTTCGTAAATCGTTAGATATATCTTTAAAATAGCTTTAATTTGATAATTATTTTGGTATAGTTTCTTGGGAATAAATGTTATAAAAAACGGAAATCAATAAGAAACTGAAACCATTTCTGACACCTTATTTTTAACCCTTTTAAAGTAAGAACGGTATGATAATTGCGGTTGTTTATTTTAGTTTACAGCCCTTGATAACATATTCAAATAAAATTGAAATCTGAATGAAATTCTTCTGTACAATTCCTACACTCAAAAAAAAAAAGTTTGTAAAGTCAGCAAAAAATTTTGCAGAGTCAGGAACATTTTAGTCAGGAGGGTGCTAGCAAAAAAATTGCTAATGTCAGCAAAATCTTTTGCTGAAAATCAGCGAGCTGATTTTTAGCAACAAAATTAGTAGATTCAGCAAAAGTTTTGCTGACACTTTTTGCTGAATTTTAGTAGGCTAAAAAAACGCAAAAAAATTGTAAAAAAATTTTAATTTAGTTAATATATTTGCTGAAAATCATAAAACATATTTTTGTGATTCTTTTAAAAATAACTTACAATAATTACGAAATATAAAAATTTTCATTTTCCCACATTGACGACATGAATTAATTTAATATCTGAAAATATATAGAAATAAATACCCAGGAAAAAATTACACATTCCAAAAAGAAGGTGATGCCCACACTTGCTTACATATCTCATTGCCAAATTTAGTAACTGCAATACCAACCTCATTCCAACGATAGAGTCAAAAAAGCAAGTAGTATTGTAATCAATTCTTTAAATTTAAAACAGAAAGCATGAACTCAATAACAAAGTAATCATTTACTTAAAAGAAAATTACAATGTTATTAACTTATATGTATAACTTTTTGTACTCAAGAAGTAATCATATACTCGTTACTGGAAGTAGTTCCTAATTTTGAAAAAAAATAAGTTTTACAATTTTAAAGAATTTATTTCATATATTTTTTCAAACAAATTTTTATTTGCAGGAAAATAATACTTACAGAAATTGCATTTTTTTTTGAAAAATTTATATTTTCGTGGTTTATAGCTCCAAAATTATGACAGACCCATGTTATCATATCAATTCAGTGTTTCACTTTTTAGGATTTTATTTCCGTATGAGTTTTGATCGTTATATTTGAGTGACCTAGTAGAATCACGTGTGAGTAAAAGTTGAATTTACTTATGGAACTACTTCTTTTTTTTAAATGTAAGTACTTCTTATTTTTTCTAGGGAACTATTTATTTATTTTTTTTTGTGTAAGTACTTCGTAATTTTACAATGGAACTATTTCTTTATTAAAAAATGTATGTAGTTCTTAAAAATATAAAGTAAATGGTTCTTTGGTAAAAAAAATAATCAATTCTAAAGAATCAATTATTTTAGTCTCATGCCCTGTTAAAAGAATCGAGTAGGTAATCTAGTAAGGAATGCGTTCTGCCCAAAATGCTTGATTACAAACCCGCTTACGTTTTTGGAAATTTTTTGCTGGGTATATATAACATAACAAAAATTTTCTTTCAACTACTTACCTCAATCGTTGTCTAAATGATGCATTCTTTTAAAGAACGC
This sequence comes from Delia radicum, assembly GCA_021234595.1. Classification (NCBI taxonomy): domain Eukaryota; kingdom Metazoa; phylum Arthropoda; class Insecta; order Diptera; family Anthomyiidae; genus Delia; species Delia radicum. Next base: position 73,950,443 of record CM037851.1, on the reverse strand, counting down.
AACTGCCGAAGATAATTATAGAAACGAAACGAAAAAATAAACAAGAACAAACGAAACGAAAAGAACAACCCTTTTTTTTGCAATAAGAAAAAGGAACCATAGACTTAGGCAATTGCTGTCGTAAAGACGACAGCAATTGCAGTCAAAAACAAATGAAATTTCATTTAATAAAAGGACGACTTACATATCATTAAATTCAACTAACATTGTCATTTGTTTTTTAATGTTCAAAAAATGACTAACAATTGTAGTAAAAATGAACCACATGGTAGTAAAAAATAAACAAACATTTATTTATTTTTATTTTTTTAAATAACAAAAAACAACTGTAAATAATGAATGTAAAATCACAAAACAGTCATTTGATGTGAGTTGTATTTTAAATGAACTACAAGGTTAGTTAAAAATTTTATTTGTTCTACAAATGACTTACATTTACATTAAAAATAATGAAACTGTATTACAACCCAAACAACTACATATTTTTAAAGCAGAACTTCCCTGAGTGTACAAATCTACCTAAGATGTGTGTCTTTGTCTTTCGCTTTACTCTGTATACATGCCTGTATATGTTTGTCTGCAATTTGACCACACTAGATTATTAATCTATTAACATTTATTATAGAAATACATATTAAATTTAAATATTTTCTTTTGTCTTTTATTTTATTAATAAACACTTATTTTCACAAGCCGGTGACATCGCAAAATTTAAGTTGTTTTAATCCTCAATTTTGTTTTATGTATGAAAAAGAGACACAAAAGTCTTCCATGGTTGATTTTTGTATATGTCTTATTAGAGTTGTACTTTTTAGTATCATTTTCCTCTTCTCTACTACATCTTGACATGCCGCGCATCTGTTTCATTATGCGTATATCTTTCGATCTGGTTGTCGTTTACACTATTAATGTGCCTACCAGCACAATAGCAAAATTAATTAGTAAAACATTAGTATATTAGTAAAGCATTAGTATAAAACAGTTAAGTGCTGAATAAGTATAACAAAAATTTTAGCTGAAAACTCGATTTTAGCTAAATAATTTGCTAAAAAATAGTATACCTGATTTACAAGACGTTTTACTAACTTTTGTACTAACTTATTTTTTTGAGTGTAGAAGGTCTTTTTTGGTAAAAAAAAAGAAAACATTAACCCTATATGAAATTCATAAAATAAATATTTGTATCAAGTGAAAATGTTTTATCTTGTAGATACACACAGAGAAAAATTTAGCTATTTGCCCACTGAAATTCGGTTACTTCGACTAAAATTCGGTTATAACGAATTTCAGACGGTTGGCACACTTAACTTTAGTTTTCATAACAAAGTTCAGTTACTTCAACTGAATTTTAGTTGCAATACCCAAAATATTCAGAAATATAATGTAAATATAATGTAAATATTATTCTGCTAACTAAATTTATAAGTTGTTACCATTAATATACACTTCTCAATTCGGGTGTCACTTTATTTCTGTGTGTGCATAATATAAATAACGTTTTATGGATCTTTTTTTTTCCTAGGACACCATGGGGTTAAGGTTTTTTAAATAAAAGAAAAACTAATTATAGTGTAACCTAATTTAAGTCATATTTTTCCGAAAATTGTATGCAAATTTTGATGGGATCCTTCAAATTTTGTTAAATTTTAGACAAAATAATCAATTTTTACAAAATGTCGTGGACAGCAGTCGCTGTACACACAAATACGAATTTGAATTTTTTACATTTATGTGTTTTTTTCAATTGATTAAAGGCTAAAATGGGCTAATGATATCTGAATAATTCTGACTAAATAAAATGATTACACGAAATTCAGTTTTTCAAAATTTCGAATTTACAGAATTTTTATAAACGTTTTTCAAAAAAAAAGAAGATTTCTTCCATTTGAGACCATTTGCAATAGAACTGGGGGTGTAAAAATTTTTACATAAATCTATTTCTATAAGGTGGCGCAAAAATAACCTTCCGATGTTTTTTTTTTTATTATGTATTTATTATGTATAGCATTTTCTGATAGGAGGATTACTTTTGCGCCACCTTATACATATAACGCTTTATTTCTGAACTCTCCCATTTCAGAAAAAAGTTCACCGGATTACCCTACAGTACGTGTTGGTGAATAAAATATAAGAACTTCATGGAACAACATTTTAAATTTTTCAAATAAGTGGGCGAAGTAGACGTGGTCAAACTTCTAAACAGTGCAAATTTTTGAGGAAAACTTTGTTAATATTTGAATTTACTGTGATTAACTGGAAAATTTAAAAAATTATTAATAAATAATTATCGCTAAGTGACATCTGTTTTTTAGAAATTTCAGAGCTTTGTCTGAAATTTTCTTATAAAAAAACAAAAAATCGTTATATCTCTCAACAGTTTCCTTCTTTAATTTTTTAAACAAAAGATCGTACTTTTGTCAATCAATATGAAGATATATATATATATATTAGAGTTCGTTTTCAATTTTTTTTTGATTTCTGGATATTATCACTTTTTAGAAGGTTTTTGTATCAATAAAAATAATGGCGTATTTTTTTTTTTTTTTAATTCCAACTCTTCCCGTGCCTATAGGCGACTAAAATCGCGGATTCTGGGTCCCTTTTCCCATACAACAAAAACGGCTCAATATATGCCAAATCTGACTTCAGTATTCGACTCTACGGGAAAAGTTAGGCCCATAAGCTTTTTTTTAGTTTTTGGAATGCACCAGAATGCATAATTAGAGTGGTCCAAAAAAATATTTTTTTAAAAAAAAATTAAAATATTTATTTTTGTTAATATTTATTTTGTTAATATACAATGAAAAAATACTTACATCTGACAAAAATGGTCCAAAAATTTTAATTTTGTAGTTACCCGTTCAAAAGTTATTAAAGTTTAAAAATTTAATTTTTTAGTGAATACAAAATAATTTATTGGTTTTGTAATGTCTATTTAACAACAATTCTAATTAATTCTATTCCTTTCCACAGCAGATAAAGCTAAACAATTTAAATTATCTTTATTTTTAACTAAACACGAGTTGTTCAGGCGCGAAATTATACCAACAAGTTGTTCAGTGTAAATGCTTGTTGATTGTATATTTTTAGCTTGTTCGATTGCATTACGAAAACCTTTCTGGGCTGGCCACTCAACAGCGTTATAAAGCATAAAGGATATGTTAATTCCAAAATTAACCAGAGTTTTTAAACTTTGAAGAGTAATAAAATCAAACGGTGACTTACTAAAAGCGGAATAAAAATATGCCAACTTGTTAGCTGCATCAACAACATTATTAACCACTTCTTCTCCCTATTCTACTTCTATAAAATCTTTTTTATATAGCATTTATTATATTTATAATTATATTTATTATATAACTTTTGAACGGGTTGCTATAAAATAAAAATGTTTGCACAATTTTTCTCAGCTAGGAGTACTTTTTCATTGTATATATAAAGAAAAATTAAATTTTTAAACTTTAATAACTTTTGAACGGGTAACTACAAAATTAAAATTTTTGGACCATTTTTGTTAGGTGTAAGTTTTTTTCATTGTATATTAACAAAAAAAAAATATTTTAATTTTTTATTTACAAAATTATTTTTTTGGACCACTCTAATTATGCATTCCAAAAACTAAAAAAAAGCTTATGGGCCTAAGTTTTCCCGTAGAATCGAATACTGAAGTCAGATTTGACATATATTTAGCCGTTTTTGTTGTATGGGAAAAGGGACCCAAAATCCGCGATTTGAGTCGCCTATAGGCACGGGAAGGAGTTGAAATTAAAAAAAAAAAATACGCCAGTATTTTTATTGATACAAAAACCTCCTAAAAAGTGATAATATCCAAAAATCTATTTTTCAAAACTAACTCTAATATATATATATATATAAAAAATGTAAAAATACAAATTTTATCAAAATCGCAGCAAGGACCCTCCTGCCACTTTACCCTACATAATACTGAATAATGTAAAGAGCAGAAAATTAATATAAAAAGTGCCAAATGCGTTTAAAAAGTGTCAAATGTATAGAAATAAATGTTTTGCCCATATTTACCCGTTGAATATTTAAAGTCGTTTCCGGGCCCACTTAAAATTATCGGATTCGCATCAAATTTTATTTATTTATTTTAAATTTAAATTAACAAGACTGAAAATTGGATATTTGAAGATAAGAACTCCCCTAATGTGTACTTATGATTTATTTTCTGGAAAATACATCATCAGTATGTATAAACAAAAGGAATAAAGCAAATTACTGGAATTTAATACTGGCACTTTTTCTTTTGTCTGTTTTCTATCTTATTTGTCAATGGACAGTTGCCATCTAAAATTCATTATTTATACCTTATGTAGTCTTCAAAACTCCCTCGATTTTAATTAAATGTAGAGTTGTCAAAACTAGTTTCTGAATTATTCAGTAAACCGTTTTCTTCTATTTTTCCGGTTTGGGCTGTTTTCGAGTTATTCGAGAAACCAGTATTTTCGTCTCAAATAATTTGGGATTTTCAAATATTTTTAAGCTGTAAGTTTCAGGAAAAAAAGCATTTATTTGAACAATTTGCCAGGTTCGCATCAATTTGAAATCCTAAGAAAAAAAATTGGCTTCGTTTCTTTTTAGTTTGTTATGCTTTTTCCCATTTGTTCATTTTTGAATTCTCTGATTTTGAGCTTAAAAAAAACTTTTTCTTAATATTTTAAGCTTCTAATTGCTTTTTTTTAAAGATTTTCTAACTAAATATGCTTTTTTACTAATATTTTTTTCTATTAACTTTAAATCTTTTTTTTTTCAAGTATTATTTTTTTTAAGTTTTTTATTATCGCTTTTTTACAATATTTGTTTGCCTTAAACAAAAAAAGTTATTAGAAAATTCTGTTAAACGGGTTCCAATTGTATCTGTTGTTATCATTTTAATTAGTTATTTAGGTAAAGTTATAAGTAGGGCAACCGCCTAAAAAAGCTTGAAAAACAGTAAAATAAGCCGTTTAAATATAAAAATAAGCCGTTAAATTTAAAAAATAAACCGTTAAGTTGTTATTTAAAACGGTTTTTTTTATTAAAATCGTTACTACACATAAAATTTGTAGTTTCAGTTTTGACTACAATTGTAGTTCATTTAAAAAAACAAACCACATCAAACTGCTCTATTACTGTTATTTAAATCGTATTTTTTATTCTCACTACACATAAAATTTGTTGCTTGGAACTTCATCAGTCAAACAAAGTTGCAACAGAGAAATTGTTTTTCTTCAACTCCAAAGTTCGAATTGGTTTATTAATATATATATATATTTTTTTTTTTTTTTGAACCAACAACATGTAGCAAACATTTTTATCTCTCGATTAAAAAATACTTAAAAATTCTGATTGGTAAAAAATAGCTAAAAATCGCTTTTGAAAAGAAAAAAGCTGAATTAAGCCTAATTTTCACAGAAAAAAGTCAAAAACTAGCTAATATTTACAAAATTAGCTTATCCAAAAATAAGCTAAAAAAAAGTTCTAACAAATATAGCTTAAAATTTTAATAATTTCATTATCAGAACTTGTATTTAGTCTAAATAGTTATACACTCAGGGAACTTCTGCTGTAAATATTTGTAGTTGTTTGAGTTGTAATACAGTATATTTATTTTTAAGTGAAAAACGTCATTTGTATTAGAAGTTTCAGTTTTGACTACAATTGTAAGTCATTTAAAAAAACAAACCACATCTAATTACTGTATTTACTTAAAAAATAAAACAAATAAATGTTTGTTTTTTTTACTGCATATGTGGTTAATTTTTACTATAATTGTGGTTAATTTTTACTGAAATGTAAGTCGTTCTTTCTTCAAGTAAAATTTCATTTGTTTTTAACTGCATTTGCAGTGGTCTTTACCTACATAGTACTCTAAGGGTATTCTTTCAAATAAAAAACAAGCACCAGCTTATTTTAGGTTGCCCTAATTATATCTCATTTTAACACATGAACAAATTACTAATTTTTAGTAATTCGTAATTTTACAGTTAATTTCAACCACAATTGCTTTCACACTACTCAGGGTCTCATATATCAGTCTCACTTGTATTTGTATTTATTTAGTCTATGGAAAAAATCCTTACAGACAATATAATAAAAATTACATAAGTAGATACCTAACATAATATAACAGAAGTCAGACATTCAAAGTTAAAATTATACTACGTTTAACAAAGTTAACATTTTTTGAAAAAGCGATACAATTATAAAAATTATTAAAATCATTGCTCATTCGTAAAAGAGGATCAGCATCAGCATAATTTTGACGGTGAAATGGAATAAATAGAGGAATATAGTACCTCGTAGGGCGTTGAGGAACATTGAATAACAGATTATTGACGAGGAATTCCGAGCAAATTTCACCATTAATCAGCTTGAATAAAAACGTAACATTCATCATTTTTCTTCGGCTTTCCAAGGTTGGCAACTTGATGCGAGCCAGTCTAGTAGTGTAGGATGGAAGATCAGCTGCAGCCCCCAAATAAAAACTCCGTAAACAGAATAGCAAAAATTGTTTTTGGACGGACTCAATTAGTTGGATACGAACATTTTCCTGAGGATCCCAGATTATGGAACCATATTCCAAAATTGGTCTTACAAGGGAAGTATAAAGTTGCCTTGTGATATTCGGTTCAATGAATTCTTTTGCCCATCGTTTGATAAATGAAAGCACACCGCGTGCTTTATTTGCAGTCAAAGTAATATGTTGTATAAAAGTTAATTTAGGATCCAAAATGATGTTATTTTCTCATATTTATTTTGTTTTATAGGCTATATCTCGGAAACTAACCGGTATATAGCAAAATTTACAAAAAATAGTTACGCTGTACCTATAAACTACACTAATAAAAAGGCCTGTACAAAAAGTTGAAATTTTAGCTACGACAGCAGAAATTAGTACCTGAATTTGCGTCAGCTAAATTTTCAATGAAGGTGAGAATCACAATCTGCTAAATATAGGTGACCTAAATTTTAGAGGAACTGAATTTAAGTTGACAGTTGCACTTAAATTAACTTAGAATTGAGCCAAATCAACAGAATTTTTAAGCTGAATTAACGGAAAATTTCTAGTAAAAATATTTTTCCGGATCTGACCAGATGCAGGTGCATATTTATTACCGCGAGTATAACTTTTGGTCTATATTGCTCTATCTCGAATTGTGATTATAACATAAAAAAAAATGAAAAAATAACGCTATCTACAAGTGAAAACGCTTGTGACTTAAATTAACTGCCAAAATTTGTAAATTTGAGAATCACGAATTACTAAATTTTAGGTCGAAAAATTAGTTCAAATACGGATGAAATTTGTTCTTGAAGATAAAAAGAAGTTAGCTCAACAGCTGAAGGAACCCGTTTAACAAACTTTTGAACTGCCTTTTTGAATGAGTGTAGTCATTATTAACCACCTATAATCCCAGTTATAAAAATACTAATTTAAACTACACTCATAGAAATATACCTGTAAAAATAGCAGAAAAAGCTACTCAAAATTAGTTAAAAATTACGTTGCAGACATTTTTTGGTAAATATTAATGAAATAAGAACAGCAAAAATGTTAACATAATTTTTATTTTTAATAAAAATTATCTCAAACTTGTAAAAAAGACATCTTGTTTTTAAATAAAAAAAAAAACAAGAGTGAAAAGGCTTCCTTGAGTTTTAGATGATAAAATGGAGAATAAAAACAAAAAGCTTGTATTGTATTTCTACCAAACGTAGAGCTTGCACATAACTAACAACTTTTCAATTTATTATTGATCAATGGTGATAATCATTAACTTCGAGTTCATATATTAGTTCACATTTCGTGGGATAACTAGGTTATATGAATGTTTGATGTTTGCATGGGATTGTCACTTCTTTCAAAACGTGTTCTGATGATGGGAACCAAGAAAATTCCCGAAATAGATCTATCAACACATTCCTGAAAGTGGCCAATTAATAAATTTGAAAACAAAAACTCTATAGATTATTTGTTAGGACAATATCCTAATAAATAAATATAGAGTATGGCCTCAAACTTGAAAAATTTTCATTTTCATTGCACAATTAAAGGTCGAAACAACATAATTTTTATTTTTCATAAAAATTATATCAAACTTGCAAATCTGTTAACTCTACAAAATTTTGGTTATATTCGTGATGAATTTTAGTTAATTAAAAATAGCAATTTAATCTGCTTATATTAGCAAAAGCCTTTACTAAATATTTGTAGACTATAAACAGCAAACAAAAACTGTAATTACAAAAAAACTTTTGCTATACTTACCTTAAATTTTGTAGAATGAAAATAGCATAAATTTTTGCTAAAAAATTGTAAATTACTGATTTCAGAAGGGCAGCTTTTTATTCATAATAAAAAAATCTAAAAAAAAATTTTAGTTTCATGTTTTTTTTTTTACTAATATTTAGTAAGTTTTTTACTGATTTTAACATATTAATTTCTTACTTTCAATTATCTAAAAAAAAAAAAATAGCTGAAATAGTACTAAATATTTGTAGTTTCTTATCTTACTAATATTTCGAAAAAAATTGCTAATTTTTGGAGATTTTTCTGTAACGTAATTTTAAACTAATTTTTAGTAGCTTTAGCAAGAATTTAAAACATTTTTTTCTACCAGTATACAACTGTCAATGTATTTAGCAGCCTAGTTAGTTAAAATTTTTAACTTACTTTTTTAGCTAGAGTTTATAGGTCACCGAAATTTTGAAAAACATAATTTCCAACTTCATTGAAATTCCTCTGAACTTTCAACTATTTTTACAGGCTTTTTTATTTATTTTATTTTTATTTTTTTGCATCTTTTTTATTAAAATCCATTAAATTGGCAACTCTAGTAACAAAATATTAGTTTGTTTTTATAGAGGCAGAGAGAGTGTAGTTTCTTTTATTTCATACTCATCATCAACATTTATGTACAAGGATATTTCCGTTTCTTATTCTGTATTAAACTTTTGTTATCTCTACTTATTCATGATTACACTGCTTGACATCAAAAAAATTAATAAAGTTCTGACCTTCAATTCTATATATTTCGGTCATGCTGATTTCAATGGCGCACTTAATTTTTTGATCTAGTTATGCTACAATTTTTCCGCAAAATGACTTTCAAGTGTGACGCATCTTCGTGCTGTTTTTTATATACAAAAATTCGAAAATACAATAAATCTTTATTTTTGTTAAAATCCGCTAAATAATTAATCGGACTAATCAAATGTTCACATAGTGAAAAGAGTAATTTTAAAGGCGTTATATTAGTAAGAAAAAAGTTATTTTATCAAAGCATTTGTTATGCATAATTCGCGATTTGTCTAAAATTTTATATTGCACCATAGCTTTCCAGGATGACCCAAACCTAAGTCAAGCTTTTAGTATGATATATACATTTCAAAAGTGTGTCTCCAAATTTTTATCAAAAATTGTTTATATTTGCAAAAGTTTTCCTAACAAAAACCTCCGTTTTGATATATATTTATCACTAAAGTAGGGTTTTTGTTAAAAAAACAACTTTTTAAAATATAAACATTATTGGCTGATTTTTTGCACATATACTTTTCAAAGGTGTGCACGTTCAACTTTGTATGGCCGTTTTTCAAAATGAGTTCTAACGTCAAGCCATGGGCTAGTCTGGTTCCTTTGTATGTAAAAACATTTAATATGAATATTGGTGCCGATTAAATAAAGAAAACACGAGGAGGAAGTCGATTGAAAATTGAAAATGTGTTTTGATGGGGGAAAAATGGTTTTTTTTTGCGTTTTTTTCAAAAAATTGTTAATATTTTCCATATTATAAATTAATCGAGGTGAAGACAAAAAAGTGTTTTCAATAAGATATAAAAATCCAAAATCGGTTGAGAATTACCCGAGTAAAAAAAAATATCCCAGACCACTAATGTGCCAAATACCACTTGATCAAACATTTCGAGCCCACATCCTTAACGTTTTCGAAATTAAATACCAAAACATTTTTTTTTACTTACTGGACCCATTGACTCTATTAGATATGTAATATTTAATTTTTAGGATGTCGGTATCCTATCCTAAGGTGACGTCGAAAACCAACAATATTTTTGGGGTATTTTTCAAATCTCCAATTTCAAATTTTAAAAAATGTTGTTCAACAAAATTAAAAAAAAATAGTTTCGCACACTAAGGTCTCATTAAGTATAAAATTTAAAATAAAAATACCAAAAATTACACATATCCCCCGTTTAATTTAGTAAGGGCGGCTATTTAAATTCGGCGGATTTCGAGAAAAACGCTTTTTTTTGCACAAAATTTGATCATAGGGTAAAATGTATCTACTTTTAACAGGTAACAATTAATGCTATTCAGAGTTTTATGAAACAAACTACAAGCACTATATTCTGAACGGCAAAGGTCAAATTTCAAGGTCAAAGGTCAATTTTTTTTCGAAATTTTAAAGATTTCATGAAATTGATAACGAAAAATCATCTGGTATCTTCGTATTTGAATGAAAGTTGACTAAATTATTTTCCGTAGTTGGTATTTATTATTTAAAAAGAAAAAAAACTTAATTAACCCTTCAAATTTCGAGCTTTGCATATTGATTTAATTGTTTTTTTTTTAGTAATACACTCGAAAAAAAAAGAAGACAGTCAGCAATATTTTTGATAGGAGGATCCTTGCAAAAAAATTGTTATTTTAATCAAAAAAAAAATTGCTAAATTCAGCAACATTTTCTCTGAATTAACAAATTATTTTGTTAAGGTCAATTGGTAGTTTAGCGATAAAATTTGCGGGAAGTAAGTTAGTTTAATATTTTGAAGAGACGTTTAATAAAATTTTTTTTAGTGCGGTTATAACCTCATTAATTTTTAAAAGTTATAATTTTGCTCTCCTGTGTTATTTGCATAAATTTTTTAAAATGTTTACTAAGAGCGTAATAAACAAATCTTGCAAGTTTTATGCGTTGTTCTTTTTTGTCTTAAATGTCACAAGGACATGTAATTATTTATTAGTACTTGAGGAAAAAGATTATAATAAAACGCAATATTTACTTTTCACTTTATCATTAGCAGCATCATAAAACTTCGTTAATATAACTAACTACCAACTAAATGGCTCGTAATATGACTAAATGATTTAAAGGCATGTTGTCTTTAATTATGTATATGTTTTTTTTTTCGCCTTAACCATTTCCGCAAATATAGACTTAAATCTTAGTATCAGTCAACGTTATACGTAATGGCTGGGTTTGTAGTAAGTTAACCCTCTAACTGGCAAACGATGTTTTGCAAAGAAATTCATTACATGTGCTCCACTCGAAAAACAAATAATAAATTCTTCAACAAAATTGTTTATCGTTGCCTAATTTAGGCGATATGAGCCAAAATATTTTAGGCTGCATTTTGGAAACTAAAGCATCTAAAAGAGGAGTTTTAGACAAAAATTATTTCTCTTACCAAGATATAACCACGCTCAAAAAACTCTTTTTTTCCTGCTCATATTTAAGAAGATATCGCGATTTTCGCTTTTTGGAAAAAACGAAATTAGGCGAAAAAGTATCTAAACTTCAATTTATATTTATAGTAATTAAATGTGCTAAAGTCCCAAAACTTATTTAACAAATTGTGAAAAGCAATCTGATGTAGGCGTGTCCCTATCCGGATTTCATTCCTGCCTAAGGAAATCTTCAGGGGACTTTGTTATTAGAATTTCTAGAGATATTTGTTATGTTAAATCACAAACTCAATGAGAATTTCTTGTCCTCGTCTAGGAGCGAGATTCAAAATTTAAAATATCAAAGAAAAACCAAAACAACAACAAAAAATTGTCACAATTGGCTTTGTCATCTTCCAAATACTACTCTGTTTTTTTGACAGACCTAGCAATGTAGTGACGTTTATTCAAGTAAATCAACAATAGAAAATCATGTTTTCTATTAGTGTCAGTTACATTTAAATTTGCACAAGCACCTGCATATTTGTTATTTAAATTTATTTTCATCGGGATAAACATTAATTGCATTTATAGTAATTAAATGTGCTAAAGTCCCAAAACTTATTTAACAAATTGTGAAAAGCAATCTGATGTAGGCGTGTCCCTATCCGGATTTCATTCCTGCCTAAGGAAATCTTCAGGGGACTTTGTTATTAGAATTTCTAGAGATATTTGTTATGTTAAATCACAAACTCAATGAGAATTTCTTGTCCTCGTCTAGGAGCGAGATTCAAAATTTAAAATATCAAAGAAAAACCAAAACAACAACAAAAAATTGTCACAATTGGCTTTGTCATCTTCCAAATACTACTCTGTTTTTTTGACAGACCTAGCAATGTAGTGACGTTTATTCAAGTAAATCAACAATAGAAAATCATGTTTTCTATTAGTGTCAGTTACATTTAAATTTGCACAAGCACCTGCATATTTGTTATTTAAATTTATTTTCATCGGGATAAACATTAATTGCATTTATAGTAATTAAATGTGCTAAAGTCCCAAAACTTATTTAACAAATTGTGAAAAGCAATCTGATGTAGGCGTGTCCCTATCCGGATTTCATTCCTGCCTAAGGAAATCTTCAGGGGACTTTGTTATTAGAATTTCTAGAGATATTTGTTATGTTAAATCACAAACTCAATGAGAATTTCTTGTCCTCGTCTAGGAGCGAGATTCAAAATTTAAAATATCAAAGAAAAACCAAAACAACAACAAAAAATTGTCACAATTGGCTTTGTCATCTTCCAAATACTACTCTGTTTTTTTGACAGACCTAGCAATGTAGTGACGTTTATTCAAGTAAATCAACAATAGAAAATCATGTTTTCTATTAGTGTCAGTTAAAAATCCGTCGATTACTTTATAAGTTAAGATGATGTCCTTTAGAGGAATCCTGATAAAATCCTGTGAGTCCTTGGACAAAAGTAAGGACTTATTATTAAAGATAAAGTTTCAATCTTACTTATATTTTTTATAAAGAGTTTTTAGTCAACTTGAATGGGTTTTTAAGATTTTTGAAAACTATTTTTTTTTTTAATAATTAGTTTTTGAAATTTTTGCGAAATTTTGATTTTGAAGCTTTCTCGCTTAAAAACCGTGGACGGCACACGAAAAATTTCTTTGCAAAATTCATTTTTCATTCAAAATTTCTAAAGAAAAGTGTCGTCAAAAATATTTTTTTGCAACTCCTTCTATAAAAACATACATGGGACATATATATTCCATAACGAAAGACGTGTCGGTTTTTTTTTTCTTTTATCTTGTTTACATCATTTTTTAATAATTTTAGTGTGCTAAACACGATTATGTCAAAACTTCTAAAATTGCTTAAGTCGATATGTTTGAATGTTTTGCTATACGATTTTCGAAAAAAAAATGTTACCCATCCTAACAAACAACCAAGTTCGATACACTAAAAGAAATATTATAAGTATATATGTAGTTTTGCCGACACTGCGTAAAATTACGAAAAAAAATGTCAAAATATCAAAACCTTTCATAAAATACAAGAAAACTTGTTCATGCTAAAAAAAAAAATTCGTTGTTATGTAATTTTTTCGTATTCTTACGCATGGATTATTATGAGTGTACACGTGTATGTCGTCCTTTAATTAAAGGCTATTTAAAGGTTTTATTTTCTTTACAAAATTAAATAAATATTTGACACGTGTGCTTTTTATGTTGCAAAGATACCTTCTTTAGGCAAAAAAAAGGAAATAAAATTTAATTAAAAACAGAAATAACCACTTAAAATTGTATAAGAAATGTGTTAACTTAATATTTCGAAGAATATTTTTTTTATTAACACATTGTAAGTGTCGATATTATTTATTTGCTAATAATAACCTTAATAAATGAAATAAATTTTGGAAAATAGTGTCATGTGGGGAAAATGCTAAAATGTTATTTAAATGAGTGTGAATTTAAACCAAAGATAACATTAATTTTAAGTAAACTTGTTAAATATTTAAGTGGATTAATAAAAATTTAAAAACTTGTATAAAAAGATTGTCAAAATATCTAACAAGTACTCATATACAGGTAAGGAGAAAAGTATATGGTACAAAGTAAAAAAGGCAAGTTTTTTTTTAGTTAAAAGTCTTTGTTAAAAATTATTTATGTTTTAACAATATTGGACAAGTCCTCAATTATACTCAAAAAAAAAAGTCTGTTATATAAGCAACATTTTTGCTGGGAGGATTCTTGCAGAAATTTGCTTATATTAGCAAAACTGCAAAAGCAGTACTTTTTACATAAAACCAGGCACTATAAAAAACGATTTGTACCATAAGACAGCGTTTTGCAAAACGGCACTAGTCATTTATTCGGGAACATGGGGTATCTGCTTTTTTAAGGTGATGACGTTTCAACGTAAAACTTTGCATGCTCAACTACCTTAACACCTTAGCTGATATACCTAAACTTAAGGAAAGATCACTGAAAAAGTAGTTAAAAACAAATTAAATTTCACTTGAAAATAGGATGACTTACAATTTAGAAAATTCAACTAGCATTGTCATTTATTTTTTATTGTTCAAAAAGTTAACCACAATTGCAGTCAAAATTAACCACATATGTAGGAAAAAAATAAACAACTCAGCCAGCGAATTTCGGAGACCTCAAAATACATGACACTAAAATGACTACAAAAACTGATGAATTTTGGAGTCCTCGTATTATGGAATCAAAAATTATTCAAATGATAATCTTTTTTTTAAGGTTTTAAAAATTTTTTGTCAAAAAACACTCCATTTACATACGAAAATAAGGGCCTTCTTTAAACAATCAAAAATACCTCAAAAATATGAAGGAAATAGTTTTAATCAAAATGAAAATTATTCAAGTTCGAGGCCATACTCTATATTTCTTCATTAGGATATTGTCCTAACAAATAATCTATAGAGTTTTTTGTTTTCAAATTTATTATTTGACCCTTTCAGGAATGTGTTGATAGATCTATTTCGGGAATTTTCTGGGTTCTCATCATCAGAATACGTTTTGAAAGCGGTAACAATCCCATGCCAAACATCAAACATTCATATAAACTAGTTTTCTCACTGCATGAGAACTAATATATGAGCTTAAAGTTAAAGATTATAACCATTGATCAAAAAATAAATTGAAAACTTGTTTGATATGCAAGGTCCACCTCTGGTGGATATTCAATACACGTTATTTGTTTTTCTCTCCTTTTTATATTTTGTTTAGTTTGTAAACAAAACAGGGCAAGTAAACTAGGCGGTACTTGGCCTATTATACAAGTTTGTTATAATTTTTATTAAAAATAAAAATTATGTTTTTTTCGACCTTTAATTGTGTAATGAAAATGAAAATTATTCAAGTTCGAATAATTTTCATTACACAATTAAAGGTCGAAACAAACATAATTTTTATTTTTTATAAAAGTTATAACAAACTTGGAAATAGTTTTATTAAAAAAAAATAATTTAAATAAGAGTCAGAAAAGTAAAGGAATATTAGTTTTTTTCTGAGTCATCGAAAAAGGCATTAAAAGATTCGTTTTGGAATAAAAATTGTAAAAAAAAAAAAGTTTTTGATTTTTTTTAATTGTTAATTTTCTTAAAAACAAAAAAAAAATAAAAATTTCTTTGGACGCCGGTTTGCCACTATATCGCTTTAAAATCTAAAGAACTCGGCAAAGAATATTAACGATTAGTAGTGAGTATGTCAAGAATTGGACAAGGAACCAGATACATGGAAAGTTGTGATAGTAGTTTAAGTTTTTTTTTTTTTTTATATATTTTGTAAAATATTTGTAGTTTTTAATAATAAAACAAAATTAACATACAAATATACACGCTTATTTTATTGTTTTTAGAATATATATTTAAAAGACATAAAAATACATAATTTTAAAATCAAAAACCCTCAAAAAAGACCCGAAAATAATTTTATAACTCTGTGAGGCAAATTTAGATTCACTTTTTAAACTCAATACTTATTCCAAAAAGTGTCCGCTTTAAGAGGGAAATTCTGTTTGAAACACTCATTTTTGAGTCCAAAAAGAAGACTCTTTGGAATGAACCACTATCCCACGAAAAATGTAATTGTTAGTAATATTTTTTGAGCAAATTTTTGACTCATTTTTGAGCCCGTTTGCTGGCTGGGAAACATTTGTTTATTTTATTTTTTTAAATAAAAAAAATCTACTGTATAAAATGAATGCAAAATATTAATACAGTAATTTTATGTGGTTTGTTTTTTAAGGAACTACAAATTAAATTCTTCTACAAATAATTGCACTCACGATATTTTAACAGTAACTGATTGTAGTTTATTTAAAAAGTAATCAGTAAACTATGTTTTTAAGGAATATACATTTAAACTACAAAGAAATATTTTTTGTTTTACTTTTTTTACCATTTATTAAAAAAACAAACTACACATGCATAAATAATGTACCAGTTCTTATTTCCATTTAAAATTTTCTTTTTACAAAAAAATCTTTATTTAAACCAAAAATACGAAAAAAAATGTCAAAACAACGAAATCTTTTGTAAAATGAACAAATTTTCGTATATCTTACGAAAAATTTTGTTATTTTGTCATTTTTTTAGTATTTTTATGCATAGATTATTATGGGTGTAGTAACAAAAAAAGTAAAACTGTTGTTTTTAATAATTGGCAGTTAATTTTTGATAGTTAAAATAAAATAAAATCGTTTATTTTTATGTATTTGGAAGATTTTAAAATTTTTTATATTATTTGTTATAGTAAAAACAAAAAAGAAAAACTTTTTTTTACGGATTTTGAGGTCGTTTTTAATTGTTAAAAATAAATGAAAAAACATCTCTTATTTTCAATTTATAACGAGCTTTCAACCTCCGTATATTTACAAAAATAGAGCAAATCAAACATATTAGCTAGGTTGATACTAGTATTTCGATCTGGCTAAAGATTTAATCAGATCTCAAAGTTTTAGCAAAGCTAGAGCCTCCATAATAGGCAGAGCTTTAACAAAAAACCTCTTAATCATCAATTTTTCTCCATTCTTATCTTCTTAGTAATCAAACACGTGGTTAGGGTATTTTCCTAACAACTAGCATGACGTTACTAAACCTTGCCCAGTAAAAAACGGTGCTTACCTGCAAGCAGATTTGTAAGGGAGTAAGCCAAAAAGAATCCCTTACAAACCTGCTTACTTATGCCATGATTTTTATATGGCGAATTTTCACTTGGAAGCATTACTTTTTGGCAAAATAAGCGCTGATTTTAGCGCGTATAAAAAGCTGTGATTTCATGGCTTTCAGTAAAATCATTTTTCATGTCCAGATTATTACGATTAAAAGTAATAATATGAATATTATATAATTTATTTTACATAAAATTCTACAGTTATTAATTTTTTGTTGTTAAAATTTTTGACATATTAATATAGTAATTTCATTTTTTTTCCGCACCACGTGCTTGCTCTTCAGAAACAATTTAGTGACTATTTATTTTGTTCAACATACTCAAAAACACCAAACACGATCGGAAATCACTCGGTAAAACAGTTACAGATCGTTTATAATCCACGATTTTAAACTTTCTGCATTACAACCTGCATCCTTATAAGGGATTAGGGTAAGCTGCTTACAACCTGCATTCTTGTAAGGGAAATCAGAAAGCTCAAAATTTGTTTTACGGTTATTTTTATACGAAAATTATTCGTTCTTTTGCTGCTTCTCAGTATTATGTAATGGTACACTCATAATAATCTATAGGTAAAATACACGAAAACCGTTGTTCATTTTACGAAAGTTTTGGTTATTTTGACATTACGAAAATATTTGTAGAATATACAAATCACATTTCGTAAAGTTTTGTAAAAACTTTTTTTAAATAAAAATGTGGTGCATACCTTACGGATTTATTTTAAAATTAAAAAAAAAAATGTAATGGTGCCACATAAGAATCGAACTCACGATTTCAGTGACGTCCTGCTGTGTTGAAGTAGACCCCTCTACCATTTGCACCAAAGTAGCTGATGCAATACAACAAACTAAAAAGGAACTTAAGTCGAAAATATTATGAAATTTTTATGAAAACTAGAAAAATATGCTACAAATATTTAATAAAAAGGTAAAATGGCAATTAAATATTTTTATTATGTTTATTGAATTACATAAAATAATATAATTTTTTTTATAAATATATCAAATAATATATTAAAAAACAAAATAAAAAAATAATAAAATAATAATAATAAAAAACTTAAATAACAATTTCAAATTAATTGCATTTTATTGCATTTTATTATTAAATATTTTATCTTTTTAAATATTTGTTTTATTGAATTTCATACTAAACCCGGCAAATAAAGTGGAAGTAGTGTTTTCGGGTCCTCTTTAACTTGTTTTAGGATCCTCTTTATTAAACAAAATATCCATTTATATCAAAACACAAAAATAGTAATAATGAAATAAAAAAATAAAACATAGAAACATTAATAAACAAAAAAAATATAAAAACTAAAAAAAAAAAAAAAAAAAAAAAAATTGTCCTGGCCAGAAGTTGAACTTGCAACCTTCTGATTGCAAATCCGACCTCTAACCACATCAACATCCATATGTAATATTTGTAACATTACAAATTTTTGTACAATGTACTAAAAAAATATTACGAAATCATGTTTGTATTTTTTACGAAATTTGTAAATTTATATAATTTGTTTTATACAAAAGTTTTGTAATATAAACAAAATGTTTGTACATTCTACAAAAAAAAATTTACGTAAAATATATTTGTATTTTTAAGCATGGATTATTATGAGTGTAAGCACTTACATCAGCCCTTTTGTTTTATCCTGCTACTAAAAACACGAAAATTTTTTACTGGGTGAAGACCAAAAATTGTTCTATTTATATAATTTTTTTTTTTGATTTTAAAGAAAAGTGAGTAGACCGGTATTTAATCTTTTTTTTACGGATTTGAGGTAATCTATTAATAGCTAAAAATAAATGAAAAAAACATTTCATTTAAAAGAAATGTGAGTAGACCGGTTTGTAACTAAGTATACGTTTAATAGTTTTAAAGTGCATATTCCTTTGATTTTAACAACAAAATATTGTGAGTGTGTTCTTTACCTTTAAAATAAAGATACTATAATACAACTCAAATAACTACAAATATTTACTGCAGAAATTCCCGGAGTGTAGTATTAAAAATCACTGCGTGCTCAATTACGACAAAACTTCTAATGATGCGTCTTAAATTAATGACAATTATTAAATTACGAATTGGAAATCATACCCCCGCGTATGAGTTATATTTCGCATAACAAATAGCTCATACGCCTTGGTATACAAAACACCAACACACTTATAACGCACAAGCTCATCATTTTTATTTTTATTTTCTCCTATACATTTATCTTGAGTACGTATTAAAGGAAAAAAATATATATTTTTGCATTTAAAATCCATTTTTAATTGGCATAAAGTATCTGCAAATGTCTGTAAAAATATCAATAAGAAGTATTAAAAATTATTCCTCATGATGCCAATGCGCTTAAAATTAGTAACAAAATTCAGTATAAATAAATAAAACGCAAATTATGACAAACATCAGTTGAATAAACTGATGGTCAACAGAAATAGAAATTACTACAAACTATTACAAATTACTACAAATTGCTACACCATTTGCAGTTGTAATTCAAAAAATATATCAATTTGAAATTTAAACATTTAATTTGAACAATATTAAGTGAGTTCTAATACATTTTTTTTATTAAAATACAATTATTTAAAAAAGAATTTAATTATTTTTTTAGCATTTCGTTAATTAAGCTATCGTTAATATCAAAAATTATAATTATTCAATGAAAAAGATGTGAACTGTAAATTTTGTTCGAATTACATTCCTATAGGGAAATTGTCTACGAGTAAAGCGATTTCCACTGTCGATATTTAACTAAAAGAATTAAAAACTCTAAAATATAATTTAAATATTGAACTTAACGAAGATTCGCATAAATCTGTTAGAATTTGTATTTTGTAAATAAAGTTTTACTATAAAATTCTGTTCACTCTGTTCCTGCAAAATTGTACACTATTTGAAGATATTCTTCGTTGGTAAAACCAATGGCTATGCAATGCTCTCACTCTCTGTTAACTCATTGTGCCAGTAAATGGGAAATATGACGTTTTTAAGGAAAACCAAAGCAAAATTGTAAAAAATGTTTGCTTAAATCATAACAAATATGTATGTCGAAAACTATCAGTAGCAGCATTAAAAAAAAGTCAATTTGTCAATTTAAAATCGCGAAAAAATCTTCATTTTCCTATTTTCAGCCACAAGTTATATATTTTTGCTCAGTTAGTGAGAGTTTTGCAATCTCTTTATTTTCTAAACTCTTCGGTATAACCCACTTTAAACTAAGTTTCTGCATACTAAATTGTAATTAGTTTTATATAGTGTTTCCAATTACACTAGCTTACGAAATGAAATTTTTTTCGTGTACATTTGATGAGCGATAGATTTCATTATGTATTTTCTCCTGCTGAATTCGAAAATCAAGTTTAAATTTTTTTTTATAGAACACATTTTGAGATATTGTAATTTTTTCATTTTTTCGGCCTTTTTTCACGAACAAATATGTATTATCGGATCTTTGATTGGTAAAGCGGTTTAAAATATATCGATGAAAATAGGGCACATTTTCAAAAAAAATCATATTTTACAGTGATTCTGTGCCGACGGAAAAGTACAAAACGTTAAAAAAACCCCCCTTTGGTTTCTCTTCATGTACATAAAGATGATACTTTTACGTAAGAACTAAGACCAACCAGAAGAAAATCGACCGAAAAATGACAAAGTTATAAGCAATTGAGTGAATAAATCCAAATCTCATATTTTCCGAATATTTTATTTTTTTTTCGATAATTTATGAGTTTAATCACCAAACTACTGCAAACCCTACGCAACTGTTCCCTTAGACAGGGACAGCTTCTAACCCTGACATTTTGTTTTGACAGCTTCTATAAAACGTAGTGTCTGTTGTTTGTATATTATAGGAACTCACAAATTTGTCTGAAATTATGTCATTGTGTTCACCAAAATGCCTAAAAGAAAACGAGAATTTGAGAGCGTAAACAATCCAAATAATTTCTATTACGTGTGTGACAATTTTGTCCCCCAACCAAATAGACGTAGATTCACCGATTCATTACAACAGAATTATCTGCAATGTTTGTTCATCATCTCAATATTTTGCATTTGGGTACCAAGAACGACCCAATCGGACATTTGTAGCTCGAGATATGATTTGTCAAGTGAAAAAAGGTCGAAAAAATTAAAAAATTACAATATCTCAAAAACTGTTCCATAAAAAAATGTTAACCTTGATTTTCGAATTCAGCGGTAGATAATACATAAGGAAAATCACCTCTCATCAAATGCACATTTTTGATGGGCGGATGGGCGTTGTTTTGTAATGGTTAGCGCGTTGGACTGTTACACAGATGGTCCCGGGTTCGATTCCCGGTGACGGCAACATCAATTTAGAAAAATAAAATGTATGAGTTTCCTATCACTTATATGTATCGCTGCGCCCACCTTCGGTGCTCCCATAGCACTTAACCCCACCGAAGTAAAAAAATGAATCAGGGCTATGAAACAAAAAGCTTCAATAAATTCGCCAACTCTACATCAGGTGGCGAGCAACAACTGTTTTAAGACTTACCATCTCGCGCAATTACAGTATTGCCATATTTGAAGCCCTTCATCTTCCACCACCTTTCATCTCTCCACTATCCCCTTTCCAAAGAAAGCAACACATTAATTAATATGAAGAATTTCCTGAGTGTTGCTTTTCTTTAAAAAAAAAAAAAAAAAAAAAATAGTGTTATTCGAAAAATCTCGAAAATGGATTAACCGGTTATTCGGGTAGGTTAATCGACAAAATTTGAGATTAATCGATTAATCGTTTACAATGTGATTTCTATGATTTTTGTATCAATAAAAACACAAATAACTGTGTTTTTTTTTTGTTAAATATCAAGTAAAGTTGGCTTATAAAGTTGGTTGATAAAGAGTTTGCTAAGAATGATTGAAAGCATCCTGGTATGTTTTAATGAAACATTTCTTAGAATCTAGGAGTTTTCATTTGAAGGAATCTAAGGGCTCTGGAAAAAATAAAATGTTATCAGCAGGGCAAGTTTTTTTGGCATTTGACACTTTTCCAATTTTTTTTTTGTAAAATCTATATTTTTTCGGATCCTTACAATAAAAGGTTATTTGCTATTGTGTAAAATAAATTTGATATACAAAAAAAAAAATATAAAAAATTTACGTTTTTTAGTGTTTGTAAAATTTAATTTTGAAATATTTCTCTTAAAGCAACGAAAACTTTAAGCTTTTTAATTTATACTAATTTACAACGATGACAATTTAGCACTTTAACTGTAAATTTTTTCATTATAGTTTTTTATTAAAAATATTATACAAAAAAACCCTTAACTGTTATTGAAAGCAATTTTTTTAATTGCATGCCATTTTTGTCTTTTGTGTGCCAATTTTGTTTTTTATTCGTGCCATTTTTACTGTCATTTATAACTTTTTTTTTAACATTTTAAACTTGCGCTTCAGAGGAAATAAATCCTTAGAGTTAGACAGTTTTTCTTTTGAAAGGACCTAAAAATCTACCAGTGTCAACATTTTCATAATATGCAAGTTTCCAAGAACTGATTGTAGAACAAATTAATTTTCTTTTAATGTTGGTTTCTACACCAATGATTTTTGTTTGAAATTGTTCAAAAATTAATCGGTTTAATTGAAGTAGAACAGGTAAAACAGCTTCTGAAACTGGTTCTAGCTAAATATGTTTTTCATTTTCATTGGAACATATTTGAAAATTGTAGTGGTTGGGAATTGATTATAAAAAATTTTATTGAGAGATGGAAGAAGATGTCGGCTTCCTACAGAATTATTTTGTAAATTGATTGATAGTTGTGTGACATCGATTTAAAATAAATTCAATCTTGTCTTGAAATACATAGAAATATTGGTGACATTAATTTGAGTTTTTAAATGAATTAAAACAGAATAAAAAATGTTCTATCTAATTTTCTAAAGCCGATAAAAAATATTTTATATAAAGCCTGAAGGATTGATTTCACTCGATTTTAAAAGAATTTAAAGATATTTTATATTGCGTTTCTTTTGTCTTAGTTTTTCTTGCCATTTACTTTTTGCCAAAGTTAAGAAAACTTATAATTTTTGGGTAAAAATCCATATAAAGAAATTTAAACGGTCAATCGACCTATTTAAACCGATTATTCATGTCGAATAATTATTTAAGTTTTAAATTATTTGTTATGAGTTTAACCGAAATAGAGGCGATTAATCGAGGAATCGGTTAATCGATTAACCGAATTGGAAACACTAGTTTTATATTATTTTCAATTAATATAAACAGTTTTGAATTCAAAGTTGAACTTTTAAAATTTAAACTGTCTATATGACGTTAACATAACCCTTGGCGAAGTCTCAACATAAACACAAGTTGGCTACTCTGTACATAAAAAATATAAATAAATGTTTGTGTGTGTGTTAGTGTATGTCACTTTTGAGTAATATATAATAACAATAAAAGCTGAATAGCAAAGAAAACTGCAAATTAGCTGCATTACATTCAAGGCCGTACTTGGCTGTAATCGTTAACCAGTTGCGACTTGGTATTGTTACGTTTGTAATGTAATAAAAGACGCAGATTCGATTCT
Organism: Delia radicum; assembly: GCA_021234595.1. NCBI lineage: Eukaryota > Metazoa > Arthropoda > Insecta > Diptera > Anthomyiidae > Delia > Delia radicum. The sequence continues at coordinate 73,926,746 of CM037851.1, read as the reverse complement.
TACAGCCGGCAGCTTGTTGAAAAAAATCTATCATATAGAGACAATCTGCCGATTAGAACACACAAATAATAATACAATTTATATGGAAAATCACTGATGACTCCTGTCCATAAAAAGCAGAAGCTAGTCTAGTCTGATTTGAAAATTAATAGTGTTTATAAGTTTTAGAGGAAAATGTTTATTCTTCTTCTTAAACTCAAGATTTGATTTGTATTCAAATTTATATTTTTATTCAAATATTAATATAAATATGTTAAGATTTCTTTGATCTTCTTTTATTTAATTCTTCTTATTTTAAACGAGCTTAAGATCATTTATTTATTAATTATAATTATTTATTTTCAATATTTCGTCTCGACATTGGGTTACTTCTTCAGGGAACAATTATTTTAATTTGATTGAAAGACTTGTTTTAAAGTACTTGAAAAACTTATGCACATTCAAATAAGTGAACACTTAAATCGCTTTAAATTATTAACTGATCGACAATCAGGCTTTCGGCCCAAAAATAGCTGTATTACAGCTCTGATCGATGTCAGTGAGGATATACGAAGAGACGTCGACATTGGCAAAGTCAATTTCTTAGTGTTGCTTGACCATTCGAAGGCTTTCGATACCATTGGCCATACTATTCTCGGCCTCAAACTAAGTCAACTTTTCAGTTTTTCATACACGTCAACATTATTGCTTAGTTCGTACTTGTCAAATCGCTGTCAATCAGTATTCTTAAATAATAACTACTCACAAGCTTTACCTGTGGAAAGGGGTGTACCTCAAGGCTCGATTTTAGGACCTCTTCTTTTTTCACTCTATGTGAATGACTTACCTAATCGCTTGTTTCACTCTAAACTTCAAATGTATGCTGATGACGTCCCGCTTTACTTGGGGAGTTCAATAGATCGTGTTCATGAAAATCTTAGTAAACTTAACTATGATCTCAACCAAATTTACCTCTGGGCATCGGAAAATAGGCTTTGCTTAAACCCTCAAAAATCAAAATGCCTCATAATACGCAAAAAATCGTCACAATTAAACATTAACTTTGATATTGTTCTCAACAACAAGAAAATTGAAATAGTTTCGTCTGTGAAAAACCTCGGGGTTATTTTTAATAACACGCTTAGTTGGTCGAATCATGTCAACTCTATAGTCTTCAAGATGAACTATATGCTTCGTACACTATGGCCTATACAGTACTGTACACTAGGGTAATAACTTTTTGCATTTTTTGCAAATATCAAATCTCCCCAGACAAAATCGTGTAGGGCATGGACAAATATTAAGAACTGCGTTTTTAGTTTTTTGCTATCGTTGAAAAAGGTTGCGCACCAAACGCGTTAAAGTTTTGAATCAAACAAAGTTAAAAAAAAAAGTTTTTTTTATGCCTCAACGTCTGACCATCACATCTATATAATTAAGGCATGCTGATTTCAATAGTTAAGTCCGTTTTCGAGTCAATGGAATAGTTTTCTTCCAAATTTGCTTACTTACATATGTATAAACCATATTTTAAAAAAATTGTTGTTAAAAAAAATTTAAAAAAAATATACTAAAGGCATTTTAGAAATCGCTGTCGGTGCGGAAGGTTTTTTTACCAAATTGAACTGAAATAGATTTTTTTATCATTAATACAATATTTGCCAATAGAAACCCCCTGGGGAGAATGTTGTCCAAAAAAAGTTATCACCCTACTGTACACCTTTTGAAATCAGAATGCTTATTGCTAAAGTTTATTTAATGCCCAAGTTGCTCTATGGCTGTGAGCTTTTCGCTCATTGTGATTCCACGAGTAAGAGTAAATTAAAGGTGGTCTACAATAAAATAATAAGATATGTTTTTGGGCTCTCAAAGCGCAATCATAATAGAGTATCTTCCTATACAAATCAGTTGTACGGCATGTTTCTTGAGAATCTAATGAACGTCAGAATACTCACCCTGCTTCACAAAATAATATGTACTAAGGAGCCACGAAATTTGTATGACCGCCTTGCATTTTTTCAATCAGGAAGGCGTAAAAAGATACTTTCCCTCCGGTACAGAAGCCTTATTACGGAATCGCAATTTTATTTTAACGCCATCCATCTTTGGAACTTTCTTCCAAACAAAATTCAAACCAGCAATAACGCAACAAGTTTTAAAAAGGAAATTAAAAATATTATTAATTTTTATTTTATTTTTCATTTTATTGTCATTATTGTTTTAATGTTTTAATTTTTTTTTTTCTATTTTTCTATTTTTATTAATTATTATTAATTTAATTATTTAAAACTACAAATGTAACCCAATTATGTAATTACAATTTCTTACATCCCATACTTTAAATTAAAAGATATATCTTGTTGTATGGGATTGTCAAATAAATTCAAATTCAAATTCAAACAAGTTTTTAATGAAAATGAGTTTTTAATTAAAACAAGTTTTACAATAATTGTTCCCTGAAGAAGTCACCCAATGTGGAGACGAAATATTGGAAATAAATAATCATAATTAATAAATAAATGATCTTAAGCTCGTTTAAAATAAGAAGAAATAATATAAATATTTGATAATAAATAAAATCCCTGAAGAAGTTGGAAAATCCCACCGAAATGTAGGATGAAATTATGAAATAAATAGTCTTTTTATTTGCATTTTCAATAACCTTTAAAGTCCATTTTCTTTCTAATTTCTAAAAATATAAATAAATTTGAAAAAGTTTGATTATAAAACTGTAATTAATAAATGGTGTACTTTTGCAGTACATATAATTAAATAAAATTTTGAAATATCTGTGATATTTGAGTACATATTTTAACATGTTCCATTAGCACACATATTAGAACAACGTGACTGCAATTAGGTTAATGAGAATAAACGAGGTGTAGTAGCAGTGTGTAATTTTAGCACAAAATGACGTTAATAAAATCTGCATTTAATGGTTTTGGCATATTTATACACAATGACTTTGACTGCATTAACTAAAAATAGTCACAAGGAAAATGACTGCCAAAAAGTTCAAACTATGTATTGCACTATGGCAGCGGTTCCCACCAACTTTTGCTACACGGACCCCTAGACGCATTTCTAGTATGCGGAATTAAAACTAAATTTTGTTTTAACGAAAAAAAAAAACATTACAAAAACCAAATGCAATAAATCCCAATTAAGGTGAACTCCGAGGTACCACAAAATTAATTCGTTATAAGTGAGGTTAAATTTGTTTTAAATTTTTCTATTTTCCTCAAAATATTGAAAATTTTTATAAACATTTTTTTAAAATTTGATTTTATAAATGGAGAGTTTTTGGGAATTTAAGTTTGAGGAAGGATTTCGGTGTATTCGGATTAAAATATGTTTGAATTTAAAGAAATTTGAAGAAAATTTTTAAAAGCTTAGAAATTTTGTATGAAAAATGGAAATCTTAATCGAGGTATCTTAAGCAATTTCGTACTAACTTAATACTTCAAAAAAGAATTATAAAAAATACAAACTTCTGAGGAAAATTTGTATACTTTTTCAACCATTAAAAAAATTTGAGATATAGAATTTGTTTAGGAGTTTCTGAATTTAAAAAACAATTCTTTTTAAAGAACTACTTTCATATAGAAATGTTAATTTAAGAAACACGATTTTAGACTGTGACTGACTGTGACTGTCCTAAGACTATTTTAAAGACTGAAAGTAAATTTTAAATAAATAAAATTTTTTCTGACTCTAGCATCAAGAAACACTCTAGTCATAACTAGAGTCACAGAATTTTTCGTATAAATAGGCTTTAAAAATTGTCCATAAAATCAATTATAAAAACGATCATAGGTACTTTCAAATTTGGTGCACAATTACACAGTGCAACACATGATTTTAGGACTCAATTCTGAGAATTGCACGTGCAAGTAGCCCCAAAAATAAGAACTTCTGAATCATTCGTTTTGTCAAGTTGACTGCAGTAATAATTCAATATTTTAACACGGTTATATCTCGGTATACCATACGGAATTTCTCTTTTGTGTCTGAAGCAAAGTTGAAGATATTGAAGAGGAGAAAAAAATGCGGAACTATCCTACCCGAAAAAAGTGTATCCGGTGCCTTAAAAATCGCAAAAATGCTAATTTTTCCTAAATTTTCACCTTTATTGCTCAATAACTGGATTACAAATCCACAAATATGCTGTTTTTTTTTTCTTTATAAACTTTATTTTGCATGAAAATAAAAATTACGATTTTTTCCCCTCATTTTTTACCTTTTTCGCTCAATAACTAGATTACAATTTTTTTATTTTCATGCAAAATAAAGTCTATAAAGAAAAAAACAGCATATTTGTGGATTTGTAATCCAGTTATTGAGCAAAAAAGGTGAAAAATGTGGACAAATGGGCACATTTTTCGGGTAGGATTGCTCCGCATTTTTTTCTCCTATTCATTATCTACAACTTCAGACACAAAAGAGATATTCCGTACGGTATACTGAGATATAAGCATGTTAAAATATAGAAAACGTACTAAACATCCGCCTTGAGCCAAAAAATTCGTATGGCCAGTAAATTATTACTGTAGCCAATTTAACAAAACGAATGATGCAGAATTTCTTATTTTTTGGGCTACTTTCACGTGCAATTCCCAGAATTGAGTCCCAAAATCATGTGTTAAAAAATGTTGTGTTATTAAAAGAGCTCATTGTAAGTAAGAGGAAATTTTAGGCGAGAATGAATTTATCTTACTAATGGAGTCCAACAAAATTTTGAATTATTAACTTTAATTTTTTTAATAATTAGAAATATTAATAAAATTGTAAAAAAAAAAAATTGTAAAATTTTTGTAAATTAGTTTTAAACATTCATTTTGTCGGAACTCTTTGAGGACATTTGGGGGTCCGCGGACCCTCATTTGGGAACCGTTGCACCATGGGATAGAATCGGAGAAAAAAACAAATTCAAATTTAAATTTAAAAATTAAATATGAGAAAAAATACTTTAGCACATAATATTATTAGATTAATTGATTACAAATTTTAAATTTCAAAATTTTATAAAAATCCATTTCCAGACATTAAAATCAAAAAAGTAAACTTTATATTTACAGGCCTATGCCTACTTGTGACTTATTATGACTGCCTTAAGACCATTTTTAAGACTCTTAACGTTCTGTACAAAACAACAATAAAATTCAATAAACATGCGCCCCGGTAGGCTATTTCAGCGCGGGGGTCGTGGGTTCGATTCCCACCAGAGACACTGGTCTGTTTTCGCTACAACGCGCCGAAGGCCTTAGTTGCTCCTGCTCGGTTATGGTAAAAGTATATAATTTGTTATTAAATGATTATTAATTAATAAAATAAAATATAAATTCAATAAAATTCAAATTAGTCAGTCACCTAACACTCCCAATATTTTTTCCGTAAAAACTACTGAATATACATATTAAATTAATTGAAAATCAGTTAAAAAAGGACTACTTACTTTTCGTTTAAAACAATTGTATTTTTTTCGTTTATTTTCAACTGTTAAAATTAACTGACAAAATCGGTAAAAACAATAGATTGTTTTCGTTTATTTCAATACTCAATATAATATAACAACTTTTTGTTTTAAATAGAAAATGTAAACTGAATATTTTAACTGTTACCAAAAGTCCGTTTTTTGTTTATTTTTTTATTGAATAACATACAGAAAGTTAAACAATATATTTCTTTGGTAATTTAACAGTATATTCCACACTTAGAATACTATGTAGGTAAAGACCACTGCAAATGTAGTTAAAAACAAATGAAATTTCAATTAAAGAAAGAACGACTTTCATTTCAGTAAATTCAACTAACATTGACATTTGTTTTTTAATGTTCAAAAAACGACTAACAATTGTAGTAAAAATTAACCACATGGTAGTAAAAAATAAACAAACATTTATTTTTTTTAAATAACAAAAAATTAATGTAAAGTCATATAACAGTCATTTGATGTGGTTTGTTTTTTAAATGAACTACAAGGTTAGTTAAAAATTGAAAATAAAGAAACAGATTTAAAACCCAAACAACTACATATTTTTAAAGCAGAAGTTCCCTGAGTGCATTGAAACAACTTTACCGATTAACTTTTTAAATAACTGTTGAACTTTTATGGTAAAGTTCTTGTCAGTGTATGAAAATTATTACTATTTTATCAATATGCAGATAATCTTAGGCCCATGGTAGTCTCTATATTGTTGTGTTTAGAAATATTGAAATACAACAAAGAAGTACACAAAACACTGAAATGTCCATAAATGTTTATAATAAGAACATGTACCAGTGGTATATAATATTTATGTGATAAATTTTACTGCATTTTTTATATTCTCCATACCATATTCTTTTATTTTGTACTAATAATACAGATAACTCTCGATTTTTGCGGTTTAACTTATTACGGACCAACTGTACCGTTTTCAATCCAGTACTTTTAAACTGCTATATATTTTTCTGAATAAAGATAACTGATTTAAAAAAACTGCACAATATTTTTTTTACAATTTTATATAGATCAACAATGAAATTTCACTATTAACCACTCACAAGGTACAGTGCAAAAATGCGCATATGTTGAAAATGTTTGATATTCTTACAATGTAAAGGATAGAATATGATGACATTTGAAAATAACTGCCAGTCAAATTTCAACTTAATTAGTTGAACTGGCAACTGTGGTAATAATTAACAACTAAACATAGCTTTATAGAAAATAAGTTCGCAGTAAATTTCGTCATACTCAAACTAAGTTACGGCATGATTTTAACCTAACTAGTTGAGTTAAATAGATGATGTTTACAATTTAACACTTTAAGGCACGAAGAAAGTTGATGAAGGCCGTTGCGGGCTAGAAAGATAACTCCATTCATGCAGGTGTCAAATAACTTTTTTTCTAAGTGTTTTTTCTGTCAACTAAAGTAAATTATCACAAATAAAATTATAATTTTTCTGTTAATATGGAAAAAATATCCTCACAATTACAATATCTCACAATTTTATTAATATTTATAATTATTAATAAAATTGAAGTGAAAATTGTGTTGTATTAATTAGTAAGATAAATCATGAAATTTTTTGGGAATATAAATCTACACTAAATTATCTTCACTTTGATTATAATCATGTCGACGTTTGTGTCAGGATTTTGCACTGGTATTGCAAGGAAGTTGAAAAGTATCCTTTCAAAGATCTTTTCTAAATATTTCAGGACATTTTCAATGAATTTTCAGAAATTTGTTCATTGGAATGCATAGTTTATGCGCAATGATAAAATTTAAACATTTTTTAACATGCATAAAACTTATAAGGATAAATTAAGGATAAATTATAAGTTTTATGCATGTTAAAAAATGTTTAAATTTTATCATTGCGCATAAACTATGCATTCCAATGAACAAATTTCTGAAAATTCATTGAAAATGTCCTGAAATATTTAGAAAAGAACTTTGAATTTTAACTTATTTTCCACATACCAGAGTAAAAAAATTTGTCTTCATATAAAAATATATTATTAACCATCAAGCCAGCCTAAGCTTGTTCGGCACGAAAAATAAAGAATATGTTCTTCTACCAAAATTTTTTTCGTTGCCTATTTTTGGCGATGTGCACTAAACTAGGTTTAGAGAGAATCTCAAAAACTAATCCATAAAAATTAATAAGTTTAGGTATAAATTATTTCTCTTGCCAAGATATAACTACACTCAGGAACCTTCTGCTTTAAAAATATGTAGGTGTTTGGGTTGTAATACAGTTTCTTTATTTTTCATTTGTAGAACAAATTAAATTTTTCACTAACCTTGAAGTTCTATTAAAAAAACAAACCACATCAAATGACTGTTTTATGATTTTACATTAATTTTTTACAGTCGTTTTTTGTTATTTAAAAAAAAAATAAAAAAATAAATGTTTGTTTATTTTTTACTAACATGTGGTTCATTTTTACTACAATTGTGGTTAATTTTTTGAACATTAAAAAACAAATGACAATGTTAGTTGAATTTACTGAAATGTAAGTCGTTCTTTATTTAAGTGAAATTTCATTTGTTTTTAACTACATTTGCAGTGGTATTCTAAGTGTACAGCAGTGACGCGCAAACACTTGTTGAAACAACGAAGACTAATCGTTTTTCACACACACACAACCCGAACGTAAATAAAAATAAAAAGAGAAACCGAAAAAAAACAAAAAAATTGTTTAGTTGCTTACCAGCATTGGATGGAGTAGGTTTATGTCGCTTTGTTTAATAAAATAAGTACACAGGTAATATTTGACAACAACCAATACTATTTTAATTACTAAAGCCAGGCGTACTATAATTTTTTTTTAATTGTTTTTTTTTTCATTCATTATATGGATTTTTTGGTTGGGAAAACGCATATTTATTTAGCTTGAATATATCTTGATTTATTTATTCATTCATAACTTAATTTTAACACAAATCCTAAAATATTAAAACAATCTATAAGTTAAAAAATTTAAAAATCTCTGAACTATAATTGTTTATATTAAAAACAATTACAACGCAGATAATTTGAATTTTGTTGTATTTTATAAGAATTAATATAAAATATTTTTTTTTTTGCTTTTTTAATTTATTAATCCATATTTACAACATTATTATATATATTTGTTTGCCCAGTACATTATTTGCAAGAAAAACTCATGTGCCTATTTTCTTAAAGAACATTTTTTTATTACCTATTAATTTCCTCTTATGTATATTTCTTTTATTTTATTTTATTCGCCTCATAGCTGAAATTTATCACGTAAGGCCATAAATAGTAAAGAATACAACAATGTAAACAAACAAAGCCAAGTGATTTTGCTCAGTGCAATAATACCAATACAATCTCATTTTTTTGTAAAATAACTAATACATTCTCATTTCTCTTTGTGCCCAAGATTGGTGTACAGTCCAAAAATTACCATTTTTGTGCTTTTACTTAAGGAGATATGGTGATTTTCGTTTTTCTTAAAACGTGAAATTGAACGAAAACACAACTTAATTTTAACATATATTGATTAAACTTAAAGGCTTTACTAATACTACTTAATATAATCATTCTGTCAAATTTCGTAAAAATCTGTCTATACACTCAGGGAACTTCTGCTTTAAAAATATTGTATAGTTGCTTGGATTGTAATACAGTTTCTTTGTTTTTAATGTAAATGTCAGTCATTTGTAGAACTAATTTAATTCATTACTAACTTTGTAGTCCATTTAAAAAAACAAACCACATCAAATGACTGTTTTATGATTTTACATTAACAGTCGTTTTTTTTTATTTTAAAAAATAATTAATAATTACTAACATATGTGGTTAATTTTTATTACAATTGTTAGTATTTTTTTTAACAGTAAAAACAAATGACAAATGTTAGTTGTATTCAAGTGAAATTTTATTTGTTTTTGACTACAATTGCTGTCGTCTTTACCTACATAATATCCTTAGTGAACGTATTCAAGTTAAGACGACGTCCTTTACAGGTATCCTTTTGGAATCCTGTATGTCCTTGGACCAAAATTAAAGCTTTTTAAAATTTAAGCTTCATTCTTACTTTGTGTATGAACGTATGAACGGCTTCTAGTCAACATAAATATGTTTTCAAGATTTTTGAAAACTGTGTTCTCTTCAAAATATTTATTTTTTTTAATTTCACAAAATTTTAACTTTAAAGCTTTCTCGCTTCCAAACTGTGTGTTGTAAATTTAGTTTTCCATCGGATTTGCTTAAATTCTTATTATAAAAACCTCATTTGGAGCACTTATGTCCACTTTAAAATATCCCGCCTGGAGGCGGGCTTGCCGGTTAGAGGGTTAATCAAAAACATTAAAATCAAGGCTTTCTATAATTTTAAAATAGATCTTCTCTTAATGTTATTTATTTCAATTGTAGTCAGGGCTTTAAGTTATAGTAGGGATTTTAAGCCAATAATGAGTTAAAGTCCCAGTTAAAAAAAAAAAAGATTAAATTAGTTTACGATTTTGGATATTTTATACTAAAAATAAATAATTCTCATTGCAAAACAGTTATAAAAATATTTTTTTAAAAACCCGATTCATGTACGAGACATGTACTAGAATTTTTTATGACATAATTAACGGTTATAATTTGAAATGGTTTAGTTAAGGGCAGATTCAAAAACTTTAAAAGCGCAAAACCTTTTTTAGTGTAATTATTTTAATATTACAAACGGGTTTTAAACAACGGGGATTGTAACAACAAACCTTGTTATTTAAAAGTGTTTTAGCGTCCAATAATATTACCCTTATTCGCCAAACCACCTGTAACCGCGCCTGTATAACAATTTTCTAAACAACTTGAATGGTCCACATTAGCGAAAATGTACTCTAAAGTGGACCAAAAAGAAAAAAAAACTCCCCAAAAGTATATAAAACTATTAGAAAATGAACTAAAATCCATCAAAATTTGTATTTAAATTAAAATGTATTTTAGTTGTATTCATTAAAAGCTGCCTAAGGGGTAATTCTAACTTTTTTAATTGCGGTAAAGAAATGTTTTTTTTTTTTGTTTTTGTGAAACATGTTGAAAAAGTGTCCAAAATACACAAAAACAGTTAAAGTTGTGCGTAAACCCGCCCCGGTAGAATAGTTGGTAGCGTGCTAGCCTATTAGCACGACCCCCGTTCGTGGTTTCGATTTCCACCAGAGGATTATTTACTATATTTGTTTATAGAATCAATTAGTTTTATTCAAATTGTGAATAAAATTCTTACCGTTTACAAAAATGTGACTTGGAAATTTCTTTAAAACTTGTTTTACATTTGGTATGGTAAGGAAAAATTACACTTTGTGTACTACGATACTATAAAACCAGGAAAACGTATGCATTTAGGTTGTAACTTTTTGAAAATACACCCAGAGAAAAACAGGAATAAGTTTCATAAATTTCCGTCCAATGTAATAAGTTCATCAATATTTGTGAAACATTTCATAAACAACAAGAATTATTAAATGACTCTATGAACTTTTTTTTCTACATAAATAATGAAATCCTTACTAATACAAAATATCCCTTAAATATATAGTGAAGTATTACGTAAATATGATGAAATTGATTTTATTTTTTATGAAATGTTTCATAAATACTATAAACCTTACATTAGATGAAAATCTATGAAACATTTCATAAATATGTTGAAGCTTTTCCTTTTAGTGTACAGATAGCGGTAATTAAACTTGATGACAGTTGACAGTTTTAAAACATTCATGCAACAACACGAAAATAATTTAAAGGTCCACTTTAGCGAACGTTCCCTTAATATCGCAATTGCTTTAAAAAAAATAAACCGCTTAAATCGGGGGTAACTTGTACTTTACAAAATGGCATCAATTTAAGGAAGCATTAAACTTAACCATATTTATATTGGCAAAATAAAATACAAAAAAAAAAAAAGAAAAACACGAGAGAAGGACAATTGAATGGCACGTGCATTGCAACGATTGTCTGGTGGTATGCGATGAACTCTTGACTAGTGGCGCAGTGTTTGTTGAAAAGGACATAGGAATTTAAAATGTAAGTCTATAAAGGATACAAAAATGCGAGTGATCAAAATCCCTATAATAAATAATGAACATGTAACTTAAATGCCATGGATCAATAAAATTTGTGTTTTTTTATATTCTTTAACAATTATTTCATTTAATACTCGTATGACCCCATTATTTGTAGTATTTAATTTCAGTAAATAAATTCGCAGAATTTCTGTATAAACAAGATTAAATTATGATTAAATGTCCAATAAAAATTTAATGAAAATTAATTTAACTCTTTTTGACATAATAATTTTAAACTGAAAAATAATTTTATTTAAAATAACTTTAATTGAAGGCGAAAATCGGCAGCCTTACTGTAAAGGGAGGACCCTGAGTTAAAAATTTACGCAACTCAATTTGTTTACATATATCGATATTGGTACTAGTAAATCATAGTTAGACGAAACTCTAAGAAGTTCTTAAGTTGCAGTTTATACACTCAGAGAAATAAAAGTCGAAAAATAGCTGTTTTTGCTACTTTTCGCTACTAAAAATTACTTACAAATTACGTTGCAGAAAAAAATTTTAAAATTACAGATTTTTTGCTAAATATTAGTAACATAAGAACAGAAAAAAACTGTTGAATCAAAAAAATGTTAGTTATATTATGAGTTGAATTTTAGTTAATTTAAAATAGCAATTTATTCTGCTAAAATTAGCAAAAACTTTTGCTAAATATTTGTAGACAAAAACAGCAAACAAAAAATGTTGCAATAACAAAATTTTTGTTATATTTACTTTGAATTTTGTTGAATGCAGTATATTCTGCTAAAATCAACAAAAATATATGCTAAAAAAACCGTAGACTGCTGATTTCAGAAGGTCGGATTTAAATTCGCATAAAAAACATTTCAAAAACTTTGAAAACTTCACACTAGTTTTTTTCGTCTACTCATATTTAGCAAATTTTTTGCTGATTTTAGCAAAGTCAATTTTTAATTTTTGTAATTGTTTTCAATAAAAAAGAACCATTTTATTTTTTTGTATTTCTTTTAGTTTTTGAGTTTATAAAATAGTTCCATTGGATGAAATCTGATGAAACTTGTCTTATTTATTTATGAAAAATGATTCACAACTTTTTCATAATTTCATAAAAAAATTCTTTAATACTTTTTTATAATATTGGCCTATATCTCAAAAAAAGAAAGATATAGTGCAAAGGAAATGAATCTCTCTTCGGTTACAAAATTTAGACAAATTCTGATAAAATTCCGAAATACATTACTTTAACAATATTTTAATGAAACGGTTTCATAAATATCAATGAAACGGTTTCATAAATATCAATGAAACAGTTTCATTTGACAAAAACCAATCAAGCTTTCATCATTTTATGAAGCTTTTTATAAATATCATATTTATGCAAATCAAAAATAAATAAAAATCCGGGTATACAAAAAATATGTTTTTTTTCAGATTATTGTTCACGGTGGCACAATGGCACCCGATAAAAACAATATACAACTTTGGTATTCAAATAAAAGGTATTTGGTATTTCTAAAACAAAAACGTTTCGAACAACTTTGAAACCCATTTTTATCTGCTAAATATGCGATTTGACCGATATGTTTCTTACCAATTTTTTATTACTTTCCTCAGCTCTATCTTATATCTGAGTTTCATAAAAATCTAGAGGAACCACCCAACAAAGTTCCCTTGTAAGTGCTTTTATTTTTAAATTTTATTGATAGTTTTTTTATGATAAAAATGTTGGAAAATTAAAACAATTTTACAAAAAAAATTTTAAAATAAGGAATAAGCAATAAGGAAAATTTTGTATTTCCCAGATTTTTATACGCAACTGTTTTTTTGGGAGAACTTTGCAAAGCCCTTTAAACAATGTGGAAACTTTTCTATTAAGATAGAAATCTTCACTCAAATCTCGAATTTTTTAAAACCTGTTCAAGCGATTTTAACTAAAAAAATAGCAAATTTGATATTATTTGTAGTTTTAAGCAAAAATATTTAAATGTCCCGCTTTTTGCATCAAAATCCCTTTTTTTCGTCTTCCTAGTCAAACTTTTTGATCAAAAACAGTTAGTCACGTTATCCATAACTCATATCTAGGGGGTGGAAAGGGGGTTACTAAAAACGTTCGAAATTTTTTTTTCTGTTTTTCAATTATTTAATAGCTCTTGTGCAAAACTAGGTCGGTCGCTTAAATACCTTTCATTTGACACTGAATTCTCCTATTGTAACTTTGAAACAAAGCCGAAAAAATTTAAAAAAAGTAAAAAAAAATCATTGTTCAACGACCATTTAACCTTTATGACACTCACCTTTAACCTTTATGATACTCAAGGAAAATCGGCGTATATCACTAAGGATTCTTTCCTTATCAGAGTGTTCGGACGAAGATTATTTTTTTTTTTATAATTAATTTTTATTTTGTTATTTTCTTAGTATCTATAATTTTTGTATCTCTTTCTATTGTATTTATCCGTTAATACCAATCAATACTATTTTAATTCTGGTACTATTTTACATTACCACTTCCCCCAAATTTCTCACTTCGTCCCAAAATGGTTTTTTTTTTTTTTTTTGAAAAATTGCGCTATAAATGCAAACACCAATTGAGGTGGCAAATAAGTTAGTCACTATCAAAGAGTATATACTAATAGAGAGACTACACTTCCTACGCCTCTCAGCAACTAAACACCGAACCCAGGCAAGCAAATGAAAACATTTCTTTACACTAAAAAATAATTGCAACTTGTGGATTAAAAATTGTTGCTTAAAACACTCACTTTTATTTTGCTACTTTTTTGTTATTTTCTATTAAAAAATTAATATATTTTAAATTTATCTGGCTTATTTTATAATATGGTCCATATTCTATATTATATGGAACATATATAGATAGATTTTAATCTAACAAGCTAAAAAAATGAAATTTTTACGTACAAAGAAAATGAAATTCGCAAATATACCCCTTGTGTTCTAACATTTTTTAAATTTTTCTAAATAAATGGACTTGTACTCAAAAAAATCTTAGTAATATCTAATAAGAAAACCACATAGACGAAATTTTTTAATAACAGTTTACTTAGAAAAGCTTTCTTTGGTACATTCTTAAGTCGCAATAGTCAGATTCCATGACATAATCGGGCTCATCTTCATCTTCACAGTGGCTTTTGATTTTTTCGGGAATCTCATCCATTCTATAGTGGGGAAGTGCTTTGAACCATTCATGGTGAGTTGGTGGTATCAAGCTAAAAAAAAACTCCTGGAGGTAGTTGACGAGCTTCTTTGGTTTGGCACTGACTACTCTACTGAAGTTCTCTTGCTTATTCATAAGATCTTCTTTGTATGAGAAGCTCCAAGAGTTATCCTTCCCATAGTTGCAGTTTTCACTGAGTGTAAGAAACTTATAATAAAAAAATAATATATTTTTCATAAAATTTTACGAACATTTGCATTAACTTAATGAAAAGTTTCGTTGAACGAATTCCAGTGCAACTTCATTGCATTAATGCAAAAATTAATTAATATCATTCAGATAATTCTATCTGTGTACAAACATAGCAATACAAGCGATTTATAAAAACCGGAAAACCCGGTTATTCGAACCGGTTTTGAATTTAAAAAATCAAAAACCGTTTACAAAAAAAAACGGTTTTTTAAGTATTCAAAAACCAGTTTTTTACAATAGTCGAATATTTGACAACTCTAATTACCCTATTTAGAGCAGTCGAATGGTAATACGGGTGCGGGCGTCTTTGGACCAGGCTTCCAGTGTGCTTTACCTATGGGAAAATATCCGTCCATTTTTCAGGCGGAGATTTGGGCCATCTGTGTCTGTGCAGGGGAATGCCTGCGAAGGGGAACGCTCAGATCTCGCATCTATATTCTTTCTGATAGTCAGGCTGCACTGAGGGCCTTAATGGCTTATAAGGTGTCGTCTGGGTTGGTCATTCAGAATCTCAATAGGCTCGGTAGGGGCAACTCTCTAACCTTGGGGTGGATTCCTGGTCATGAGGGGCATGAGGGCAACGTGAGGACAGATTGTATTGCCAACCGCGGGGCCCGAAGGCCCTTTATTGGTCCTGAACCATTCTGTGGAATACCTGCGGGGTATGTTAGGGAAAGGCTCAGGGCATGGAGATAGTCTGAGTTCTCTGGTTACTGGGAAAACTCTCCTGGTCCGCGCCAGGTTAAGAGATTGATCTCTTTTTCCAGTAGGGGGTCGAGGCGACTCTTGTTGCTTGAAAGGTGGGGTTTGAGGACCCTGGCGTCGTACTTAACTGGACACTGTATTCTCAGATACCATCCGCACAGGAAGGGTCAATCGGACACGGATATGTGTAGGTTTTGTGAAATGGTGTCTGAGAACTCGGAGCATGTTCTCTGCGAATGTCCCAGGCTTTGGGTTAGGAGACTTAGGTTTCTAGGTGATCGCTTCATTTCGCCTTCCGACATCGCGAAACATTTTGCCTAATAGGATAATTGGCTTTATAGGTAGCTTGAATCTGTAGGTAAATTTAGGCAGCACAAAATACCTACATTGGTCGCGGTGCATAGTGCCTTCTGATCTAATCTAATCTACCCTAATTTCACAGCTTGATGACTATACAAACTAATACAAACAAACTATACAATTTTTTGGCATGTTTTAATGTTTTCTTTAATAGAAAATTTGTATACAATTTTTTTTTATAAGTTTCTAAAAACATTTTCCAAATTCATAAATTTTAAATCGTTTGTCGTGTGGTGATTGTTTGTATAAGTTTGTCTAATTAAAATGAAATAATAAATACGCCAGCAGCAATAAGTTTTTGCTACACTTGGGAAAAAGCTTCATCATATTTATGAAAAACTTCATAACTATGAAGAAAAACTTCATTGATTTTCGTCCAATGTAATGCTATAAACACATAGACGACTGCAGCTACACGACTACAGCCTGTCAAAAATAAAATATATGAAAACGATTATTTTGGCACCAACACAGCTACACGGCTACCCGACTACTTTTGCCGCTGTAGTCAACTGAGGATAATTTCTATAGTGTTGACAATAAAACAAAATATGTAACAAATTAATGCTTAAAAATATTTTATATTGTTAAACACAAAAAACGTCGCAACATTAAATGCTGCAATAGCATTAATATTCAAGAGGGGTTCGATAATTTATTTTTACTTTATAATAATGTATTATAAATAATTATATTTTTAAGTCAACTTTATATACGTGTCTACAACCATGCATGTTGTTCTTTTTTAATAAAGCAAAAAAAAAACATGTAATTGGCACTACTGAAATAAAACTTTATTTGTATAAAAACATCTGTTTACTATGTTGCTGTCGTTTCCCAAATAATAAGTAGCTGACCACACGGCGACGATTGCAGTGAACGGCATTTGTAGTCGTGTAGCTCTGTAGCCTGCTGTGGTCTATGTGTTTATAGCATAACACTTCATAACTATGAAGAAGTTGTGTCATAAAAGAGCAAATAAATGACAGACTGCTTCATATTTATGAAATATTTCATGAATGTGATGATAAAGTTTCATAACTTTTCATGAAGTGCTTAATAGCAGGGTGCTACAAAAAACAAGTTATTGCAATCACTTTTCAAGTGACCTTAGTGTAGGTTGCAAGTTTAGATGGGTGTATTACAAAACCGGTTTGAGAAGTTTCAATATACCCTCAAATTTTCGAGATAACGGTGAAAGAGTATTGCGACTGGCGCATTTTAACATTTTTAATATTTTTTTTTGCTTATTTTTTTGCTAATGCTCTCAGATAATGCCGTCAGATAATGACAATCGTAATTAATTTTTAATTACGGTTGCAAAACACTTTCTAACATCAAATTTGAAGAAACTTGCTTAACGGCGACTCAATCTCTAACCTACACTTGGTATCCAACTATTGTATGTGAATAAAGCGCATCAAAAACGTGATAATTACTTGTGAAAGAGAGATAGGATTAAGAAGAAGAAGCATTCTAGTTGAGAAATTAATTGTACATTGGTATTAGTTAATTCTGTCTCTTCTGATTGAAACAATACTTGTGGGTACGTAGTGTGACAAAACTCCACTTCAAAGTCATCGATGTGTCGACCGTGGCTTAACTCCTTAAGAGGTGAGATTACGATGCATAGCTTGATGCTAAGGCAGTGAGTTTGAATCCCAGTACGACACCAAAAAAGAAAGTTTTTCTTATAGAGCAAATTAACAATATAAAATACTTTGTTCACTTGACACATAAATTAACCACTGAAGAGTCCCAGGAGGGGGACGAAACTGCGGCAGTCTGGTGTATCCCTTGTGTCCGTTAAATTTTTCAATAAAAATGTTTACTTCTTCTTCTTCCTGTAAAGAGACTAACTAAAATAAAATTCTACAGTAACTAATTAAAAAATAATTACGATTGTCATTATCTGACGGTTGCAAAACACTTTCTAATATTTTTTTATATTTCAAATCAAAAATTTAAATATATGGTTTCTAAATTTTACTACTTTTCCCTAAAAATTTATTTTCACAAAGTTTATGAAATGATGAAGGTCTATGAAACATTTGTTATAAATTTTTATAAAACTCTTCATCATATTTATACCATAGAGGAAGCTCTGGAACAAAAAAAAAGTCTGTTCAGCCATCTTTTTAGACGTAGCTCAGGCATTTGATAAGGTATGGCACAAAGGTCTTATATATAAAATAAAAACTCAATTACCAATTCAGTATACATCTCTATTGGAATCATACATGACAGAACGTTATTTTAGAGTAAAGCATAAACAATGCTACTCAGATATTAAAAAAATAGAAGCTGGCGTACCTCAAGGTAGTATCCTTGGTCCAATACTACACTCAAAAATAAGTTAGAAGAAAAGTTAGTAAAACGTCTTGTAAATCAGGAATACTATTTTTTAGCAAATATTTTTGCTAAAACCGTGTTTTCAGCTAAAATTTTTGTTATACTTATTCAGCACTTAACTGTTTTATACTAATGCTTTACTAATATACTAATGTTTTACTAATTAATTTTGCTAAAAAAAATTGTGCTGATAAGCAGATGTCGCGGCATGTCAAGATGTAGTAGAGAAGAGGAAAATGATACTAAAAAGGACAACTCTAATAAGACAATTAAAAAAATCAACCATAAAAAAAACATATACAGACATGTAGACAGAGTAAAGCGAAAGAAAAAGACACACATCTTAGGTAGATTTGTATGGTTCCTTTTTCTTATTGCAAAAAAAAGGGTTGTTTTTGTTTTCGTTTCGTTTTTTTTTGTTTATTTTTTCGTTTCGTTTCTAGAATTATATTCGGCAGTTTCGTCATTGAAAAGATAGCATCATTAAGACAACCATTGATGTAAGTAGTTGAAAGAAAATTTTTGTTATGTTATATATATTTATTTCTATATATTTTCAGATATTAAATTAATTCATGTCGTCAATGTGGGAATATGAAAATTTTTAAAAGAATCACAAAAATATGTTTTATGATTTTCAGCAAATATTTTAACTAAATTACAATTTTTTTACAATTTTTTGCGTTTTTTTCAGTCTACTAAAATTCAGCAAAAAATTTATTAATTTTTACCAACGCTTTTTTATTTGTAATCTACTAAGTGTTAGCAAAACTTTTGCTGAATCTACAAATTTTGTTGCTAAAAATCAGCTCGCTGATTTTCAGCAAAAGATTTTGCTGACATTAGCAATTTTTTTGCTAGCATCCTCCTGACTAAAATTTTGCTGACTCAGCAAAATTTTTTGCTGACTTTACAAACTTTTTTTTTTGAGTGTATACTTACTGTATACTTCAGATATACCCGTACCAAAAAACAGCAAAATAGCAACTTTTGCTGATGACACGTGCATCTTAGCTATTGGTAATGACGAAACCGAATCTACCTCAAAACTACAGATCTCAGTTGATGAAATTGTAGAATGGACAGACACTTGGAGAGTCAGACTAAATGAAAGTAAGTCAACGCATGTTGACTTTACCAACAAAGTAATTAGACATAAACCAATTAATATTTCAAGTTTAGCTGTACCTTATGCTAACAGTGCAAAATATCTGGGTATGACGCTGGATTCTAAGCTTACCTGGAAAGATCACATCAGAGTTAAACACACTGAGCTAAACTTAAAACAGAAAAAGCTAACATGGCTGATTGGAAGAAATTCTATACTCTCAATTGAAAACAAGCTTCTGATATATAACCAAGTACTAAAACCTGTCTGGACATACGGTGTCCAGTTATGGGGATGTGCTTCCAAAACTAATATTGAAATTATTCAACGTTTTCAAAACAAAATCGCTAGAAATATGGTTAATGCGCCCTGGTATATAAGGAACGACGATTTGCATAGAGATCTTGGAATAAAAAAAGTATCCGAAGTAATTCAACAATCAGCATCCAAACATGCAAGTAGACTGCAACATCACAGCAACGAAGAAGCTTCCATTCTCATCAATGAAGATATATATTCAAGACGTTTAAAGAGAAAAAAACCTCAAGACTTAGTGTCTAATAATTTGTAAATCTTATCTGAAAGAAAAATATTACTTGTTAGTGTGTAATTTTATGAAATGTTAACTAAAATAAAGTATTTATTTCATTTCAATAAAAAAAAAATAAAAAATATTTATGAAAACTTCATAAGTATGATGAATAATTGATGACAAACGATTTATGAAACAATTTCATCAATATGAAGAAACTTTTTTCCCTGAGTGTACTCTCAGTTCTAAAACAATTTCACTGCTAGTGTGTATTTTTTGGGATGTTTTTGAAATTACAATCTATATTAAGTTTTACAAACTGATTTTAAATACACAACAAATGTTAGATTATTTTATGATTTGTTTAAAAGTGCCACTGGCTAAAAATAGAAAATTAAATTAAATTGATTTTGAAAACATAAAAAACAAACATATTTATTGAATGATTTTCCATTTTCAATTTAAATAAGTTTATATGCCTATAATAAAATGTTTGTATATTTTTGTTAGTTTGTTTGTTTGAACTCTTAAAATCGATTTTTTAGTTTTTGTTTTTATTTGTGGGGAAGATTTTTAAATTTGGCCAATGCACAGTTAAATTGTTGTTTAATTTATGGTTTCCGATTTTAAAAATAATCAGATTTAAAAATATTTATAAAAATTAAAAGAAATTGTTTGTTTAATTTTTTATGTGTTTTTTTACTCACGTGTTTTACCATAACAAAGTCTACCAATTATTTGTGGTATTTGATTATAAAATCAATTAACCCTGTAACCGAACAGCTCGCCTCAAAAGGGGTATTTTAAATTGGCCATAAGTGATCCAAATTTTTGTTTTATAATAAGAATTTAAGCTATTTCAAAAAATAAATATTTTGAAATGAATACAATTTTCAAAAATCTTGACAACATATTTATGTTGACTAGAAACCGTTGATACTAAACGCAAAGTAAGATTGAAGCTTAAATTTTAAAAAGCTTTAATTTTGGTCCAAGGACATACAGGATTCCAAAAGGATGTCTGTGTAGCAAGTCGTCTTAACTTGAAAACTTATGGACGGATTTTTATGAAATTTCGCAGAAAGATTATATTAAGTAGTATTAGTAAAGTCTTTAAGTTTAATCAATATATCGCTCATTTACTTCAATAACGTCATAACTAAAAAATTTTGATTCTGTAGAAACCGAGTTTAAAGTTTTCAATTTACTCCCACATTGATGAAAAAAAACGACATAATTTCTCTAAAGACATGAGTATACAATAGGGTGATAACTTTTTGCATTTTTTGCAAATATCAAATCTCCCCAGACAAAATCGTGTAGGGCATGGACAAATATTAAGAACTGCGTTTTTAGTTTTTCGCTATCGTTAAAAAAGGTTCCGCACCAAACGCGTTAAAGTTTTGAATCAAACAAAGTTAAAAAAAAAACTTTTTTTGATGCCTCAACGTCTGACCATCACATCTATATAATTAAGGCATGCTGATATCAATAGTAAAGTCCGTTTTCGAGTCAATGGAATAGTTTTCTTGCAAATTTGCTTACTTACATATGTATAAACCATATTTTAAAAAAATTGTTATTAAAAAAAATTAAAAAAATACATATTAAAGGCATTTTAGAAATCGCTGTCGGTGCGCAAGGTTTTTTTACCAAATTGAACTGAAATAGATTTTTTTATCATTAATACAATATTTGCCATTAGAAAACCCCTGGGGAGAATGTTGTCCAAAAAAAGTTATCACCCTAGTATACAAGATATCAATACGATTTTTTTACACAATATGGTACGTGATACAAATAATTAACTCAAAAATCATGTTTTTTGAGTTATGACGTTCTTGAAGTAAATGAGCGATATGTTAAAGTTAAGATGCGTTTTTGTTCAATTTCACGTTCTTAGAAAAACGAAAGTCGCCATATCTGCTTAAGTAAAAGCATAAAAATGGTAATTTTTGGACTGTAGTTATACCCAGCAAAACTTTGGTAATGGGTGCGATTACCTTGTTATGTATACTCCTTACCTGTATCATTATTTTCCAATAAAAAGTAATTTGTTACAAATAATGGGTTACATAATGCATTAATTTGTAATGGTTACAATTTGTAACGGACACTCCTTACCATCAGCATTCTTTCGAAATATAAAGTAATGAGTTACCAATAATTGTGTACTCGTGGATTACCTTGTAATGGGTACATCATTACCTTTTTACATTATTTCGAAACATAAAATATTGACTTACCGGTCATCAATTACATAATGCATGAAATATAAACGTAAAGTAATATTTTAACTATTTTTTTTTTTTTGAAAATCTATATTGAGACACATTACTTTGTGATTTTTTGTAAGCATAAGGGTAAGGTATAAATTTTTAGCATCACAAACGGAAACTCGAAGCACAACAATTCATTTATATTTTAAGCAACTTCTTATTATTATTGTTTTTTGAAAATCTATTTATTGGCCCATTACTTTTTCGAACCCGGTAACCATAAAAGTAACCATTTACTTAATTTATTTGGTAAGGAGTCCACACATTACTTTTAGGCTCATCGCCTTTAAGATTCATAAAAAATAAAAAATGAATTTTTTAACGCTGAAAAAAAATTAATTTTCCTCTTAAAAAGTAGGGGAGTATACCATTCCAGTGCAATTTAAATGGTGATGATGTGATAAATATTAAATAAAATATGAATATTCCACTTTTTTGCATTTTTCTCATTTTTCAAAAAAAAAAAATAGCGCAGAATTCCGTAAATTGGAAAAACTAAAAACACTAATCTTGAAGTGTCTCCATAGAGTTTTTAAATACAAAATTTAATTGAAATCGAAAGACCAAAGTTCAAAAATACCCCTTTCTGGCCGTTCTTGGGTGGAACGGCCGATATGTATATTTTTATGTGATAAATTAAATAGCTACAAAAAATTAGCAATTACTAATTCATGCAAATAAAATTTCCCTAACTATTGAACGGAAATTATACAGCTAAATATAAATATAAGGTGATAATAACTACACACAAAGAAAAAATTCGGCTGAAATTATTTGGTTTAACTAAGTATTAGTTTCCACAACAAAATTTGTTTAATACAACTGACTTTTAATTTCAATATCCAAAATATTTAGGAATTATGATTTATATTTGAATATGATTGTACTAAACGAAATAAAATTTTGAAAATTAGCCGACTTAATTCCAGATTGATTCCTTACATATAAAAAACTAAAAATCGAGTCTCAATTAAAATATTTGTTGATTCAATTACCAGTTTAATTGAATTCGGTCCTGTTAAGGAAATCATCAGTTTAATTGACTTCTGTCCTATTAAGGAAATTGTAGTATCAATTAAAATAATTTGTAACTATTTAATTGATTTAGTTTCTATTAAAAATGTAATTTAATATTGTTTGTAACCCTTTGACTACCAATGGTTGATATATATCCAATTTTTACTTTTTGCTATTTTAGGAAAGCTTGCAAAACTTGCTGTGAGCGATACTAGAGAGATGAGCCTTTTAAGTTATACTTACAAATTGTATCCTGATAGTCCCAGAGCCTCACAATGTTAACCGAAAGTCAAAATTTAAAACTTTTACTTTTTAAGACTTTGTTCAAGTTTTTATTTTTAGTTTTTTTAATTTTCAGGTTAGTTAGTTCTAAAATGGTTATTAATTTTGGATTAGGTATAATCTAAGACAATATACAAAATTAAAATTTTGACAAAATCTTTACCCATTCAGCAGCGGTAGTCCATTAATGTCGTAGCTTTCGTACTACTTATATTTCTCCGATAGTGGGCAAACTTTGGTAATTGGTGATATAAAGTAATACATTACCTTGTACTGTGTACTTCTTACCTGTATCATTATTTTCCAACAGAAAGTAATGAGCTACTGATAATTGGATACATAATGCATTACTGTGTAATGAATACTAATTGCCTTCGGCATTATTTTGAAACATTAGTAATTAGCAGAGCTGTGACTGAATCATTCATTTTTGAATTAATTCGCGAATCATTCATGCACTGAATTAGTAAAATTTTGAATTAATTCTTTTCGCCAAAAAACTAATTGAATGAAATTTGAATCGATTGGCTGGAATGAATTGCAATTCATTTTAAATCAAATGAATTCGGCAAAATGAATTGCAATTCATTTTCAATTCAAATGAGTTTGGCGAAATGAATTGCAATTCATTTGACTTGAATTGATTTTGAATTAATTCAAATGAATTAAAAAAATGAATTGCAATTCATTTTCAATTCATTTGTATTAAATTGATTTTGAATTAATTCAAATGAATTTTATGAAACCCTTCATCACATATAAGAAAATTTTATAAATATGATTAATAACACGGTGCAATATTTTTTCTAATTCATTTGAATTAATTCAAAATCAATTCAATACAAATGAATTGAAAATTAATTGCAATTCATTTTTCTAATTCATTTGAATTAATTCAAAATCAATACAAGTCAAATGAATTGGAAATGAATTGCAATTCATTTCGCCAAACTCATTTGAATTGAAAATGAATTGCAATTCATTTTGCCGAATTCATTTGAATTGGAATTTAAATCCAATTTATTTTTACCAAATTCATTTGCATTAATTCAAATTTCATTCAATTCTTTTTTTATGTGAAAAGAATTATTCAAAATTCAATTCAAATTCGTAATGAATTGAAATCAAAAATGAATGATTCATTCACAGCTCTGGTAATTAGTTACCAATAGTGGGTTACATAATGCATTACATTGTAATGTATACTCCTTACCATTAACATTATTTTTAAACATAAAGTACGGAGTTACCGATAATCGAACATTCATGGATCACCTATTTTAGACGCATTAAATTGTGATTTTTTGTAAGCATGAGGGTAAGGTATATATTTTGAACATCACACACAGCACAACAATTTAGTTATATTTTAAGCAAGCCGCTATTATATGTGACGATAGCTCAGTTGACAGAGTTCTCGCCTAACAACCAGAGACCCCAGTTTCGAATCTCATCGAGACATAATTGCCTAAAATGTAAATGAATTGTTGTGCTTCGTGTTTTCGTTCGTGATATCAAAAATATACACCTTGACCTCATGCTTGCAAAAAAATCACAAAGTTATGTGTCTAAAAATGGATTTTCCAAAAGATATGATCGGTAAGTCATTATTTTATGTTATAAAGTAATGTAAAAAGTTATGCGGTATCATTACAACGTAATCCATGAGTGTTAAATTATCGGTTACTCATTACTTTATGTTTTAAAATAATGTTGAATGTAAGGAGTATACATCACAATGTAATGCAAACAAAAACGTTTCCTTCAAATTGTGAAGGGCATGAAAGAGCAATCGAACAGTATATAAAGCTTTGTTTAATTTACATTTTACATTTTTCCAATTTTCTCACAAACTATAAAACAATGAAATCTGAAATTTGGATTTTTGAAAAGCCCAAGAAATTTCCTTTAATTTAACTATAATATCGACTGGAATTATTTTTTATTATTGAAAACGTAACTGATTACTTTATGTTTCGAAATAATGCTGAAGGTAAGGAGTATTCATTACAAAGTAACACATTATGTAACCCATAATTGGTAACTCATTACTTTTGTTGGAAAATAATGATGCAAGGTATTGCATTACTTCATCGCACCACTAACAAAGGTTTCCTGGGCTATTGATAGCAACAAAATGGACCAAATTTAATATACTTGAAAAGCGACCTAGAGAGTGTTGTAGGTGACTTTACAATTTTTAAAAATTTTAAAACACAATCAAAATCTGATGTTATTGCTAAAAAGAAAGACTTTTCAAATTTAGCAGACTAAAAAAATTTAACTTACAAAGAGTTTTTCCCGATGGGTTCTTTCCGATCATAATAAAATTCAGATTAAATGATTGTGATTGAGCAGAAAAAAATTAGTGACCCGTATTTTTTTTTAGCGCCCCAATATAATATTCAGGTGCTAAAAAGTGGGTTAAAAAAAACCAAATTTTTGACGCATAACCGATAACTTTAAAGAATTTTTGTTATTGAAAAATTTGTTTTAGTGACATTGAAACTTGAGTTTTGTTAAAGAATTATAGTTGGTTTAAGCTCAAAATTTTGTATATTAATGCCAATTTAATTAATGAAGGGAGCTTCTGAGCTTTTTCTGATATTCGTAACTGTTCGTCTTTTATGCAACTTTTTTCGAAGAGCTTTTTTTGAAATAACCCACATAGACATACACAAGTTGTGTAACACAACATTTTTGTTTTTCGAATATTTCAGCGCTGCCTGCACATAAATCTGAATTTCCTTAATTTAATAGTAATAATAATCATTTCAAACATGTTTCCATAATAAAAGTTATAATTTTAACCTCACATTTTAACCTTTATCACGTATTCGAATTTCATTTATTCTTGTAAGCTAATATTGCCTGTGCATATTGGCTAGCTAACAACAAAGTTATATTTTTTGAGTTTGTGTTTAAATAAAAAAATTAAATAAAACACGTACAAGAAATTAATAATAATAGAAAAGAAAAAGATAAAACTCTATCACCGGAAAAATAAAATATAATTAAAGTGCAGTGCTAGGCACTCGTTGACTTGTCACGGGATAGGTCCTTCTAGGTCAAATGACTAATATCTTTACCATTTTTATAAAAATGTTAAGTTTTCTTCGATCTTCTTTTATTTTATTCTTTTTAGTTTAAGCGAGCTTAAGATCATTTATTAATTAATTATTTATTTCCAATATTTCGTCTCCACATTGGGTGACTTCTTCAGGGAAATAATTTAATTTAATTTCGTCTCCACATTGGGTGAAGAAGTCACCCTATGTGGAGAGGACATATTGAAAATAAATAATTTACCATTTTTATCTAAATAGGAATATTTAAAGGGAAAAAAGTATAGGGGGCTTTTAAAATTAACTTGGTAACTACAGTGCACACGCCATAACGTGAACACCCGGAAGTGCGAACGATTCGGAAACGTGAAGAACTTTATTTGTATACAAACTACTCTAAAACGTGAACAAAGCCTGAAAGCTCTAAAACATAAACAAAATTAAAGAATATTTTTTCGCTTTTTGTTAGAGATAATATTTAGAAAGAATTTAATTCAAAATTTTGTTGAATAACGACTTCATAGTATTAATGAATCGATTTCATTAAAATTAATTCATTGATTTAATGAATAATTTCATTAACTGAATGCAAATTAATTAATATTGTTAACTTGTTCATTAAAATTTTTTATGACTAGATGAAGCTACGTGCCAAATGTTGAGATTCTAGCTTTGCTAATTTAGGAGGTACGCCAAACGCCCCTTTTTTCGGAGATAAAGCCTCTTTAAAAAAATTGTACTTTGTTAACAAATGAAGCGACTACATTGCCCTGATTAGTTTATGCACAAAATGATTTTTTTTTCAATGACCAATATTCTAATGAACATATTTGAACAAAAATATAAAGTTAATCGGCTTTATTACATTTTTTTTTTTATATTTCTTTAAAAATGTGTACAAGGGTAGTCAAAAGGGTTTAATAAAAGTTTAGAAAAAAATAATGATAAAAAAACTTTATTTTTATGCAAAGTTGACGAAATGTGTTCTCAGGTTAAATTGTGATTTCTTATTTTAAAATGTTCTCAACCGAAAACGTTAACAAATTTGTAAACGTGAACCCCCTTGGTAAAAATTAGTTCCCGTTTTCGCGAGTTTACTGTATTAGGAAACAAAAAGTTAATTGAAATTAAACGGAGAAAAAACAATCTAAATGCAGAAACCACAATAAAATTAAAAATTAAGATAATTAAAATCAAAATTCAGATTCAGATTCAAATCTTAATATAAATTGAAATTGACAAAATTTCATTTACATTAAATCAATCATTCAAAATAAAAAAAAAAACATTAAAAAATACCGCCAATATACCGGAAATATACCCACAGAGAAAACAAGTGCCAACCGAATTGAAAAGTGTATTTAAATGGTAACAACTTATAAATTCTGTCAGCACAACGAGAATTACATTAGATTTCTGAATATTTTGGGTGTTCCAATTAAAATTCACCGAACTTTGTTCTGAAAACTAACGTTCAGTAGTACCAAACTACTAAAATTCGTAATAACCGAATTTAAGTCGAAGTACAAGGTGGCGCAAAAGTAATCCTCCTATCAGAAAATGCTATAAATTTTGCGATTGGCCCCTAATGTCAGTTCTGTTTTGACATTTGTGTAGTAAACACATGCGAAATACACGTTAATAAACAATGTTACGCTACACTGCTCCAGAACGCGGAATATTGGTGACTATTTATTTGACCAATAATCGGTCGGTGACTTTGTCACAACGTGAATTTCGTCCCAGATTTCCTGGCCGTCCAACGCCTACTGGTGAAACACTGCGACATTTAGCCGCTCGCCTCGAAGAGACTGGCACAACACGAGATGCTGCCAGGCGTGGCAGACCCCGGAGTAGCCGTTCTGCAGAGAATATTGCTGCTGTAGCCGAGGATGTCATGGAAGCGCCGTCGACATCGACCAGACGACGTGCCACGCAAATGGGTATCAGTCGACGGTCTTTACAGCGAATTTTGGTACAAGATTTGAAGATGTTTCCGTACAAAGTCCAGAAGGTGCATCTGCTGTTAGCTGCTGACCGCCAATCGCGTGTAACATACGCTGAAGCCATCCTTAATCACCATCAAGAGGAAGATGATTTTTCATCAAAAATAATCATGAGTGATGAGGCCCATTTCCATCTTAGCGGGAACGTAAATAAGCAAAATTTACGCTTCTGGGTCACTGAAAATCCGCGTGTAACCCACGAAGAGCCATTACACCCGCTCAAAGTCACTGTATGGTGTGCTGTTTTCGTTTGATGAATTGGGATTGGAAAACATGTGGTTCCAACAGGACGGTGCAACGGCACACACTGCACGTGCCACAACCGATATGCTGAAGGATGCATTTCCCGGGCGCCTAATCTCCCGTTTTGGCGATTTGCACTGGCCAGCAAGATCGCCTGATTTGACCGCTCCAGACTTCTTTTTGTGGGGCTTTTTGAAGTCGCGGGTTTATGTCAACAAGCCTCAGACTCTTGCAGCTCTTAAAGACAATATCCGTCAAGAATGTGAGGACCTATCGCCGGAAGTTTTGGCCAAAGTGATGGAAAATGCCATAAAAAGGGCTCAAATGACAATCAACTGTGGCGGCGGTCATTTACATGACATCATATTCTCGACTTGATGTAAAAAAAATTAAAATACCAAATAAAAATAATCCACAAGAAGAATCAAAGTTTTTAATTTTTTTTTTAAATTACAGCCAAAAAACATCGGAAGGTAATTTTTGCGCCACCTGTACTCGAATTTCAGTTGGCAAACAGCTTAATTTCTCTTTGTGAGTAAAACTTAAATACCAAACCACCAAACTTCAACACAGACTTTACACACCATTTTTTAATCATTCTAAATCAGTGAAATAATAAATACAAAGAAATTAATCAAAAGCTAAAAATAGTTTTTTTTAAAAACTTTAGATTACTAAAAAAAAAAAAAATCAAGTCTTATGACCAGACCAGCAAGTCATAAAGCATTGCAAGTCGTTTACGATTTAATAATCAAAAAGAAATCACCGTTCATCAATTGGAGAATAAATAAAAAATGTAATCTAATTTATAGACAATACAAATGATTAGATTATTTTACAAGCATTGGAATTTCATTAACTATTAAAAGAAAGTAAATATTAAAAAGAAAGTGAAGTCTTTGAATTCAATTTGTCACAATTTTTATATAAAATCGTGTGCACTATTTGACAGACTGTCATGGCAAATATTATCTTATCATCAACAAAAGTCTTTGCTTAAAAAAAAAAATATTTTAACACATTTTCATAAATTTTAAGGTTTTTACGAAAATTTATGTTATGACAAATAAAAATATTAAATGTCTCACCAGTTTTTTTTTTTTTTTTTTGTTTACATTTTAAAATATTTGCAATTTAAGTGACTGACTGACTGACTGACTGGGTTTTATAACGGTCATAAAGATATTAAGAAGAATCACGCCCAGGTAGAAATTTGGGATGGTACAAAAAACGAAGAGTTTTCAAAACGTTTGTTTTTGATGGTACTAAAATAAAAGCGTTTCCAAAGCGATAATTGCAAATAATACGAAAAAAAAAGCATTTAAAAAACATTATTTTGGATTGCTATTCGAACGTTCGGACAAAGTATTTTAGGAATACTTTTTATACAAAACTTACAAATATTTGTGAAATAAAAACACTGTAAAAACATTGGTTCAAAGCGTTTTTCCAACGTTTCTAAAAAGTACTTTAGAAGTTCTTATCGTACAAAATTTACAACGGTTTATAAAATAAAACCAATGTAAAACCATTGCGTTAAAGCGTTTTTCTAACATTTGCCAATAGTACTTTAGAAATACTTTTTTTTTTACAAAATATTTTACTGATTAAAAAACAACACTGTCTATATGCGAACTCGGTTTCTTATGCAATTTTTTTATATGCTTTTCTCTTCATGAACCGAGTTCAATAAATCACTCAATATGGCCAGCCCATAATGTAGCGACTCTATAAAGTGTATAGTCCTTGTATATCTTTTATAAAGCACTATATTTTGAAGACAGATAAAGCAATATTTTAGAGGACTTTTTCAAAACTTAATAAAACGCTAGTTAAACTATTTAAAATTACAATGTTTTGTTACTTTATTTATATTATTTTAATCATATTTTACATGTTTCATTATTTGTGGTATTTATGAACAATTCATAAAGATCTTTATAATTTGTCTTTCGAGCGTTTTGACAATGTTCAAAATTACAACCCTCAAAGCGGTTATCATTTGGGTCGTTTTCATAACGCTTAATAACTGTAAGCCAAAATGTTCTGCAAATACTTATTTAACGATTGAAAAAGCATTTCAAAAATTTTGTTTTGCAATGTTTTGAGAACGTTATAAAATACCATCCTCAGACCGTAAATTTGGGTTATCATTTTGCACATTCTCAAAACGCTTTAAATTTGTAATTTGGTATGTTCTGAAAACGCTTGTACCATCATGAAAAATGCTTTTAAAACGTTTTAAAGATTGCATTTTTCTACCTGGGCGGTTTCCTTTATGGTTAATTACAATACAACTTTGATGGTAAAAAAAAACGAAATCAGGGGCAATTTTTTTATTTTCTCTTAGCTGTCGAGTGTAGTAAAGTTAAGCTAATTAAGATAAGAAGACGTCTAAATAAGTGCTACTTTTCATAAGTACTTTAGAATCATGAACTATGATCTTTAAAGATAATATTAAGACCCATGAAATGTTACACAGTGCGTTCAGAATAACAACATAGATTACAAATGATATATGGAAATTTTATTTTGGAACACAACAAATTCTGAAACACTTACAAGGAATGTATTTCAGGCTAAAGTCCTCGATTTTGGCAAAATTTGGATATGTGATAGACTGAAAAGTAAATCTGCCCAGGGCATTCCTTGTGCTGAGTACCACGTTAAGAGCTGGTTTTATTATGATATGTTACACATACCCCTTGGTCCTACTTACAAAGGCGGTCCCAAAATTAGCCGACCTGACGTATAGATGCCAGCAGTAGTGTGAAACAAATTAATATGGTGAAAAGATGCATCGTTTCATAACATATTTTTTAAGACTCAAGGTGCCACGTTGTTTAGTATTTTTTTTTTTTGGAGTGATCAAAAATAAAAGATATCAATAAATTTGTAAACATGGACATAAATTAGTCACCGTTATGTAATTTATTACTCATTTAAAAGGTCTCAGTCAGTGTTCGCTCCAGCTCAAGTCTTTGCGGTGGGTGGAGGGGAAACTTTAAAAACAATTTTTCAATTCAATTTTTTTTTAATGCCAAAATTGTTTTACAATATTTTATATTCTTCGGTGTTCCCATAGGCTAAAAACATATAAAACCAATCGATTGGTTAATATGTTAATATAAACATGAAAAATATTTGAAAATTTCACAAAAGCAGTCGTACACGCGCCCCCCTCTAGGAGCCGCGCATGGTCTCAGTATAACCAATATTAAATTCGAGCTAGTTTCTACTCTTCGCGAGTCTGCTCCTTCGTTTACGACTATGAATATTGGGTCGACCACCGTAGTGGTCGACCTATTGCAGTGTCCATGTCAGAAACAGTTAAGAAATTCCACGAAATGGCATTGGATGATCGTCGGCTGAAAGTGCGTGAGCTGACTGAAATTATACGTATTTAAAAAAATGCTATACATCGCATATTAAAAATTTGGAGATGAGAAAGCTGTGCACAAGATGAGAAAGCTTTGCTCAAAATAGAACAAAAACAGCGTCATGAAGATGGTTCAATAGAGTTTTAAACGATGTTTCACAGCTATAAAGCCGAGTTTTTGCGTTGATTCGTAAGCATGGATTAGACGTGGTTCCACCACTTCACACATGAGACAAAGGAACAGTCAAAGCAGGGAACTGGATAGTTTTCATTGGTTATCTTCAAAAAGGAAAAACATCCAACGGAATGTATTATGCTAACTTATTGCAGCGTTTAAGTGATGATATTAAGGGAGAAAGGCCGCATTTGACTAACAAGAAAATATTGTTTCATCAAAACAATTCACCAGTTCACACATCCACTATTATGACAGTTCCAGACTTAGCTCCCTCGGATTATTTTCTATTTTCAAACAGGAAACTCGGTCGTAAAAGATTTGCCAACAATGAAGAGGTGGAGTCTGCAGTTGATGGCTATTTCAAGAAGCTAGACAGTTCTTACTATAAACAGGGTATCGAAACTATTGAATATCGCTGGGAAAAGTGTATCGAGCTAAAAGGAGATTATGTTGAGAAATAAAAAAAAATGTTTCCCAAATTTGTTGTGTTTTCTTTGTAAGGACGGCTAATTTTGGAACCGCCCTCGTACATAGGAGAAAGACGTCATTTGATCTAAGATGTTGTGAAACTCTATTTAAAGTAAAACAAAATTTAAGATATTAAAATGGCGAATTTTGAGAAATTGTATTACAAAAAATGAATATGGCAATCCTGATGTAAAAATTTTAATTTCAGTGAATATGCGTTGAAGAATTTGATATTTGCAAAAAATACAAAAAGTTATAACCCTAATTAGAATTTTACAGAAATAAGAAGAAGAAAACAGTTTTATTGCCGCAGTTTCGTCCCCTCCAAGGACTCGTCAGTGGTTAATTTATGTAAATTCAACAACCATAATGTCCACATATTTTTATGAATTGTAAAATAAAATTTGAAAATATTTCGTAGACATTCACTGTAATGAAAGTTTTTGTTAAACTGAACTAATATCAACTTTTTGGCCGAATTTTGGTAAGCTGTTTACATATCATACTTTAAGATGAATGAACTCATAGGTCATCCGTTTTCGCTATGCTTTCAAATAAATTTTAGGAATATTTCGCATTTTCCCATAAACCGCACTTCCTTTTTTTATTTTTAATGCATAATAATTGTTCATATTTGTATTTTTGTTTATGCACAAAAATGATTTGATCCTTTGGAAATAATAAAGTAAATTGTGAAAAATAGTTAAATATAGTAAACTCTGAGAAAAACCCGCGGATTTACTTGTTAATACTACATATTTATTAAACAAATTTGATACCCAAATATTGTTGAAGTTCTCATTAGTATTTATTTTGGCGAAGGTCGGTTATACGTTGGAAGAACGTGGGATAAACAATCTTGACAGTATTGTCCTGTTACCCGATTGAGAATAGCGGCTAACCGTTGGTTGGAGTGGACTTGTCATCGTTGACATAACGTTGGAAATTCAAAAAAATTTATGCTTTCCAAATGTCTTAAATTTAGTTCATATTTATTGTGAAATGTTTATAAAACAATAACTTTTAAAAACCAACAACCCAGTTCAGTCTTAGTTTTGTACATAAATAATTGCTGATTGAACGAGTGAAATATAGTAAAATATTTAAAAAAGATAATGCTACAGAATGGTTGTACTATTGTTAACAACAATACTGGCAAATAATTTTGCGGGTGATACTGGCAAAAGACTTCACTCAAATTAATTTCTGTTGAATTTTACCCAGCTTACAGTAATAAACTATACTCCTACTATAAGTTGGGTAGATTTACCTTATGTGTGTAAATTGGTACACACAAAATGTGTACAAACATGTATAGCAACATGATTCATTAAACATAATGTGTGCAAATTTACTTATAATGTGCGTAATAAATTTTTTATTATTTACATATTCACATACATGTTTTCATATGCTAAAAACGAAAATTTTCGGTATAGAAAACAATTTTTATTATTAATTAAGCTATATTTATAAATATTAACAAAACATTGCACTAAAATTTTATATTGAAAATGTAAAGCAGGAAAGGCACATGTAGATGCGACATGTGCTTCAGCGGCACAAGACTTCTGTTTTCAGAATTTGTCGATATTTAGCTATTCTCTTAATTTGTTGTTCCATTTAACGTTTATTTGTGATTTAGCTTATTTGTTTACGTATTTTTAATTATTATTACGAAAAAAAAATCTAAAATATATCGATTGTTTTCTATTTACAAAAAAAAATATTTTTTTCAATTCGATTTCTTTTTTATTTACTTTTTTTGGCAATTACTACTGTTTGTAGGTAAAAACGTTTATACATTTAAAAACATTTTTCCTAATATGCAGATTACTATAATTTGTGTGTATTTTTGCAGACATAAATTTGTAAATTAGTTATTTAAATATTTTGTGTGTATATTTACTAATTTTATATAATTTTACACAACATTTTACTCAATTTATAGCAGTAAATTTACAAGCCTTTATTAGAATATTGCTTTGCAAACAAAATAGTGTTTTTCTAGTACAATATTAATTATAACTTTGGTAATTTTTAAAAGGGTGGACTTTACAAAAATAATAGCGGTTTGCCAGTACCATTTATTTGTTGTACGTTTGGCAATTTCTACATTAGCATTTATTTCAACTTTCGATTTTCATTAAATATTGTTTGGATTATTGTAGCCTTTGTCTAAAAATTATGTGGTCTTAATTAGAGGAAAAGTGGAAAGTTTAAGCCTTAGTGACCAAAGTTTCTGATTTTTTAAAGCGCACTAACGGATTTCGAGATATTGCGCTACAAATTTTGCAAAAAAAAAATATTAGTTATTTTCATTATTCTAGATTTTTTTTTTAAATAACTCCGAATTTTGATGTTTATCAGATATATAGCGAAATTATGTGGTGTGAATTAGAGGAAAAGTGGAAAGTTTAAGCCTTAGTGACCAAAGTTTCTGATTTTTTAAAGCGCACTAACGAATTTCGAGATATTGCGCTACAAATTTTGCAAAAAAAAAAATTAGTTATTTTCATTATTCTAGATTTTTTTTTTTTAATAACTCCGAATTTTGATGTTTATCAGATATATAGCGAAATTATGTGGTGTGAATTAGAGAAAAAGTGGAAAGTTTAAGCCTTAGTGACCAAAGTTTCTGATTTTTTAAAGCGCACTAACGAATTTCGAGATATTGCGCTACAAATTTTGCAAAAAAAAAAAATAGTTGTTTTCATTATTCTAGATTTTTTTTTAAATAAATTCGAATTTAGATGTTCATCAGATAAATAGAGATGGTCTTGTGCCACTAGGTCGATAGGCTCCGTGGTGGAAATTTCAGCCAAATCGGATATTACGTTGCGACCAAATCTTTAATGTTCTAAAAATGTTCAATTATGAAGAACTTTGGTTGTAGGTCGCAATGGGTTTGCATTATCCGAATTGCCAGAAATTTCGCTCCACAAGTTAATTTAATATAATATAATCCACAGTAATAATATTAGGCCACAATAGCAAAGAGCTATAAAACTTTTTTTAATAATTGTCTTTTCTATAGTATTATTTAAACTGTGTTTTAATTTGGGACATGTGATCTAAATTAAATAATAATTCATAAGATTAGCAAAAAAAAAAAAATTATTTAAAATCTTGTGACTGCATTTTGAACGTATTAAATTTAATAATGATATTGAAATTTTATTAAGATAAATAACAAAAGCTGTTTAAATATTTTAGTATCAAATAAAATATTGTTTATTTGATACAAAAGATAAGTTTAACAATTCATTTTTAAATTGCGTACTGACTGCTTAAGTTTCACATTTAAATTTTAACGTTTTTTTATAAAATTATCGTATAAATTGACGTACGTATACTCATAGAAATAAACCTGTAAAAATAGCAAAAAAAAAAAAAAAAAGCTACTAAAAATGACCTTGCTGGAGAAAACTGCATAAAATTAGGAAATTTTTTACTAAATATTAGGTATATAAGAATAGCAAAAAATAAATCTGTTGAATTGACAAGTATTTAGTTATATTAAGCTCAATTTTATTAAAAATGTGAAATTTTTAAAGTTCTTTAGGTGTTTTACTTTTAAATTTAAAAATAATAAAAACCCAAAAGTTTATTTTCATCTTTCGATGATGTGAGCAAGATTATTCAAGTTCAAGATCATTTGTTTTATGTTAAACAAAAAACCGTGCAATGTTTATTTATTAATTAAAAATGTTTTTATCTACTGACTTCATTTCGCGTCACCGAAAAATATTCAGAGGACCAATGTAGAAGGGGTACAAGATTTACCTAAATTATAATGTAATAATGTAGACATTTTAAAATTAATAAATACACATTGCATGGTTTTTTGTTTAACAAAAAACAAATGATCCTGAACTTGAATAATATTGCTCACATCATAGTTTTTTTTTTAATGCGAATAAAAGTCTGCCCTTATGAAATCAGGAACCTACAATGTTTTAGCAAAAATTTCTGTTGATTTCAGCAAAATAAACTGTTATTTGCATTCTACTAAATCTGAGCTAAATAAAGCAAAAATTTTGCTAATATTAAAGTTTTTGTTTACTATTCTGAGTCTACAAATATTTAGTAAAAGTTTTTGCTTATTTTACAGAGTAAAATGCTATTTTCAATTAACTAAAATTCACATCGAATATAATAACATTATCTGCAAATATAGTGCAGATGAATTCAATGATGTTTTTACAAGAATACCTATTCCTGCTCTTGGACAGCACAACTATAATTTTGATAATAACCATAACCGCAGTGACATTTTTGAATTTTGCTGTGTAAATGAATCTGAGGTTTTACAAAATATTATTTCGATTAAGTCTAATGCTATTGGCTATGATAACATCAACCCAAAATTTCTTATAATCCTACTTCCTCAGTTGTTACCATTCATCAGTCATTTATTTAACACCATCCTCATGCTAGTGTCTTTCCAACTAACTGGAAACATGCAAAAATAATACCAGTTTCAAAGTCTAATTCTGAGTTCAGGCCGATAGCAATTTTACCATTTCTGTCCAAAGTCTTTGAGAAAATAATACATAAACAGATAAGTGACCACTTAGCACAATATAATCTGCTCACCAGCAAGCAATCCGGATTTTGACAGAAACACAGTTGCATCACAGCTTTAATTGACGTTACTGAAGATATACGTTGTTCTATTGATGGTGGGAATTTAACACTTTTGGTTCTTTTAGATCACTCAAAAGCTTTTGATTCTGTTGACCATTCATTACTTTGTTCAAAGCTCTATTATCAATTCTCATTCTGTGACACATCAGTATCATTAATTAAATCGTACCTTGATAATCGTTCTCAATCTGTGTTCTTAATTGATTCTTATTCTGGAGCTTTATCTGTTACCCGGGGAGTACCACAAGGTTCAATTCTGGGCCCACTTTTATTTTCTTTGTACGTTAATGACTTACCTGATAATGTATCCCATAGTAAAATTCATTTATATGCCGATGACGTGCAGCTTTACATCAACACATCGCTTAAAACTATAAATGAAAATGTAAGCAAGCTTAATTCTGATCTTGACAGTATTTATTACTGGGCATCACGAAATGGTCTATGCCTGAACCCACAAAAATCTAAATGTTTAATAATCCGTAAAAAATCTTTAAAACAAAATATTAACGTTGACATTCGTATTAACAATGAAATAATTGAAATCGTAACTTGAGCAAAGAATTTGGGCATTACATTTAACAACACGCTCAGTTGGGATAATCACGTTAATATTGTAGTAGGTAAAACGTACTCAATGCTTCGTACTCTGTGGGCAACACACTTTTGCACTCCAGTTAATATTTGAATGTAAATTGCTAAAACTTATTTAATGCCGGTACTTCTTTATGGATGCGAAGTTTATGCTAATTGTGATTCCACTAGTAAGCAAAA
The DNA here is from genome assembly GCA_021234595.1 of Delia radicum. Taxonomy (NCBI): domain Eukaryota; kingdom Metazoa; phylum Arthropoda; class Insecta; order Diptera; family Anthomyiidae; genus Delia; species Delia radicum. The sequence goes on along the minus strand of CM037851.1, from coordinate 73,888,399 downwards.
GTTAAATACCCTTTTCAATAACATTGCTAGATATGTATTTGGTCTTCACACTATTGATAGAATTGCAACCTTAAGTAAAAAACTTTACAACTTGACTTTTAATAATCTGTTCAACATTAGGACTCTTACGCTTCTGCACAAAATCGTGTATACAAAAGTACCGTCACATTTATATAATCGGATAACTTTTGCAAGGTCCGATAGGGGGAATAAGGTTATACCTATTGCACACGGAAGTAAGATAACGGAATGGCAATTTTACTATAACGCGATCTATCTATGGAACAGACTTTCGAATAGGGCACAAACAAGCAGCAACGTAAACACTTTTAAAACCGAAATAACAAAACATTTGAACAATAATACAACGTAACCACACACTTTAAACTAAAATAAATAATTAATTTGCACTATTTTAAATATTGTTAAACTTTGTATTTTTTTTTTGTAGTTTTTAAACTGTTTTTAATTTTTGATTTTTAAAATTTGTCATACTTTTTTTTTATTTTTTAAATTGTATTAAATTGTATTTTTATATAACTTCTTCTAGTTCCATACTATAACACAGTGCAACACAAAAATTCCAAACAAAAAAACACTTATCCCAGCCGAAATTACTCGATGAGAGGAGAAAAGTAATTTCTGGATTTTGCTAGATTGGTTGCCGTTCGTTTTTTATGAGCCTCTATAGTTTCTTCGCCAAATTCGATTTTGAGCACTTTTTTGCAATTTTCTTCTATTTTTCGAATGGCCATAGCTCGAAAAATGCTGTGAATTTTTTTTTGCAGTCTTCAGCAAAGTTGTAGCTCTTGACTCGGCCAACAAAAATGCTGAATATATTAAGTCGGAAAAATTTCATCTTCATGCTCAAACCCCAAAAATGTCGAAAAAATTACCACTTTTTTCACCGATTTTTTCCGTTTTTCGACTACAGCTCTTGAACTATTGAAAATTTTACCAAACAATCAAGGGAAGAAATGTAGCCTATAAAATTATGAACAATTTTCCAGTACATATTAACTTCATACGACCACTCCTTGATACGGATTTTGCCATACAAATGTGATTAATTTTCATTTTTTTTTTTTTTTTGATTTTATTGTTTTTATTGAGCAAAAGTTTAAAAAAGGCACACGGAAAAAATCGGTGAAAAAAGTGGTAATTTTTTCGACATTTTTGGGGGTTTGAGCATGAAGATGAAATTTTTCCGACTTAATATATTCAGCATTTTTGTTGGCCGATTCAAGAGCTACAACTTTGCTGAAGACTGCAAAAAAAAAATTCACAGCATTTTTCGAGCTATGGCCATGCGAAAAAGAGAAGAAAATTGCAAAAAAGTGCTCAAAATCGAATTTGGCGAAAAAACTATAGAGGCTCATAAAAAACGAACGGCAACCAATCTAGCAAAATCCAGAAATTACTTTTCTCCTCTCATCGAGTACTTTCGGCTGGGATAAGTGTTTTTTTGTTTGGAGTCAAAAAGTTGAATATTGCGTCACTGTGTAATTAAAAGATGTATGTATGTCTTGTTGTGTGGAAATACAAATAAATAAATAAATAAAAAAAATATAACTAAAATTTTGTAAAGTTAACAGATTTTTTTTTTGCTGTTCTTATTTTATTAATATTTAGCAAAAAAATCTGCTAAATTTAGCAGTTTTTTCTGCAAAGTAATTTTTAACTAATTTTTAGCAGCTTTTTCTTCTATTTTTACGGATTTATTTCTATGAGTGTACTAAATTGTATCAAAAATAGATACATTTTATTAATATTTATATATCGAACAAGTATTGAAATAAATATTGAATTTAAAATTTTAAGTAAATACAAAATAAAGTAAATACGAGAAGTAGGGTAGAAGGGGGAGCATTCGCCACTTTTTTTTTAAGCACTGTCGTTACACAACCAGCTATGATTATTATATATCGCACACCTAGTTCAAAAGTGACTTAACTCAAAATTTTAGTTTTTCGGGTTTATATGTTTAAACTATGCACAATACACTTATTTATCTATAAAAAAAAATCTGTGTATTTTGCTGTTGTTAACTGTTGCTAAAAAACAGTTATGTCTTTCTTTATGTTTCAATTGGTATATGGTTGCAAATATTTTTTTTCGATTTCTGAAAAATTAAAAATTTTGAGTTGAGTCACTTTTGAACTGAGTGTGCGATATGGCAATAGATCTATTATATCTTATTATGTATAGCATATATGCTAAATATAATAATTTATAAAGGTTAATATTTAACAATATATCGTTATATATGTTACCACATAAGAAATATATAATAATATATGGATATGCATGACAACATATATAATCACATATTATAATATATTTTAAGATGAAAAAACATGAGACCGTATATAATTTTTTTTACTCGGGAACATATTAAATTTGTTAATTAGCCATTTTAGCAAAAGTAGGAGGAATCTTCCCAAGGTTTAACTACCAAATTGTTGTGCAGGAAATTTAGTAGCGGGTTCATGTATCAATAGTTATTGTCCCGGCCGTAAAAGTATATTTTTTTAATTTACGGTACCTTATTTTTGGCGTGTTTTGTAATTCTGCCAAAATATGAAATTGGTTTATTGGCCATTCCGGAAAAAATAAAATCCGAATTATAATTTAACTAACGACCAAATCCAGAAAATTTATTGGCGAATTCAAATATTATTTTGTATTATAAGAACTTTTTTTTTTTTTTTTCTTTCTTTAATTTACTGAACCTAATTTTTTGCGTGATTTGTAAAATATGAAAAACTAGGAAGACTCATTCCAAGATTTTACTAGAAATCGCAGAACGAACAATATTATTTGAACTTTGATGTTAAGCTAACAAGAAAGTAATATATTTTAAGAAAATCCATGGATATATTTCAAATTTGTAGCTATCCAGGTAGAAATTACCAACCGTACCAAAAAATAGTACTGGCAAACCACTGTTATGTTTGTAAAACCCACCGTGTTAAAATTACCAAATCTACTACTAATATTTACTAGAAAAACACTATTTTGTTTGCAAAGTATGTGTTTTGCCAGTACCAACTGCAAAATTCTTTGCCAATATTGCTTTTACCAATATTACAACCAATTACAAGCATTTTTTTATATACACAGAAAAAATTATCACCCTAAAATATCTAATTAAAGATTTGATTTGAATTAAATTAAACTTGTTTCTTAACAAATATTTAATTGGATCAGTTAATATTTTAATTGACTTTTAAATATATAGAAATACATATTTTATTTTAGACTTAATTCTCAAATTATTTTTTCATACACTGTAGCTTAAATATAAAAGTTTTCAATTCATTTTTGATCAATGGCGATAATCTTTAACTTCAATCTCATTTAGTAGGATAACTAGAATACGAATGTTTGCATTGGGTTGTCACTTCTTTCAAAACGTGTTCTGAAGATGGGAACCTAGAAAATTCCCGAAATAGACACATTCCTGAATGTGGTCAATTAAAAAATTTGAAAACAAAAACTCTACAGATTATTTGTTAGGACAATATCCTAATAAAGAAATATAGAGTATGGCCTCGAACTTGGATAATTTTTATTTTCATTAAATAGAAAATTTTCGGAAAAAAATAAAAAATGCATTTAAAGTTTACAAACAAAACAAGCACACGCACGCATCATTAACAAAAACACACATACCAACGTATCGTTCACACGCTTTTTTTGTGAGTATCATATTTTTTTTTATATAAGTTATTTATAACTTTTTTTCCATTTTAATTTTCAATAACAGTTTTAATTGATATTATCATTGCCGTGATAGGTGCAAAATCAATTAAAATATTAATTGATTTAGTAAACTTTTTTAATTGAAATCCGTTTTTAGTTTTTTCTGTGTAGTATAGAATATTTTATTATATCGCACTAAGACCGAACTGTATTGCTGCTTTTTAAATGTGCTTTATTATATATATTTCTCAAAATTAATTTAATTTAAACTATTTTTAAAGCACCACATTTTTTTGAATTACCAGCATTATGCCAATGGTAGCAAGATTGCTCAAACCAACGGTTGGCCACTGTTATCAATCGGGTAACATGACAATACTGTCAAGATTGTTAATACCACGTTCTGCCAACGCATAACCGGCCGTGACTGACGCTTTGCCAACACTGTGCCGATTCTATTTTTCTACCTGGGTAATTGTGTCTTCAAATTAAATTCAAGAAAATAACATTTTCTAAATAAAAAACGTCGTAATTCAATAATGTTGCTAGAGTGGGGAATTTTTAGGGGTATGTTTATGTTTTGTGCTTTCAAATCCCTATTTAACGACGCATATTTGTGGTGGGAGTTTTCAAATGCAACAATTTGTAAGCAAAGTAGCATGGCACTCCTGTGGGGGGTATAGAACAACAATCATTAATCATTTTCTTTTCTGAGAATTTTTATTTTAAATTGTTTTTTTTTTTTGTTTGTTTTTTAAATCTAATTGAAAGTAAAGACACAAAAACAAACACTCATAAACTTAAAATGCATATAAAATATGTCATAAATCAAAATTGTTACGTTAACTCACCTTTAAAAAAATGCACAAAAAATCAGGGACCGTAATCATTATGAGTTTTATAATAAAAATTACACAATAATGATTATGTTATGAGTTTTAATGATTTTCTTCAATGGTAATGATTATTTTTGAGTAATAATAAAAAAAATCAGCAATAATCATTATTTTTTTCGCTCAAAATAAAACTCACTTTCATGTAGGTGTAAATATATATGTATACATATTAGGGTGGGGCGATTAGTATGGAAGGAAAAAAATCTTAATGGGCGCTTCGCGTTTCTGATTCTTGGGATTGTACTGAGCAAAAAAGTCCACTAAAACATACGTCTACGGTGAAAATCGAGCTTCCAAATTTTGACTTTACGGCAAAAAAGCCCTATTTTGAAATTAATAATTAACCCCTTAAACCCCACCCACAAATATGATTGATGCATTAATCTGCTAGAGAATCTTCCAAAGAAGAGATTGATACCATAATCTTGGATAAGCTCCTCCTCCTTTCTGAGATATGTCCATCCCACACATTGTTACTTTCACAAAATACGGCAAAAAAAAGCCCTATTTTGAAATTAAAAATTAACCCCTTAAACCTCACCCACAAATATCATTGATGCATTAATCTGCTAGAGAATCTTCCAAAGAAGAGATTGATACCATAATCTTCGATAAGCTCCTCCTACTTCCTGAGATGATTATGGCTGATTTTTTTTATTATTACTCAAAAATAATCATTACCATTAAGAAAACTTTAAAAATCAAAAATTTAAAAATCATGACGGATATGCAAAGATTGTCAAAAAATAATAATAATGGTGCAATAAATTTTTTTTATGTCTCTTCTAAGTGATTGATTTTTTGATTCATAAAAACGAGCAATAATCATTATTTACGGTCCCTGCAAAAAATTGATCAATGTTTTATAATTTTTAAATATGAAAAACATAAATAAAAATCACACCCAACTATCAATAAAGTTAACGAAACTTTTAATAACTTACAAGGGAGGTATCCCGATCCGGACCGGCAGATCATAATGAACTTCGAATATGATGCAGAGAATAAATATTTAAGTGCGCCCCGGTAGGCTAGTTGGTAGCGTGCTGGCTTATCAGTGCGGGGGTCGTGGGTTCGATTCCCACCAGAGGCACTAGTTTGTTTTCGCTACAACGCGCCGAAAGCCATAGTAGCTAGTGCTCGGTTAGGGTAAGAGGATATAACTTGTAATTATATGATTATTAATAAATAAAATAAAAAATAAAAAAATATTTAAGGAAGCCGTCTCTAGCTGCCCAATCTCATGTTTAGGCGTTAGTTAGTGTGGTAAAAAATTACACCATTTTACGTTTTTTTTCGGTTTATTTCGTTCTAATAAAAGTAACTATAGACAAATTTGGTAACAAATGAAAGGTTTTTTGAAGACACATTCACTGGTGTACAAAAGATTTTCAAGTATTTTTGTTATTGAAATCAAATAAATTTTGCGTTTTATTAAGGAAATTTAGTTGTATTAAGCGAAAAATAATGCATAGCAATGACTATTTAAATTAATCGATTGAGTGTCTGAATTTTTCCCGATATTCGAAACCGTTCTGTTTTTATCCAACTTTTCCCAAAGAGCCTTTTTCGCCTATATTTAAAATAATTCAAAAATGTGGCAACTCTGGGTCCACTATATATGCAGTATGGGTATCAAAATTTTTCTTTTCTTAAGTACTTTAACCCTGCGTACAAATAACTCTAGTTTTCGTAAACTAAAGACAAGTTTTTATACAAAAACAATTTAATTTTTAACTCTACATGTTAACCCTTAAACGTGATATTGGGCAGCTAAAAAATACTACGTGTCTCTTTTTTTTTTTTGCTTATTTACAGCATATCCAAAGCTCATTAACATCTGCGAGTTCGGGTCGGGATACCTCCCTTGTTAGAAGGGGTTTTTAAATTTTAAAAACAGTTTCTTAATATATTTTTAATTGATCATCGTTTTAAATACACTTAATTTTAAACAATTTTTTTTAAAAATAAACTTGTTCTGGATATTAATTTATAATTGTAAATAAGGATTTTGAATACAAAAATATAAGTTTTTGGTTTTATTTAAATATTTTTATTTTTCATAAAATTTTTGCATTTCCTTTAAATTAATCTACTTTATATTTTACCCTAAAATGTTCTTTTAAGTTAGCTTTAAATGCAAAACCATTTGTTTAACTAAATGTTTGAAGCAACAAGCTATAAGCCAACAAAATTTTCCGGAAAATTTTATATTTTTTTCATACAACTGAACATTAGGGTGTCCCATTCAAAAAAAAATTTTGGGGATCATTCTTAATTTGAATACTCATAAGGCTAAGAATTTTTGAGAATTTTTTCAGATTTTTCAGAGGTTGTTTAGAGGTCGCGCAAATCGATTTTTTACCAAAAATCGAGCTTTTTGGGCTTTTTTTGAATTTTGCTTGAAAATTGGTAAAAAAAATCGATATTTCTTCGGCTTCTGAGTAAATATTCTTAAAGAAAATTTTCCGATCTTTAATTTTATGTGCATAAATAATAAGTTTCGGCAATGATTTTGCACATTTTGACAATTTAATAACAGTTTTTCGTAAATTTTCAACAAATATGGAAAAGAATGCTTTATAACTTTTAAAATTTGTATAAAGACTAAAAAAACTAATGATGCAGTTTAATAGATTATTAAGTTTTAAATTAATTAGCAGAAAAAAAAATGAATTTTCTCTCACCGTTCTCGAGTTATACCCTTTTAAAGCTTTGTTTCGAAAAATACATATTTTTAGAGAGTATATAATTTTCATCATCCAGAGAGCTCGGTTAATGGTTCCAGGAGATTTTATTGTTGGATGGGGCTCAGGTCTATCACCCAAAAAAATAAGGCTCAGTTGCAGCATTTCTTTGTAATCTTCCCTTGGATGCATATTCTCCAGCTGCCCTTTTACAAAAATTATTAGATCTTTTCGTATGAACTCCGGAATAATTTTTCCAACAATTTCGTGGTTCATACAATCCGAAAATTTTTTTTTATCAATGGATTTCCACCTTTGCTGAAGAGTGACGAACATTTTAATCTGTGGGGATGTAATTTGATCCTCAATATTAAGGGCCTTAAACGCTGATCCAACAACTAGTTCCATCACACACAAAAAAATGATTTTCATATTTGAATACGAAATTCACATATTCAATAAAGAAAGTTGTTGATTTTGCTACAACAACGATTTTCACATATTCAATAAAGAAAATTGTAAGTGATTTGTTGAAAATATTTTGTTTTTTATTCAACAACGAAATTCACATATTCAATAAACAAAGTTGTTGATTTAAATTTTATATTTGATAAACTAAATTCACATATTCAATAAAAAAAGTTGTTGATTTAAATTTTATATTTGATAAACTAAATTCACATATTCAATAAAAAAAGTTGTTGATTTAAATTTTATTTTTGATAAAGAAAGTTGTTGATTTAAATTTTATTTTTGATAAAAAAAGTTATTGATTTGATAAAAAGTTTATTGAAAATTTTTAAATAATCAAATAAACAAATTGTCAATTCAATAAAATGTTTTATTGAATTTTTGGAAATTTTAATAAAAAAGTTATTGGTTTTAAATTCATTTTATTTTGCAAAAAAATTACAAATGTAATTATAAAATAACATAAAATATTCCAAAATCTAATATATTGTTATATTAGATTTTTAATTCTCAATTAATTTGATACTTTATTCTAAATTTAAAATTTCATTTCGAACCGTACATATTTTGCTGTACGATTTTTCAGATGAAATTTCGTAAAAAAAAGTTTGTAAAAATATATAAAATATTTCAGATTCCTTCGGAAATTTAAGATTAAATACAAAAAAACATTTAAACAATAAATCTACAGCTGTCAATATTTTCAGCATGATATATTTTACACCATCAAAATAAATAAAAATTTGTTTTACTTCAGTTAAAGTACCTAAAATTAGTAATCTTGGCTGAATGTTCACCATCTGTAGCTTTAGGAGGTCTAATTTAATTTCTATTTCCTTTTCGCTGCTAGCAATTATTGCAAAAGACTCCTGAGAGTCCAACACCGAAAATTTTTTTTTAATTTTAGCGCCCTTATCATCCATAACAGTTTTTTGTTGAGGAGGAAATAAATTGTGTAGGTTCCAAAAAATACCAAAGATTTTTGATTCTAAAATGGAAAAAAAACACTTTTTTAATTAAAAATTACATAAAAATAAATGTTTATGAAGTTATCCATAAAAAGTCATAGCTTTTTATGGATAAGTTCCTTGACGTAAAAATAAGATGTTTACCTTCATCACAAATTTTTAAATCTTGGAGTTGCTTGGATGCAAAAGCGTTAGTTATTTTGGTTTTAAGTATGAGTATCAACTTCTGTTCATAAAATGACCATTTCGATTTTAAATCTTTAGCATCTACATATTTAAGGGCAAAGTCGATTTCAATCTGTAATAAATAATAAACAAATTTGAATGTGTGTTTTTAAAAACATAATGATATATTTATAAATAATTTGTGAGATATATACTACTTTTTATGAAAATCGGACAGATCGTATCGTAAAGTTTTTTAATAATTTAATTACTTTTCTCCTAAAATAACAACTCCTAAAATAACCACAATTCTTAACCGATTTTGAAAATTCGTTTTATGTATTTTTTGCTACTAAATAAAGATATTTAAAAGAAAATTAAAATGTCAATTTTTAAAAAATAAATTGATCATAGGAGACGAAAAAAAATATTTAAAAAATATATTGTTCAAGAATCTAATAGAGCATTTAAATGACTTTAAATCAAGGTGCATATCATTTAAATCCCCCGACGTTTTAATAGTTTTTTAGGAGAAAACCTAAATCATCCTAAAATCATCCTCACAAAACCTAAAATAACATTTGAATAAAGGGTAGGAATTTAATATGTAATATCTCAAATTAAAGAGCATAATTTTTTCTATAAGAAGTGTAGTAGAAAGAAATTGAACTCCTTTTAACTTTGGTGTAAATTTAGTGTTAAGTTCGATAAAAGAAATTGAAAGCCTGACGTAAAAATGCGTCGCAAACAGTAAAGAGGTTAAGGAAACTTGGATATGTTTAGGTGTTAAAAAGTAAGGTCAAATGTGAGCCAAGTTATGATTTTCGCGTTTTTTAAACGGTTTCAATTTATACAAATTATGTATTTAACAAAAACTATTGATCTATCCAATTTATCTATCTCAAAATATTTTTTTTTAATTTTTAAAAAATATTTGTTAATATTTAGGGTACTAAGTTTGCTGAGTTAACAAATGTTTTTTTTTTTGTTAAACTTACCAATTGAAATCCTGACGGTTTTAAATATTCTGGCCATTCTTCAAAATTTCTGCTGTGGACTTGGAATTCTCTATTTGTTGAAATCTATATTGAGAACACTTTCTCCAATATATATCAAATTCGTCCGCAGACACATTTTCGTTTCGAAGATTTTCAAGTGCAATGGCTGCGTCCGTCTCTGCAACTAAAAAAAAACATTAAAATAAATCTACAATTGAAGAATTTTCTAAACTTACCGAATTCTTTACAATTTTGTGGTACTACTTTTTCCTTTGAATCAAAAATACTCTTAGACTGCCGTCTTAAATTATATATTTTGGAATACAATTTTCCTCTTTTTCCTGTACTATAGTACTCCTAATATAAAATAGATTCTGTTTGAAAAATATATCTTAATAGGGAAATATTATAAAACACATTTACCAATTCTTCAGTTGGAAAAATGGAACAAATTTCCTTTTCCATTTCCGAACAATCTGCGACAGAACTTGAGATACCGTGAGCTTCTACATATGACGCAATGGTTTTAATAAGTACTTGTCGTTGCTCTTCATGGAGTTTTTTTTTATCTTCGTAGTACTTAAGAATAACTTTTCCGTTGTGTGACTCTTTAAGCATCGTCATAACGGAGAACATCTTTTGTTTTGTAGCAATTTGTGGTGGGGATGTAATTATAGGAACATTTGATGGGATTTCAGAAACGGTTGGTGTTATTATAGGAACATTTGCTGCTTTCCATATTTCAAAATTTTTTTTCAAAAATTGCTAGATCTCCAACAGCGAAGCCAAGAAAAAGCATATCAATATGTTTAGTTTTTAAAATTTTCAGTACTTCAGTTGTAATTCGATGTTCTGTTAAATGAAACGGGATAATTAAAAATCAATATGAACATAAATTTTATTCCTCTACCTAGATACGATTTTAGTCAGAATATTTAATAGAAAATGGTTTCTTTTTACACATTAAAATTTTTAAATTTGAGGCATAATCTTATTTAGTTACAGGTAATAATCAAAATAACAAAATCTTACCGATGAAGTGGGTATATAGATGTTGTAGGTTCCACATGCATAACAAATCATAAAGACTATTGTCAACAGCTGTAGATTGAGTGTCACTCTAAGTAGGTATTTAAAAATTAGTATATGCTTTGATAAAACTCTTTTAATTTTACGAAAGTCTTGCCCAGAGGAGTTTGTATTTTTTCAACTGGTGGACCAATTACATCACTTAAAGGTATAAATTCGTACAAGTTTGAAATTTTTGTAATTTTGAATGCTGCATAATGTGGATCATAGGTAACAATTACTTTTTTACAGCAGATAAAAATTTTATTACATGGGGTTTTAATTAGACAAAGAACCACAAAGATATCGACATCATTTTGAAATCTTCCTATAAAAGACTTATTGTCGAATTTATATCCCCAAATTTTTGCCTCAGAATATATAGAAATATTGTCGCTTTCAAATTTATCGTAAATTCTTTTTTTTATATTGGGATCAGTGATTACTTTCTTAAACTCATAATCCTGGCTAGCTTCAGCGTATAATATATAATTAGCAAATTTCATTTGATGTTTTATAGAGAATGTTTTAGGAACAAATTTTCTAGATGTTATAATGTGAGCATATATTTTGAACTCTTTGTGCTTCGCTTCGAATTTGCAACTCCACAAGTTTCTTAATGGACCCGATTTTTGCATTATCATTGGATAATGAACTAATATATGGAATTTCGGGATAAGTTTTTTTTAAAATAATATTTGATAGTCTCTATTTATTATTTCAATTTTGATTCGAATTTTTGCAATTAACGAATTTGAAATTTCGTAGCATAATAGATCTTCTATTAGTTAAAAAATGTCATTAAAAATTGCCAAATTTCGTCATTATGAGGTATATATTCTCCAAATAAAATTGGAAAGTAATAACAAAATGCCATCATTTGTTTAGCTGACATTTTTATCCGACCATTTTCAAGTTCTTTGATTGAAAAATTGATTTTTTTAGCACCTTTATCACCTTTGAAATAAGGAAATGATTTTATTCTTGTATTTATATCATCAATATTTATATATTTCATTTTTTGGATAAAGTATAACAATGACTGGCAAAATATATTATGGCATATGCCCTCATATATGTCATGCATTATATCGACAGAGTAGTTTTCCGTGGCGTGAAATGAGGGAATATCATTAAAAACACAATTTGCTGTAATTCCAGATTCAGACAATGTTTCATTTTCTAATGAAATTCTGTAGTTTATTCTATTTCTTAAAATTTCGGAATTTTGTTTAACGGCTTTTTGAGCATCTGTCTTTTTAATGATGCAAAATCTGCAAAAATGATTTGCAGAAAATGATTTTGCAAAATTAAGAGTTACATTTAATCCAAGGTTATCTGCCAAAATGAGACCCATAATAAAATAAACTTTTGTTGGTCCTTTTTTAGTTTCAATGTCAATTCCAGAAATTTCCATATCTTTGATTGTCTCAACAAGACTTTTAAAGCAGCTATTGCCATATTTTTTAACATCTTCTGATCGTATGGAACACGCCAAAAAAACATCACTTACCGCAGAAGATTTTTCTGGCATACAAGGTAAACTGTAATATACATTACACACTGCTTGCTTATTTGATTTCGATCCCAAAGAATTGTTGATTCCAAAGTCATCATCATACAAAAAATATGGAACCAAAATCCGATTTGGATACAATGACTTTTTTTGTTTCCATAACTCTCCTTGAATAAAATTGGAAAACTTTGGACTTTTTTCAATGGCCTCCATATGAGCTAAAACTTTTTCCAGACAATCATTTTTTTCAAAAATTTTTTTTAATTGAAAACTTAGGGGCTTTATTATTCCCTTGCAATTCAAATTGTCTTCAATATTAAATGTATGGGCTTTTTGTATAAGCCCCATATCAGTCATAGATTTTTCAAGCATATAATCTGATTTAACATTCTTAAACAAACCCTTTAAATCACTTGTTATATGAGTTATTGTTTTCTTATCACAAACCATATTATTTAGGCAATCGTCAACGAAATCTAAAACCGGATTTAATATATCATCTTCAATTGATTTTTGTAATGAAATAACGTCAGCACGGGTGTAATTATTTTTAGCATGTAACTGTATTACAAATTTAATTCCAGAGTTTATTACAGCTTTCAAAGTATTATTATAATTAAAATTGGAAATAGGAGGCGCGGCACTACCGAAATTGTTGTCACCGATATCCATTGGGGTGAAATTTTCTGGAGCGTTAGTTAACTGGTTAAAATCACTGGTTGTTAATGTATTTTTTGTTAAAATTGATGGATTAGATGAATCGCGTAAAACCGATGGCGTAGGAGTACAGTCTTTGAAATGTTTTTTAACATGGTTTTTAAAATTATATTTCATTGTAAACTTTTGCGAACACCCATCAAAATTACAAACAAAAACTGTACCAAGTGGAGTATAATGCTCTTTCAGGTGTAAAAACAAAACTTCTGGGCAAACAAAAACTTCGTTGCATATTGAACAATTTATAATACCAACCATTTTTATTTAATTTTTATTCTTTAATGTTTTGTTTTATTTTTTCACAACGCTTATTGCTTAACAAATTACTTTTAGCACAATTAATACAGTAACGACAATGCTGGTACATCTGAATGGCAGATTGACACTTTTTATTTACAGATTTTGTGTTTTTTTTTTTTAAGTTATATCTTTGACAGAAATATCTATTTCAACAAATATAAACTCAGTTTGACTCAAAATTAAAGGAACTTTCAAAACAAATTTAGAAAAATAAATATTTTTTTTAAAGAAATGCTACTACATTAAAAAGCCACTACAGTTGAAAAAAAATTATATTTTGAAAAAAAATGAGATCCTAAAATAGTATCGTTTTGACGATGAAACTTTTGGAAATGTTAAACTATATGTTGGAAAATGGATGCTTTTAACCAAAATTGTTAACATTATCTATAATTTTTACATTGATAGAAAAATGTCTGTACAAATAGCAGAAAAAACTACTATAAATTAGTTAAAAATGCCCTTGCAGAAAAAACTCATTAATTTTTAGTTAGTTTAACTAATTTTTCTACACACTTTTTCCTATGAGTGTATGTAATATGAGCGTAATTTAACTTCGAAAAGTTGACGATAACCGTCGATCGACCTAAAGAATGCCTAGCCAGAGGTACAACCTACACAAGGTCTTTTTAAACGTGGAATTAATTTAATTTTGTAACACCGAGTAATTGGAACAATTGAAATGGTTTTGGCACTTTTTTTGCAATTTTGGCACGAAACACAAAATGACAAATACCACCACTGACATTAAGCAGTATATACTGCTTAAATAAAAGTAAAACGAAAAAAATCAAAATAACGGCACAAGATAAAAAAAAATAGGTTTTACTTTGATTCAAATACTTTGTTTATTGAAAACGCAAAAATATTCAACAATTTATTTATCAAATACAGTTTGTTGAATTTTATTTTTAAGAGTCACATAATTGATAAACATATTTGTTGAATCAAATACGAAGGTTTATTGAATTTAATTTTTGTTTTCAATAAACGGGTTTATTGATTATTTTTCTGAACTATTTTTTTGTGTGCATATAATGGCGGCATGCCAAAAATATGAGGTCTTTTTTAATTTTTGGCGAAGTAAAACGCAAGCCCCAATCCGCCGTCCTGTATTGGAGCTGGTTGTGTCCGCACACATAAATTGGACATTTTCCGTTAGATTCCAAGATTTTAAGGTTTGAAATACTGCCTCGGCTTGGGCCTCTCCTGTTCCTGATGAAAGCTTGGAGTCTGAATTACCAGTTACACTATTGGATAGCCGATCATTTTTATTCCTTTTGTTTTTTAAGTCAGGCATTATTTTTCCATCCCAATGTAACGTGTTATAATTTAAGGCAACAAACGATTTTTTATTTGAGTCTGCCACAATCAGCCGCTGCTTTTTACGTTCCCTCCAAATTGAACTCTTTGAGCATGCAGCTTTTGCGTTGCTCTGTCCGGAATCAGCGTAGGAATTCACAATGAGCGAAGCCTTACGGCAACTAATCCCGGTTCTGTCAAGGCTTGCACAAAGCTGGGATTTTTTGGCAAAGTGAAAATTTT
Organism: Delia radicum; assembly: GCA_021234595.1. NCBI lineage: Eukaryota > Metazoa > Arthropoda > Insecta > Diptera > Anthomyiidae > Delia > Delia radicum. The sequence continues at coordinate 73,873,363 of CM037851.1, read as the reverse complement.
CTTTTGAACAAATTTTTTTGATGGTTTATAGACCGAAACGTCAGAATCATCGCTATCAACGCTGCTGATATCCTCCTTTTCAAACGGTTTTGATTTGGTCTTCCGAACTTTATTTGTGATCTGAGATTTTCCCAAAGGTTGACCTATATTGCAGAACGCGCTCTTCAAGTCGTTCACGAAGTCCTTTCTTTTCTTAATTTCGAGCTATCAGTTTACAAAAATTTTAATTGTATTGTGACTTGTTATCGCTAAACCTATAGACTATCTGCCAAAAATAGGGTTGTAGTTCCCCCAAATCCAATAAATCATGAATTTTAGTTTGAGCCATATCAGTGCCGCCTAGTGATAACGGCTTTTTGGCTCTTTTTTTGCTGTCCACAACTTGACAACACTTAAAACTAAGCTTTGACATACAATAAATAAAAAGTTTACAACAAATCGGATGCCCAAATCCTTTAGTACTAAAAATTTCATACAATGGGTGCAAAGCTTTAAAAGGGTATAACTCGAGAACGGTAAGAGAAATTTATATTGTTTTTTCTGCTAATTTATTTAAAACTTCATAATCTTTTAAACTGCATCATTACTTTTTTTAGTCTTCATACAAGTTTTAAAAGTTATAAAGCATTATTTTTCATATTTGTTGAAAATTTACAAAAACTGTTATATAATGTATCAAAATGTGCAAAATCCCTGACGAAACTTATTACTTATGCACATAAAATTAAATTAAATATTTACTCAGAAGCCGAAAAATTACCGATTTTTTAGCAATTTTCAAGAATAATTCAATAAAAGCCCAAAAAGCTCGATTTTTGGTACAAAATCGGTTTGCGCGACCTCTAAACCTCTTCCGAAAAATCTGATAAAATTCTCAAAAATACTTTACCTTATGAGTATCCAAATTAGGAAAGATCTTCCGAGAAAATCCAAATTTTTATTTTTTTTGGGACAACCTACTGAACATGTTGTTTTGTAAAATGCCGGCATTAAAAAATATTTTGAAAAGGAAAAACAAAAAAATACGAAATTGTATACTTTCTGCAACATGTTGATTAGTTATTGTTTGTCTACCAACATGTTTCTAATAGGGGTGGCGATAGTGAAAATCCAGGGATTTTTTAAATCCCGAAATCCAGGGATTTTTTCTCAGAAAATCCCAGGATTTTTTTTTTTTTTTATATATATATCTTTTATTCAATATAATATTTATACAATAAATAACCGCCATAAAGGCTTTGTAGAGACTAAAAGGCAACTCTGTCTATATTACATATAGAACATTTTTAAAATCTATTTTTATAATTTACATTATTTACAATAAGTGAAAAAAAAAATAGTAATAAAATAATATTTTATACTAGAAGTGTTTCAACATTACAAAGTAAAAGATCTTTAATGGATTTTTTAAATGTAGACAAAGCTTGTATATTACAAATATTGATTGACAATTTATTATACTCACTTGGTCCAACATAAGCAATGCGTTGTTTTGTTAAATCTAAACGACATCTTACAGTATTCAAATTTAGAGCCTGTCTAGTATTTCTTCGAGTGTTTAAAATATTTTGAGTAAACTGTGTGAAACCACGAACATCTCCTCCTCTAATTGTTTTGAAAACGTATGTTAAAACTTGTTGTTTATATAAGCATCTTACTTAAGAACCTTTTTAGCATATTTTTTAAATAAGTTTAACGTTGAAAATCTTAGCGGAAGATTAAAAAACTGCTTTAGAGCTTTATTTTGAGCACTTTAGTGAAGTGTATACTTTGTGAAGTGTTTACTTTGCAGCCATAGATAATAGGAAGATAAGTTAAATGAGAATGTATAAGTGATTGATATATAAGCATTTTAACATCAGAATTCAGTTTATTTTTGAATTTGTACAAAATACCAATTCCAGATGAAATTTTAGCTTTTAACAAGTTTATGTGCTCATCCCATAATAAATTATGTTTTAATTGAATGGCTAAATAGTTAACCATCTCGGATTCAGTTATTGGAGTTCCATCAATATGAACCACCATCTCTTCATCATTCCTTGATCGGTATGGTCTAAATCTAACAACTTTAGTTTTATTTGGATTCAAAACAAGTCGATTACATCGTGAAAATTCACTTAAAATAGCCGCATCATATTCAATTTGAGTTTGCAAAACTTGCTGGTATTTATATCGGTAAAAAATACAAACATCGTCAGCATACATATACAATGTTCCAATTTTGAATAATAATGGTCCAAGGACACTTCCCTGTGGGACTCATGCTTATTTTTGCTTATTTTATTACTTTTGTGAATAAACACAAAATGTTTATTCGCCTTTCAAAATTTTAAAAATTATAATTATAGCGCTTGTTCGGAACGAAAAATAAACAATATGTTCTTCCACCAAAGTTTTTTTCTTTTCTTTTTTTATTCTATATGGGCCAAAAAAAGTGTTGAGCGTATCTCAAAAACTAATCCATAAAAATTAATAAGTTCAGTCATAATTTATTTCTCTTGCCGAGATATAACAAGAGTCTAAAAATTACCATTTTTGTGCTTTTGCTTAAAAAGATATGGAGATTTTCGTTTTTCAAGAAACGCAAAATTGAGCGAAAACGCCCCTAAACTTTATCATATATTGATTAAATTTAAAGGTGTTACTAATACTACTTCATATAATCTTTCTGCCAAATTTTGTTAAAATCCGTCCATACGTTTTCAAGCTAAGACGATGTCCTTTACAGGTATCCTTTTGGAATCCTGTATGTCGTTGGACCAAAATTAAAGCTTTTTTAAGTATAATCTTTATCCTAGTTTTGCGTTTAGTATCAACGGTTTCTAGTCAATCTAAATATGTTTTCAAGATTTTCGAAAAATTGTGTTCATTTCAAAATATTTATTTTTTGACGCTTTACGAAATTCTAAAAAAAAACTACTTCACAAAATATTTTGTAATTTTAGTTTTCTATAGAAATTCTTAATATAAAACACTCATTCGGCGCACTTATGGAAAATTTAAAATACCCCGTCTGGAGGCGGGCTGGCCGGTTAGATGGTTAACCTTGCGAAGTGAGTTAATTTAAATACTTCTAAAGTATTAATTTTTAAGACCATTATTAAATTTATTTTATATATCGTTAACTTTTTAAAGACACATCATAGATCCGCTTGATATTTTGCTACCAAACTTTGCAGATATATTGAAAAATATTTTTTTTAATTTGTTTGCTTTTTGTGCCCTTTATTGGAAATATCTCCAAACAAAGCTAAAACTTTGACAGAATATAAATCCTAGATGGATAAGGGTATTAAAAATTCATTTAATTATTTTAATTTTGTATAAATTTGTGAACAAATCTTTATTCGAAAATTATGAAATTAAAATTTTTATTTAATTAACCGATTTTAAAATTTTTTGGAAAAATGTCGTGTCTGTTGACTATTTCTTAAAATTGTCATTACAACTCTGACAAAATATTTATAAATATTTTTTGTATATTAATAAAAACCAGCCATTTTTATGTTTTTTATATTAGACTTTGTGAATTTGAAAAATTCTTGGTCAGATTTTTAAAAAGTATACACGATTGATAAACTAATTTTAAACAGATAAATACATTTGTATATTATCTCATCGACAGAATAATCAAAAATATATAAGTTTATTTTTAAATCATTTTTGAAAAAGGTTCCATCAAAAAATGTAACAAATTTCTTTTTTTTCAAATAATTATTTGGCAACTCTAAACAACAATTTTCCAAAAGTTTTTTATCCACAGTTTTTAAACAGCTAAATTATCCCTATTAATTAAAAAATTTAAGCGTTTAAAAAATACTGGGGTGATAACGGAACAATTGGTCAATAATGAGTTAATAGTTATTGTTTGTTTTTCATTTTTCAAATAGGTCCCAAAATCCCGAAAAATCATGGGATCGCCATTTTCAAAATCCCGCAGCCCGGGGCTTATTGTCTAGATCGGCTCCCCTAGTTTGTATACAAACTTTTGTTTTCAAACTCTAGCAACATGTTGTATATTCTTAGCAACATCATCCCAGCACACATTTTTGTAGATTAGCGTACATATGCTCGTTAGATGAGAATTAAATAACCCAGTCGCAGTGTAGAAACGGTAATGACATGTAATTTCTTTTCGGACTACCAGTAACTACAATAGCTTACTCTCTGTATTACTTTAACACAAATAATACCTACTTACTAATAACTATTTAATTTTTCCATTATTTTAATACAAAAAATAATGCGCTACTCATAAACACTTTTTTTATTATGTGAATATTTTTAGACTCATTATTTTGTTCAACTCTAGTAAGAGCATATATAACTACATATTTTTCATTTTTTCGAAGCTGGATAGTAATGACTAGAGCAATCAACAATAAGCTAGAGCTTGTGTTTAATTTAAAGGATAAAACAGTTTCGATACAACACGAGTTCTGATCTGAAAATTATAAATATTTTAAGCTATATTTGTTAGAGCTGGGTTAGCTTAAATATAAGCTTATTTTTATCGTATTTCTTTAAAAAATTAAGCTGATTTTAGCTGTTTTCTACTAAAATATGTCTTTTTTTTTTGCTTTTTTCTATCAAACAGATTTTGAAGTTTTATTAATCGAAAGCTAAAAATTTAATGTTACAAGTGATGGAGAGTCCAACAAATTGGTTTATCAAAATATTTTGCTAAACCAATTTGGGTTTTGAAACTTAAGAAAAACAATTTTTCTATTAAAACTTTGTTTGACTGACAAAGGAAGCTCCCAGGAACAAATTATATTCAAATTTTTTTGTAGTAACGATTTTAATTAAAAAAAAAAAATAATAATTTATAAAGGGTCCGCCATCTAACGTTTTTTTTTTCAACTAGTGCTTATTTCGTGAATGGTAACACTTAGCTCATGTCTGATTTGGCAGATCATTAGTTTTATCCTTCCGCTGAACGAATATGGTCCGTATGTTCGTTATCTTGTGAAAAAAGTGATAAACCAAAGCGCGAAATGCCAAAAACAGTGCGTACACCCGAGAATATTGCTGCTGTGGCATAAAGTGTGCGTGAAGCGCCATCAACATCAATTCACCGTCGTTCTCAACAATTGAACATTTCGGAGACATCATTGAGACGAATTTTGCATAAAGACCTTGGTATGACGCCATACAAAGTCCAATTGGTTCAGGAGTTCGAAAAAAAAAGTTATTTGGCGGACCCTTTATTAAAATTAGTTTACTTTAATTTAATTTAATTTAATTTTAACAACTTATTTTATTGTTTCTAGAACTTTTTTAAGAGCTGTTTTTTGGTTGCCCTAGTAATGTCTTTTGTACAAGCAAGTGATTAATGTTTTTATCTATCAAGTTCAACATGTCGAGATAGCTTAAATGGTAAAGCGGTTGACTGAGAACCTGAAGTCCCAGATTCGAATCCCGTGTTGGCACATTTCATTTAAAAAAAATTCACTAAAAAAAATATTTTTTATTTTGTTTGTACTCATTATTTTTGTACATCCTAGTATGCATATAGGTAACCACATATTTTTTGACTTTGGTAAGGTGTTTAGTAATATGTATAATAACATGTATAATAATATGTATAATATGTAAAGTTATGAGATTTGTAATGCCAATTGTAAGTACTTGTCATTACCAAATATGTGCTTATTAGGGCGGGTCGATTTGTAGGGAGTGAAAAAATTCACCAATTTCCCTATGATTTTCGTATTCTATGGGTTATTCCATGAAAATTTGCCGAAGGAACCATACCTCTATCGTTAAAATCGAGTCCCCTACTTTTTGTTGGTAGATTTTTTCCCAAATTGACATTCGTATGAAATATTACCTACACGTTCACATCTATTACTCAAAAACTATCGATCGGGTTTAACGTATGAACATTTGGAGGGATATTTAAAATACGAAGTGCCACTGTTCGATGATCCACAAATTCCTTTACACATTCAAGGAACGGAAAGACATGTCCAATTGCTGGCTGCCACTGCTAAACGAGTTGCAGGAAAGAATGTAGAAGGCGCTATGGCGACGACATTAGAAAGCCGTACGAAAACACCCAGACTTGAAAGCAAACAAGACTTTCAGAAAAAATAATGTTTTTTCACATTTTGTCTTTTACTACACTCAAATTGAATATTTTTTTTTGATAATAGGTTGATAGATACTTTATTATCTCTTAATTTGAATTTTTGTAGAAAAAAAAATAAAAAGGGGAAAAAAATCAAAAAGTTGGTTTTATGTGTTATTTTGTTTTAGCAATATCGCATGAAATAATCAACCGAATTCGATAAATTTGGGCTTAAACTCTTCGTTTTGAATTGTAAATTGAATTAAATAATGGATTGAGCCAAAAAAATGGCCATGAAAGTAATATTCTTGGACAAAATCATGAAAAAAATGGAAAAATGCTCCAAAATTTGGACAAAAATGCCCGTAACTTTTGAACCGTTAGACCAATGTTGGAGATTTTTTTTTGTAAATTGATCAAAATGAGCTCACCTTTCCAACGCGTTTACTGGCGATTAAACCCGATCGATAGTTTTTGAGTTATAGATGTGAACGTGTAGGTAATATTTCATACGAACGTCAATTTGGGAAAAAATCTACCAACAAAAAGTAGGGGACTCGATTTTAACGATAGAGGTATGGTTCCTTCGGCAAATTTTCATGGAATAACCCATAGAATACGGAAATCATAGGGAAATTGTCGAAAAATAAATCGACCCGCCCTAGTACTTATGTAACCACTTATATACCAATGCTTTGCCAATCTTACCAATATAACAATCCAAAATATAAAACATTAACTAGGCTTTCTAATATTTTTAAAAAAGGTCCAATCAAAAAAGATAAAATTTTTGTTTCTTTCAAATACTTATTTGGCAACTCTGAATAACATTTACGATTTTAGTCAAGATGTTAAATAATTTTTTTGATTTTTAAACTTCTTGATCAACTTTTTCCGGTAAAAAAATTAAAGCCGCTAAACTTACTCAGTTAGTCCATAGTGAATTAATGCAGAAATAACCTAACTCGATTTCTTATGTGAAGATATTTTTAAGAATACATAAGTGTCTGTTTAAATAAAGATTTAATGTTACTTAAACACTAGGGTGGTATTTCGTTGTATGGGCGAAAAATAAAAACGAGATTTTGAATGTACCCCCCCCCCCCCCCCTTAAAATATTGGTTAGGGTGTCAAAATACGCTAGAATCAAAATGCTCTAACAAAAATTTTTGCCAACGGATATCCGTAATACTCGTCTTGTTTAATACTTGAGATGTGTTTAATAAAATACTTGACAGCAAACACTAGGTTTTTGATTTTTGTTGAATAAAATTTTCAAAAATGCAAAAAAGTCACTTTGAGGTACCACCAAAATATTTATTAATTTTTTGACACAAAGTAAGGGTAAGTTAGCGATTTTCTGGGAAAGTAATATTTTTTATCTGAGTAGTTATGATTAAACCCAACACAAAAATTATTTTATATTTTTTTAATTTTGAAGAAAAAAAAATTGTAATTTTTTTTTTAAATTATGCCCATTTTTTCAAGGGGCCCGATTTTCAAGGCCGATGCGGGACTCTAGAACTCTAATTTTTTGCATGGTGAATTTTTGTACCCAAACAAATATTTTAAGAGGGGGGCAGCCCCAAAAATCGCAAGTTGAAAAATAAGGACCACCCTATTAAACACACATTGTTTTGAATAATAAGAATGTATCTTCAAAAAACTTAAATTTCATCATATTGATGAAACTGTTTCATCAATCGTTGTCGTTTTCGTCATAGTTATCTATAAAGTTTTTCAAATATGTGATCTAAAGTGTTATAAAAAAGTATGTCAAATGTTTCATAAATCTTCATCATTTCGTGTGAACATATTTTTTTGTTGTTTTCTTATCAATTGAAATTCTGAATTTCCATTAGAAATTTAGAAATTTAGAAATCATTAACAGAAATTAAGAATTTTTGTTTGAAATCCAGAAAATGTAATTTGTAGATTTTCTATTTTGAAAATTTTTCATTTCATAAAAATTTATGAATTTGCTTCATCATATTAATAAATCGTCTTATAACATTTACGAAAGCTTGCATGAAAAACTATGAAACTTCGTAGTATGCGCTGTGCATACATATAAACTAATCAAATAAACTAATTTTCGTGTATTTTGGAAAAGTTTTTCATATATTGATATTTTTTTGTATTTTTAGACTTGGACTAAATGTCCCCATACTAAAGTCACTTGCCTACTGTTGGGTTAAAGCATCCAACACGTTGGAACAAATGGTAAACAATCAACAGCTGTTTTTTTTTTGTTGTGTCAAACGTGTTGTGAACAGCTGATTTACACTTTTTCGTTTCCTCTTTGTAAACACATTTCTTTCATTAAAAGCAACAGGTAGTAAAAAACGATAATCAAAACAAAAAATAATTAAAATATAAACTTAAAGTAAAATGAAATAAAAAGAAAAAAACGACTAAAAACCACATGTTGGAGAATATTAAATAAAATGAGACTACTATAGCAAATTTTTAAACAAACAAAATACTCTTTGGGGAAAAGCTAGGTACTCTTAAATGGGCAAACAAATTGCTCTTCTCAAGAATTATGACGTTGTTGATGAAACGAGTCATCAAAAAAAATGACGTTGCAAAAGTTTTTTTTTACGATACAAGTTTATTTTATGTTTTAAATGTTGTAATAACTACCAAAGGTCGTTTGTTTATATTTATGGAAATAGATTTATGTAAAATTAATATGAACTTGATGAAATGAAATGAAGAGTTTAGTTAAGGGAATAAATTGTATTCCCTTAAAGGATATAACATCATAGATTATACTAAGAAAACGTCATGTTTATATTAACAAAGTCCTTGTTAAAAATGTAATGCCAATTTATTTGAAATTTGTAATACATTTTCATACACTAAAAGAAAAAAATTAGTAAAATATGTTGGTAAAACTACTGCGTTGCACACTGGGGATTTTTGTATGGAGGTGAGGAAAAAAATATATTTGTCAAAAAATGTAGTGATTTCATCACAAATTTAGTTTTATTTGTATAGTAATACACAAAAGTAATCAAAATAAAGAAAGTTAGAGAAATGTATATCGTTACCTACAATGTAAAAAGCCCTAACTAACAAAAAAATTTAAATGATTTTTTTTAATTTATTATTTATTTTAAATCCTTTTGTTTATTACTTTTTTTTCTAATTCTGAGAATCATAAAAAAGTCATAAATGTTTTTTTCAAAGAATTTTGTGCATATCTCGAGCAAATTTTTGAAATTCATACCTTCACTTAATTGTGAATAAAAGCGAAACGCGTTCATCGATTTTCATGATTTATGTCTCATTTTGTTCATAGGTTATGCGACTTTACGTGAAAGTAATAGGACGTGACACGTTTTACCGTTTTGGATTTTTTATGAATTAAAAAAAAAAAAAAATTTTTAATTTTTTAGGCAAAAAATATTTTTTTTTTCTTCATACATTTATTTATAACTGCGAAACTGTTGCTTATGTAGCGAAACATTATATAAACAGATGAAAGTAATTGTAATTCTTGATTTTTCTAAATTTGTTTCAGCAAAATCCGACTAGTGGTTCTCGAGTTATGTTAAACAAAAGAGCCTTATCAGAATTGAGTCCCGAATCAATCAGCTGAAAAATGTTGTACTGTGTAATGCAACAAATTGAGAGGTGGCACTTGGTGGCACTTGAAATTGATTAAAAATGTAAAAACAGATATGAGACAATGTATTATTAGTGATTTCCAACTGTGGGAAAGTAAGGCTAAAATTGCAGGTCCAAATGTTTGGAGAAATAAGGGATTTTTGTTATATGTTCTGTTCACAAAAATAAACAAACAAAAAAAAAACTTAAGTCTCTGCAGAGTTTATTTTTTCAATTTTAGTATACTGAAGTATCCTACTTTAAATAAAAAATAAAAAGAAAAACGTTAGCTCACATAATAAAATAATATTCGTTTTTAAATTCTTAGGTTTAAATTAAGTTGGGTCGGTAAAACATACAAGTACTGAGTTTGAGACGGATATAAAAAAAAACTGGCAGTCAGATCGGAGTAATTCTTTTTGATTTGATTGTACCATTTAGTCTAAAATTTCAAAATATCATTTCATATTTCATGAAGAGTATGTTGACAATTTGACTTTTTCGCGAAATCCCCAGTGTGCATTGTAGAAAAAACTGCTCAAATTAACAGATTTTTTTTTTTTGCTAAATATTGGTAAGATAAAAATAGCAAAAATATTTTGGTATATTTGAGTTACTTGAAAGTTACAAAAAATGTAAAATTTTAATATTCAATATACAATTTTCTAGCAAAAATGTCTGTTGGTTTTATCAAAATAAGGAGTGAGATCGAAAAAAAACCCCAACTCACATTTTCATTTACAACTGCTTTTGTGTACGACACTGAACTTTTTTTCTTGTCACGTTACCTTTAAGAAGGTTGTCGGAATATTAAATTATTATTTCGCTTACATATGGAATATAAGCAAAAAGTGAGTAATAGTTTTTTTTTTTAATACAAGTTTGATATTATTTTTATTAAAAATAAAAGCTATATTTTTTCGACCTTTAATTGTGCAATGAAAATGAAAATTATTCAAGTTCGAGGCCATACTCTATATTTCTTTATTAATATATTGTCCTAACAAATAGTCCATAGAGTTTTTGTTTTAAAATTTATTAATTGATCACTTTCAGGAATGTGTTAATAAATTAATTTCGGGTTCCCATCATCAGAACACGTGAAAAAAAAACAAAAAGGGTGTATTATATATCTAACAAAGGTAGAGGGTGCACATAACAAGCAAGTTTTCAATTTATTTTTGATCAATGGTGATAATCTTTAACTTCGAGCTCATATATTAGTTAGTCATTTAGTGAGAAAACTAGTTTATATGAATGTTTGATGTTTTGCATCTGATTGTCACTTCTTTCAAAACGTGTTCTGAACGTGACCTAGAAAATTCCCGAAATAGATCTATCAACACATTCCTGAAAGTGGTCAATTATTAAATTTGAGAACAAAAACTATTTAGATTATTTGTTAGGACAATATCCTAATAAACGAATATAGAGTATGGCCTCGAACTTGAATAATTTTCGTTTTTTTTTAATATTCAATGTCAGTAGACCATTTCCAAAAAACAAGTGACAGTATTGGGAACTTTTTTGTAGCCTTCTTCAATAATTTAAAAAGAATCTTAATATCATTTCATTGCTCTGAGTTCTGAACAATATTTTTTTTTTTTTGTACGAAATTATGTTTTTTTTTTGTAAAAAATGCTACTTTTTATTGCCCTCACTTTTGTACAAAGTATATTTGTAAACAAACTGAAGCTCCGATTTCGCTAATATTTTGTACACATATTCTTTTAAAAAGATAACTTTCCAGGTAGATATTGCTAAGCGTACAAAAAAAGTAGTACTATCAAACCACTGCTATTTTTGTAAAACCCACCGTGTTAAAAATTACCAAATCTAAAACTAATATTGAACCAGAAAATCAATATTTTGTTTGTAAAGCATGTGTTTTGCCAGTACCATCCGCAAAATTCGTTGACAAGCATTGTTTTTAACAATATTATTTACAGACAATTAGAAGCATTGTTTTTTTTCAAATATTTTATTACAATTCACACATTTAAATATGATGTATAAGACAAAGACCGAACTGTATTGCTGCTTTTTAAATGTATATTTCTCAAAATTAATTAAATTTAAGATATTATGAAAGCACAAAGTTTTTTTAATTTCCAACGGTTGGCCGTTGTTATCAATCGGCTTACAAGACAATACTGTCAATATTGTTAATCCCACGTTCTACCAACGCATTACTGGCCGTCGCCGACGCTTTGCCAACACTGTGCCGATTGTATATTTATGCCTGGGTTTATTCAAAAAAAGTTCACTTTTAACCATAAAAAAAGTTATAACTAATATAGCCTAATTATGAAAATTTCGGTGGAATTTTTTCCCTTCCCAATAACTTGTTCCCAGGAAAAAATTCCCCTTATTCTAATCTCCCAGAGAATAAGAAAAAAGGGATAGAGAAAATCATAATCAGCTGTTTTTTTAGAAGAGGAAACAAGTTCATCAATTTCAGCGCAATACTTGATCACAGCTCAGTCAATCAGAGCAAATATTGGAAGCACGATATAAACCACAGACTATTAGTTTTAAAATTTATTTATTTTATAAAAAAAAACAAATGGCACTTCTTGGCCAAATATAAAAAAATAACAGAAATAAAAAATAAACTTCAATTTATATCTAAATTTTAATTGCTTGTAGTGAAAGTGTTAGTTTGTAGTGAAATAATTTTAAATTTTTGTATTGAGATCATTGAATTGCAGCTGCAATTGGTTTTTCTTCAATTTGTATTCAACTTCCTTCTTCCTCATTTCTTCTGTTCAATTTCATCTTCTCAATTTCTTCCTTCTTCCTCAATTCTTTAACCTTCTTCATTTCTTCCATAAAAGTGTGGTGGAGCCGCATCTGCTCAATTTCTTCCGTTTTTAATTTCTCCATTGCTTGATAATGTATTTTTTGCAACTCATATATCCTGTCAAGGGATCTGTAAAGTTTTTTAATACTCTGATTTTGCTCTTTTGCATCCGATAGTCCCTCTTTAATACTTTCCACCAACTCTCTTTGTACAGCATGCTCGGCGTATCAGACGGACATTTCGCAGAATCTTCTTTTGATTTCGGAAGCGTTTTTGGTGTAACACATACCTTGGCCTTCACCGAAATATCTGGTGTTTCGTTCATAGAGACGTGTTGCATTGAAACATCTAAAATATCTGCCTCAGGCGGTATTTATAGAATTTAATTCGCGTTACTTCGTGTTACTTGACCCTAGACCGTAATTATTTGCATCTACACCTTCAACGGAAGTTTTCATTCTAATAAAATCATAAATGGTTTGCTCTTTTGCAATCCGATAGTCCCTCTTTAATACTTTCCACCAACTCTCTTTGTACAGCATGATCGGCGTATCAGACGGAAATTTCGCAGAATCTTCTTTTGATTTCGGAAGCGTTTTTGGTGTAACACATACCTTGGCCTTCACCGAAATATCTGGTGTTTCGTTCATAGAGACGTGTTGCATTGAAACATCTAAAATATCTGCCTCAGGCGGTATTTATAGAATTTAATTCGCGTTACTTCGTGTTACTTGACCCTAGACCGTAATTATTTGCATCTACACCTTCAACGGAAGTTTTCATTCCAATAAAATCATAAATGGTTTGCTCCGTTGGTGAAAACTTATACTCTCTATTTGGCCCTCCACCTGTGCCTTTCTTATGCTGCAAATTTTGTGCTGCAGTCCATATCTGAAATTTTAATAATTTAATTAAGTGTTAATTTTTTATCATTCAATAGTATTTTTATCAGGTGGACCTAGAGAATTTTATTGCTGTTCAGCTTTTCGCCAGAACCGTTCAACATCCTGCTTATCTCCCTTAAAAACCCCATGAGCTATTCCAGGATTCTGCTCCATTAAGGAGAGCAATTGCTGCAGTTGAACTTTATTTGAACTTTTTGACCTAAAAAAAAGCTTGAAAGTCATTTTTAAATTTTTTTTTATTTAAAACTTACATTTTTACTTTACTCCCTTTAAAATATTTGAGGATAAAACTCGCAAAAACTGTTAACTGTTTTCCCCCTTTTTTAATATTCGTAATACCTACTTTTTTACCGGCGAAGAGTTTCGCATTTTGAATAAGGGAAAAGAGAAAAATTGCCCGGGGAGATTTTATTTAGAATAAGGGAACTGGGAATAGGGAATAGGGAAAAAATTCCCAGGGAATTTTTTTTTTTAGAATTGGGGTGATAATCTGTGTTCGATCTCATTATTCGATCTCACTCCTTATACGGTTTCATTCTATTACATTTAAGTTAAACATAGCAACAATTTTGTTGATACGATATTAAAGCTTTTATTCGCTGTCTTTAGTTAAAGTTTTTCCTAATTTTAGCAGATTAAATTGCTATTTTCAAATAAAATGCAACTCAAATAAAGGGTCCGCCATCTAACGTTTTTTTTTCAACTAGTGCTTATTTCGTGAATGGTAACACTTAGCTCATGTCTGATTTGACAGATAATTAGTTTTATCCTTCCGCTGAACGAATATGGTCCGTATGTTCGTTATCTTGTGAATAAAGTGAAAGAAACTGGCATCCTCATCGATAAACCAAAGCGTGAAAAGCCAAAAACAGTGCGTACACCCGGGAATATTGCTGATGTGGCAGAAAGTGTGCGTGAAGCGCCATCAACATTAATTCACCGTCGTTCTCAACAATTGAACATTATGGAGACATCATTGAGACGAATTTTGCATAAAGACCTTGGTATGACGCCATACACTGATAGGATTTTCCTTCATACTATTAATGAATGTCTTTCATTAACTTGGATTCATTGGTTGAATGAAACATTTTCATTAAATTAATGAAAAATTCATTGACTGAATGAAATTTTCATGAACTGTATTTGTTTGATCCATAAAATATGCAATCATTTTTACATAAATATTTTTGTACAGCAAGCAATAAGTTCCATAAAATTTCCACTGGAGGCGCTTCAACTATTGAAAAAAAATATTCTCCTACAAAAGTCTAAATAAGCACATCCTTTTGGTTTTGTAATTTAGGTCAATTGGTAAGGCGGTGCTGTTTGTATGGTGATGGTTGCGGGTTCAAGTCGTGTTCAGGGAGATAAAAAAAAACGGAAAAATAAATATAAGATAGTAAAAAAGAAAAAATTAACACAAAATAAATATGAAACAAGAAAAAAAAATATTTTTTTCAATTATTATTTGATTAATGAAAAATATTTCATTGAGCCAATGAAACTTTCTTTGGGGACTTTTTAATGAAAAATTCTATCAGTTTACAAAGTCCAATTGATTCAGGAGTTCAAAAAAAAAAAGTTATTTGGCAGACACTTTATAATCAAAATTTTGTATATTTATTTTTGCTAAACTTATTTTATTAAGCAAAAAAAAAAATAGCTTTTTTAGCAGTTTTTTCTTCAACGTCATTTTAAATTAAGTTTTCTGCTATTTTTACAGATTTATTTCTATGAGTGTACTTAATAAAATCTTTGAAAAACCAGTTGGTTTTAAAAGAAAATTTGAGTTATAATTTTGAAATTTCTCTTTTGTCTGCTAGTTGCTAAATTCTATAAATATTCAAAACCTTAAACTCTTCTTTATAAACCGGTATTTAAATAAAATTGGAAAAAAGTTCTCAAAAAAAAAACAATTTTGAGAAAAAAGATTTCCAGTTGAATAAACTTTTGCAAAAAAAAAAAAAAAAAAAAAAAAAAATACAAAATCTACATTTATTTAAGTATTCGATACAAGTTTTTTTTTTATTTTAAAGCTAAAAATAGCGTCATTTAATAAATAATTTAATTTTAACCCGAAAAAGAGAAGCTAGATAGATAAAGTTAACTGAATTTTAAATTGGTGTGGGAAACTGAAACTGTATTTTTTGAGTATTGAAAATATATTTTATTTTATATGATACTATTGTATAATAATGCTAAATACTCTCTATTTCGAAATTGTATATAATGGAATATTGTTTGTATATTCAAGATAATTTTGTATATTTATTTTTTTATCAGTTAAAACCAAGAAAGATAACGTAAATGTGTGAAAATTATAGAAAAAAAAAATCGAATATTAAATACTTTAAACAGATTAGTTAAAAATAAAATTATAAATTCGATTTTTTTTTTTTTTTTTGAGTTATTGCAATAATTCAAAAATGTTTAAATTTTTGTATTAAAATTTGCAAAAATTGTTTTTTGGACTCTCTATATTTTCATATATTCAGTCAGAATATTGTTTTACCTCAAGTCCAAAATCTAATATGATATTGTCATATTAGTTTTTAATTTTTAAAAAAGTTTGATAATTTTCATGTTAGACTATGCAATTGTTTCATAGGTATCACCTTAATCTTCAGATATCCGCAAAACTAGACGATAATTGGCTTAACTCAATCGCTCCTGAGACCAATTTTGGAATATGGCTCTGTGATTTGGTATCCATTATCCATTGTTCAAATTGGAAAAATTGAATCAGTGCTAAAACAATTTTCGCCGTTCTGCTTACGAAGCACCTACCCAAATACCTTTAACACATTGAGTGCCAAGGGGTTTTGACGAAAACCTTCCCCGGGTGCCAAGCACATTTTTTGTTATAAACTGGTGTAAAACTAAAATATTCAGTTCTGCGCCAATCCCGGATGATTTTGTGGTTTATTTTGGATTTTATAACGGTTTTTTTTATGTCGCACGTTTCCGTACGACGGGGCACTGCACGACGGAATTGCAATCGTAAAAATCGCTGTCGTACGAAAATGTGCGACGCGATTTTTTTTGCTATTTCTTACTTTTTTTTGAACTTTTACTCGGACTTTCCGTGGTAAATGCCTTTACTGTGTATAAAGCAGCTACGAATAAAAACATTAATATACGAACATTCCGTGAACGCGTTGCTAAGGACCTACTAAATCTCACATCCCCGCAGCCTGTATCGCAATCAAAACATATTATCACAAAAAGAGTAGATGAAAATAATAAAACCATCCGACGTGCTTGCGTTTTATGCTACGCTGAAGCAAAAAGAAAATTTAGTCGAAAGAAAGCAAGAAAGAATATCAAAAGGACAACTACGTACACTGATAGAAATTTGTGCGTAGTATTAATGAATTCCTTCATTATTCCAATGAATTTTTTCATAAAAAAGTCCCCAAAGAAACTTTTCATTGAGTCAATGAAAGGTGTTTCATTATATCAATTTTAATGAATGGTTTCATTGACCCAATGAAAATTTCATAAAGTATATGAAATTTTTTTCATTAATCCTAGCCTAATCGTTATGAAAGTTTCACGTGTTTAATGAATAAAATTCATAGTTTGTATGAAATATTTTCGTTGATATTTTATAATTAGCACTTTTTATGATTATTGTAGTATACAGATTACAAATTTTGAAAATAAAATTTTTTTATCCATAAAAAAGAAATATTTTAATTATTGTACATTTTTTAAATTATGTATATTAAGAACTTTAATGATTGAAAAAAATCGTTTAAATATAATTAACAGGCATTAAAATATTAAAAGCTGAACTAAAAAAACAAATTTTAATTTATTTCTGTTTTTATTGTTTTATTTTTACAAAATTGTTCAACCTTTCTTTACATTTTTTATATTTTGTGTTTAAAGATGATATTTTCTTATACGTCGGTACAAAATATGTAATTTTTTATTGATCTGGCTTGGAATTCTGTAGAACGATCGACGATGATAGTCCACTTTTTGTAGTTAGTTACGACCATATTAGATAAAAATGTTAAATATTGTTAACAATGTTGTTAAAAAACATAAAATTATTATCGTTTAGCATAACGTTTTTGTGTAACATCGTCAAAACGATAACAATTTAGGTCTCGTTTTGAACAAAACTATAGTTTTTCTTGGATAATCTGTTCCCTGGAATTTAGGGACCAACTATTCAAATTCGTCAAAAACTGTTAGCAAGTTTAATAAAAAAAATTATTTATATCAAAGTTTTGGTTAATTCTGTTTAAAAGAAATTTTTCAGTTTTTTTTTGTTTCAAAATGATAGTACAAAAAAAAATTTTTTTTTCTTATTACAAGTCAAAATTTTTATTGAAAAAAATTTGAAAAGTTTTCATTGATTTAATGAATTTTTTTTATGAAATTATGAAAAAATCATAAAAAATGTTAATGAAAAAAATACCAATATTAATGAATTTTCATTCAGTTAATGAAGTTTTTCATTAAACCAATGAATCGATTTTAATGAAATCGTTTCATTAATACTATGAAGGAAAATTCTATCAGTGTACTGTCCGCAATACCCCAACACTCCCCAATTGTGCATTGATTGCTTTCCAAAATATGCACATCTAAAAAATTAATGTAAATTGAAATTATCATATCCTTATTTTAATATTTTTGTATCTTTTTTATACTTTTTTCCGAAATATCGAATGAATTCCAATAAATTTTCAAAATTAAAAAGAACCTCCGAGTTTTTATCATAAAAACCGCAAATGAAGATATCTCTATGAAACTTGGACCAAAATATAGGGCAAACATTAGGGTACTAGAAACACATTAAAAAAACCCTGTAGAGTCAAACAGAAACGCACGACAATATCTAAGGCCAGACAATGCCTGTCGCACGTTTTCGTACGACGTGGCACCCCAGGAAGGATTAGGTGTCGCACGAAAACGTGTAGCCATGGCACTCAATGTGTTAATAAACTACCTTCATATACAACCAGACTAAACCTCGTTAAGCTTACCACTCTGAAGAGTAGAAAGACAATGCTAAGCGTTACGTTTTGATTAAATTTGATTAATATGCTCTGATTTCCTGTTAGAAAATTTTGTACTTTTCGTTCCACGTAATTATACGCAACACTCCATTATACAGGGTGATTTAGTCACGACCCGCCAAATTTCACCAGCGTGTTCGTTGTCTCATTTTATGAAGATATGTCCATTACGACCATCCCCGGAAATGCAAGTGTGCGAAATGGCAGGGGTTTGAAAATTTTCGGATTGGTGGTCGGAGGGTAGTAGGGTAAAATTGCACATATTCATTTGTATGCCTTTAAACACGTAAACAAACCACGTAAACAAAATTTTTCACACGTCTTTACCAACAACGACTTTTAAAATAAAGGCATACAAATGAATATGTGCTTTTATTTCACATCAAAAAAAAAAACAAAACTTTTTGCATTTCAGTCAAATGGTCATAACTTTGTAAAGGTAAGACCTCTGTGCTTCGAAAAGGACATTTCGGAAAGGTAAGAGGCAGAAACTATCTTCGAATAGAAAAAAAATAGGAGTTACCTGCCATCTGACTGAGCAAATTGAGGTTATGTGCACGTTCCTATGCCTTTTTTTAAAATTTTCTTTTTTTTAAGCTCGTTATCTCGGTGACTTCACTTTATTTTTAATTTTTCGTTAATGATTATGAAAGCGCTTCTAAAGACCTTTCAAAAAAGCCAAAAAACAAAAAAATTTGACCACTGGTTCAGAAGTTAGCAATTTTACCCTACTACCCTCCGACCACCAATCCGAAAATTTTCAAACCCCTGCCATTTCGCACACTTGCATTTCCGGGGATGGTCGTAATGGACATATCTTCATAAAATGAGATAACGAACACGCTGGTGAAATTTGGCGGGTCGTGACTGAATCACCCTGTATACTCCATTCTATCGTCAAATGTATGCTGATGCTGATCCGTTTATAAGAATGTGTAATGATTTTAATAATCTTTATAATTTGTTAGATTTTTGTTCAAATGTTAATATTATTAAAAGCAACATCATTTTGTTTTTAAATTCTTCTATTTAAAAAAAAAAAAAAAAACTTTTATATTTATTAATAATTTTGTAATTTTTATGTTAATAGTCTGTAAGGATTTATTCCGCAGACTTAAATAAATAAAATAAAAAATAAATAAAAAACCCCCCGAGTCATTACATACAACAGACAAACTCAACTCCATGAGAATTTGTTTGCCTTATTCCAACAAACAATGTTTGTATGAATAAGGCATAATAATAAATAATAATTTTTATATTAACCCATTAATGACTGAGCCCCAATTCCACTATCGAATAACGATGAAATTTCACACATTTCATATATGGGGTTCTAGAAGTTATTTGGATTATTATAACCCATTGTTGGGACTTATCAATTAACCACTAATATAATATAGTCCGTCAATGTTTTTTTAATTAAAATATTTTTTTACGAAAATAATCGATGTTTTACATGAAAATAATCGATATTTCAAAAAAGGGTATTTTATAAATCTGTAAAATGCGTATTTTACTGGTTGTGTTATGAAATCATACCTGTAGTCCAAATGAGTGGTTCTAAACAGGTTATTATTTTTTGTACGATAAAGAACACCTAAGATTATTAGCCAACAAGAAAGTTTACCGATTTTTTACTTCCCTAATTTTTCATGCATATTTTCGTGCAATTTTTCCGACTATGTAAATTTACAGACTTTTGAACCGCTAATTACCCCCAGGAAGGGTGTCAAATTTTTAACCAACATTTTCCTAAAGTAGTTTTATGCTTTCTCTACCAGCCTATGAAATTCATTTAAATGCACATCTCACCTGGCTTTAGCTAAATTTTTTTTTTAAGATGGCTCCTTTTTGTGTATTTAAATACCCGATAGGCAGGAAAGGGTTAAAAATACAAAAAAAATTTTTTTTTTTTTATGTTTATACATTTAGTTAGAATATTGTTCTACCTCAAGCATAAAACCTAATATGATATTGTTATATTAGTTTTTAAAAAGTTTGATAATTTTTATGATAGACAATACAAATGTTTCATAGGCATCAACCTAATCTTTAGTTGTCATCAAAAGAAAACGATAATTGGCTTAACTCAAACCGAGACATTACATACAGCAGACAAAATTCAACTCTATGAAAATTTGTCTGCCTTAGTGTATAAATTTAGTGTCCGACCGAAGATTTCAGCCAGAAAATAATTATGGTAGGTATGGAAAAATGTTTTTTAGGCTTATTAGATGCTATTTTGAGTATGAAATGAAAATAAAAGTAAAAATGTAAAAAAAGATAAGCAATTAATTCAATAATCGGCCGCCAAACAATCGGACAAATCGGAAAAACTCCGACTGCCGATTATTTAACTTAACAGCTAAACTTCGCATTTCGAATTAAAATGGCTCAACAAATATGTTTTCAATATCAAAATTTGTCTACGTCGTCTCCAAATAACAAAAAAAAACGACCAAATATCGTTTTTTGGCCGAAGTCTTCGGTTGGACACTAATAAATTGGCTGATTTGATAAACCTAATTATAAAATGAAAAATATTTGAAAAGCAACAAGAAAAAAACAATTTTTGCATTTTTAATACAAAAATTAAAAAATGTTTTAACAAAACAGTGTTTGTTGGAGTATATGTTGTTTTTAGAAATTGTAATACAACAAACACACATACTACATATTAGGGTGGTCGAATTCGACATTTCTTGAAAACTGGTTTTCGGTTTTTCCGAAAAGTTGAAATTTCAAAAAACACGGTTTCTTTGAAATTTAAAAAAACGGGTTTTAAATGTTATACAACTTTACTCAGAAACATATTTTTTGTTATGAAAATTAAAAATTTTAGTTTTTATTTGAAAAATTATTACTAATTTTGGATCAGCTTGAGAAAATTTTTCGATGGTTTTAAAAAAAACAATAATTTTTATAAATTTTTATTTAAGAGTGCTCCGAAGTTGTTGTCTGAGACACAGCTGTTGCATTTAAAACAATTTATCCAAAACCGTTTATTATTAAAAGCGGCTCAAATAAAACATATTTTCAGGAAACAATTTTTAATAAAAAAAAATTTTTTTTTAAATGTCGTGAAAACAAAAAGATGTGCTATTTATTTTAAAAAATTGAATATATTTTGTTTGCATTTGTTAAAAGAGCCAAAAATAAAATAACCGAATCTAGCACTCGAACAACTCAAAAATGACGCAAAAAAATAATAATTTTTGAGATTAGGAGTAATTTTTAAGTAAAAACTAGCTTTATGCATGACCCTCTTTGACAAAAATAAACTGATTTTTAAGTAAATTTTTCAGAACATTCTGTTCTGAATAATTTTTGTGAATTTTCAGTTTTCAATATATTGAAGCTAAAAAAGAATAGATAAAAACCCGGTTATTCGACAACAAAAAAAATGGTTTATTATATATTCAAAAATTAATTTTTTTTTAACCGATAACGCACAAAAACCCGGTAATAAAATTTTTCAGAAGATTTTGTTTTTACCAATGAATTTTGTAAATTTGGGGTTTACAATATATTGAAGCTAAAAAAGAATAGTTAAAAGCCCTGTTATACGACAACGAAAACCCAGTTTATTCGATATTCGAAAAATTACTTTTTTTTTTTAAATCCGACAACGCACAAAAAACCGCTTGAAACCGGTTTTTAAAAACCGACTAGATCACCATACTACATATAATGATATACAAAGTATATTGATATGTTAAAATTGTTGCTTTTTTAAATAGTTTTGATTTTATAATTAGGTTTACTAAATCAGCAAGCTTATACACTAAGGCAGACAAATTCTTATGGAGTTGAATTTTGGCTGTTGTATGTAATGTCTCGGTTTGAGTTAAGCCAATTATCGTTTTCTTTAGCGTACAGCTGAAGATTGGGGTGATGTCTATGAAACAGTTGTATTGTTTATAATGAAAATTATCAAACTCTTTAAAAAACAGCAATGCAGCAACAATCTCGTATTAGATTTTGGACTTGAGGTAGAATACTATTCTAACTAAATTCGTTCAATAATAATACTGTGTGTAATTTTTTAAGTCATGGCAAAATAACCATATACGGACACCATTACGTGATAAAAGACTAAAAAAAAGACCCGTGTCTCCCAATTTTTCCCAAAGTAATGCACTTTTTTTTTATGGGCCGCCAAAGATTTGGGGCCTCGGTATCATTTTCGCAAAAAAGTGATAATTTTCTCAGGCTCATATCTTGCAAACCGTTCGATTTACTCTCTGAGGCAAAGTTGTAGCTCTTGTCATAAAGAACAAAAATTGCAAGCATATAAAATCAAAAAAACTTCACCTTCCAGATCAAAATCGCAAAAAACTTAAAAAAATTCGATTTTTTTTACCTTTTTTCCCGTGTTCAGGTCCATAGGTAGCAAACCGTTCAAAATTCAAGGAAACAATCAACTACAAAAATTTACCTAAGAACTCAATAAACAAATTTCTAGAACATATAAACTTCTTAGAGATGATTCTTAACACTGTATAGGTAGCGCGCAAAAGTGAAAAATTTGCCGAAAATTTTTTAATTTCATTTTTTTTACCTTTTTTCTCCTGTTCAGGTGCATAGGTAGCTAACCGTTCAAAATTCAAGGAAATAATCAACTACAAAAATTTACCTAGGATCTCAATAAACCAAATTCTACAACATATAAACTTCCTGGGAATAATTCTTAACACCGTTTAGGTAGCGCTTAGGTAGCCAGTGAAAATTACACACCTAATACAGTGTGTCGCCAATGTTATAACAATCTCATGGCATGGTTGAGTGGAGGCAGAGGTACTATGAAGTATTGTAAGCCGGTAAACTGGATTAATCGCCCAGGTGATCATGATGCAACCAGTTGCTATGCATGCGTAAATTACACATGTCGTCTAAATCGACATGCTGAGAAGAACAAAATTTATAAAGCAACTGCAACAGCCACACTACCAGTGCTTGCACCTGAAAATTTTGTATCACCAAGGCCGCCAACTTCAGATCGTACTACAGAATTTACAGCAATGAGTAGAGCAAGTGGTGTTACTTATGAAGATATATTTGATACCGATTATGAGCCCCAACAGGGAATAGATGGACCACAACTAATAACACAAATGGAAATGGATTTCATTGTGGCCATATTGGGTTTTCCCAAAGCGTAGCGATGACAAAATTAAAAAAGGTATTGTAGTAAATTTAAAACGAATTTTTGTTCACCTAATTGTACTATTTACACTAGGTTAATGTTTTCTTTTCTGTCTTTATTTTTTGTTTTCATTTAACAGGCGTACTTAATGGCCCTGACATTAGAAAGCTATTCAAGAGCAACTTTGATTCATCGCTTGATGAAAATCATTCAATGGCATGGATTTACCTTCAGCGTGTATGCACCAGAGTCTTGGGAGGGGATCGAGACGCGGAACCGGAAGCAAGAGAATGGGTGAAAGAAATGCTGCATTATTTTGAGATAATCGGCGCATCGATGACATTAAAGCTGCATTTTCTTCAATTTCATGTTGACGATTTTATCAAACAACTCCCTACCGAATCCGATGAGCAAGGAGAACGGTTTCACCAAACCACAATGCCCATGGAAAAACGGTACAAAGGCAAAAATCTCGACGCATTGCTTGCAGAGGTAATATTAATTTTATTGATGCATTGTTTTGCATTCCTTTTTTGATTTATTTTCTAATTCATTTCAGGTATGTTGGTGGAGTCACAAGATCACCCTGTATGATGTTAATGAAGTATTTGAAGAAGAAAGAGCTGATGATGGAGGGCAGTCTGGAAGCAACGTGCCTGTGGACACCGTAAGTTCTGAATCAGAGTCAGATTCGGACGATTCGGACGACGATTTGGATCCACAACTTAAGAGAGCGCGATTTGCAAGTCCAGGGCCATCAACATTATAAACATAATACGAATACTTTTTTTTTAATATTTTTGTAATAGATAGCATAGTATCTCAATGTTGAAGTAAATAAAAAACAAATGAAATTAAAAAACGGTGTTAAGAATAATTCCCAGGAAGTTTATATGTTCTAGAAATTTGTTTACTGAGATCTTAGGTAAATTTTTGTAGTTGATTGTTTCCTTGAATGTTGAACGGTTTGCTACCTATGGACCTGAACACGGGAAAAAAGGTAAAAAAAAATCGAATTTTTTTAAGTTTTTTGCGATTTTGATCTGGAAGGTGAAGTTTTTTGATTTTATATGTTCGCAATTTTTGTTCTTTATGACAAGAGCTCATATGACAAGAGCTCTCATGCCTCAGAGAGTAAATCGAAATTCTGAACGGTTTGCGAGATATGAGCCTGAGAAAATGATCACTTTTTTGCGAAAATGATACCGAGGCCCCAAATCTTTGGCGGCCCATAAAAAAAAAGTGCATGACTTTGGGAAAAATTGGGAGACACGGGTCTTTTTTTTTAGTCTTTTATCACGTAGTGGTGTCCGTATATGGTTATTTTTTTCGTGTTGCATTGTGTAATAAAACTTATTACACCCTAAAAAATTATTTGTATTATAATATTTCGAAAAAAAACACAAATCTACACTATCCTCCCTTTAAACACAATTTTTAAAATTTTTTTTATAAAAATTTTCATTCTCATTTCGAAATTTTATTTTCAAACTCTCTCATATTTTTAGTGCGCATTGAATTCCATTTTTTCAAACCTTTTTTGTGTATATAATTTATTTTTATTTGTTGTTCCAATACTTGATTTCAATATTCTGTTTCATTTCCCTTCTTTATTATTGTTTTTTCCATTTTTATTTTACTTTTCATAAAAAAAAAAATCAACCCTAAAAATGTCGTAATATTTGAATGTACTATTTTCAAATACATTCTCATTTCGAAATTTTATTATTCAACTCTCTAAATATTAAAATGCGCATTAAATTACATTTTTTAAAAGTTTTTATCATATTCTGTTTTGATTTTTTCTTGTTTTTTTTTTTTTTTAAGATGTGTCAAGGATACCCTTATATCCTTAGAGTAGTAGTAGAGGTGCAAGTTATTTATAATTGTTAAAAATTAAAAAATCTGTAAAAAGTGGTTGTTTTTTTTTCCAGAATTTTTCTTGCCATTGATTTTTTCAGTAATATAAAAAATGTATGTAATATTGAAATTAGCTGAAAACTTTATTTCTAAGTTTTAAACTTAAAATTTAAAAATATCAATTAAAATCAGAAAAATTTATTTGTAAAAGTAATTCAAAATGCATAAATTGTTATTTTTAGAAAAATTCATATTATTCAAATATTATTAGATACATACACTGTCGGACAAAATAAGGTATAAACAAAGTTACTAAAACTTAATTAAAAATTACGTTGCCAAAAGAACTGCTAAACTAGCAGATTTTTTTTTTTGTGCTAAATATTAGTCAAATATGAACAGTAGCAGGACCGTAGCACTGTGGGCGAAATGGTCGATTTAGCGTAGTTTAATTCAATTTTCAAAGTGTTTAATTGCGCAAAAATTGTGTCTCTACTGATTATATATCGATTCTATTTTGATTGACATGATCTAGTTGAACAGCTGAGAGCTGTCAAACACAACATACACAGAAAAAATTATGGGCCAAAAATATCTAATTAATCGATTGTTTGAATATCAATGGCAATTTAAACAATTTTTTTAATTGATTCAATTAAAAAATTTATTGAATTTTCTAATATATCCATACAGTGTTGACAACATGTAAACAAAATTTTTAAAAAATTTGGCAAACTATTTTTTTTTTATTTTATTTAGATTAAATAATCAAACAAAGGTTTAATTATATCAATATATTATTTAATTTGTAAATAAAAAAAAAATCGCAAATGATTAACTTTTAATAAGTTGAATAGTTTGCCGATTTCAAATACACGCAAAATCGTAGTTATTTCACTAGAGTTTGCAACACTCTTTTTGTTGAGATATTCGTGTACGCACGAAAACTTAATTTAGTTTCGTGTTTTATCTGTGGTAATAAAAGTGCACATGTGGATTTAAATAAACCTTATCGAAAAAGGACAATTAAACTATTATTTTTGTAAATAATTAAATTTTCAATAAGTATAAGTGTCATTAAACTATTATTTTAAAGTTGTGTGTGATTTTTTTAAGAAAGCAATTCAATTACAAGAAAAAGTTCAAGACAAGACAAGCGAAACAAAAATTTTGTCTTTACTTTTATTAGTTTTCTTATAATACATTTTTATATTAAAAAGCTTTAATTTTATTATAAATAAAATGTCAATTTTATTTACAAACCTACATTTCTTTTTTTATTTAATGGGGGCACAAAACAAAAAAAAAATCGAGTTTTCAATTAAAACTAACATTGTTTTCTTCTCAAGTTTCAATTAAAGTTTTAATCAATTTAACGTAACTTTTTAATTGAGGTTGTAAAGAAAAACAATAACTTTTTTAATTGATATTATTATTAGTTTAATTGAAAGAGTTTTAATAAACTGTCTGCAAATTTTTTTAGTTAATACTATCATTTCAGTCGTAGGTGCAAAATCAATTAAAATATTAATTGATTCAATAAAATTTTTAATTGAAACCCGTTTTTAGTTTTTTCTGTGTATGTTTTAGCCGCTGCATCACTAAGCTTTAACACGTGTTTTCTTTGCATTTCCAAATGTTCTCTAAAGTTGGATTTGTCTCAATTAAGTGGAAGAAAAGTGGTTTTATTTATAGTTAGAGATATGTATTAACTAAAAAAATGTTTGTATGTGACCTGTACTTAACTGTTGTAGAAAAAAATATAGTTAAAGTTGACTGTGCCACTAACTGCTTGAAAAAAGCCAAAATAAAACTTCCGTGGACCGGAACTTCTGATATTCGTGGGTATTCGCGCTAGAATATTTTTTTTTTATTACTATGTTGTCTTGTGATTGTAAAATGTCCAAATCATCTTCAGCCACCTGCAACTTTACATGATATTGCACTTTTTAGGAACAATGTCGGTGCTCAGACGAGAAGTTTATTTACTATGGAGCAACGAGCCCGTGCCTACCAAAAAATTTTCTATCGTTAAAAATCATATATTTAATAATATAATTAATATTAACATGTATGATGCTAATGAAATCCATCTAATAAGAAAAAAAATTAGAAATTTTGCCTCATAATTGGCAAGAAAGAAATGGAAATTGAACGTTAGAAGCAGCCACAAATTTGAAGAAAACAACAAGGAGTGGTTGAACGGAGAACTTTTATTAGTTAATCCACTGACTAATCGTGGAAGTCCAACATGTTGCAATAAAACGAAATTAAATAAAGTTTACCAAATTGTTAAGGAAACACCTCACAGTGAGATCGTAGTATTAAATGTTAATTGTATGTTCAAAAAGCTTAAAAAGAAAAATGTCTTTACTTGCTGATATCCCAATGGCTGGATGCGGCCACACTAATAACGGCAATACAGCCAAGCGATTTTTTAGAGAACCAAAATTAGCATCCGAAATAACCGGAGTGAATGAGGAGCTAATTTACAGATACAGTGTCATTTTACGATCGATTGCTTGCGGGCACAAAATCGATATTGAATATTTTAGGCAATATGCTTTACAGATCGCAGAACTATTTATCACACAGTATCCTTGGGTTTATATGCCGTGTTCCATACATAAAATATTAATACATGAAGCCGATATAATTAAAGTATCACCACTTCTAATAGGAAAAATGTCAGAAGAAGCGTAAGAAACGTTAGAAGCCCGGAACAAAGATTACCGCAATTTCCACGAACACCATACGCGAAAGACATCGCGAATAAATACAATGAAGGATGATATTTTACAACTTTTGCCAGAACATTGTGTACCTTGTACCTTAGGTTCATCTAGTAGTTCCGAATCGGAATAAAAAATTGTTATTACTATTGTAATTTCTTTTTTGCATTATAAATAAATTTTTGTTATGAAAACAACTGAAATATATGAAGACTGAATAAGTCCAAAAATAGTAATTTCAACAGAAAAAAAAATTAAAAAAAAAAATAATAAATAAATGTTTAAAAACAAACTGTTTTTAATATTAAAGTTTAATATATTTTTAGCCCAAAAGAATGTGAGACATTAAATATATTAACTTTATCATGTTTTCCTGAATGAAAGAAACAATGTCTAAAATATTAAAAAAAGTTGCAACTTTCACAAAAAAAAAAAAAATATAAATATATTTTTAAAAAAAAGTTTTTTGTTTAACATTGTATCTTAATCTATTTTCAACTAAAAAAAAATATTACACAAACAAAAAAAAATTTCCTAAGCGCTATTAATTAAACGCCGCTAGATGAGCCATTTCGCCCACTGTGCGTAGCTAGGAATTTATTTTTTCGAATTTAAGCCACTGGCAGAGTGGATAAAATTTGATTTTTTGACTTTTATTGGCAAAATTTGCCTACAGCCCACAGTTTCAAACGAATTTGAAAAAATTTTAATTTTAAAAATAACTGGCTAAATTCCAGATCGATTGCTCATGGTAACGTAAAAGTAATTTATTTTATATCCTTAATAAATCGTTAAAATCAGCGAAATTTTCATGTTTTTGATATTTTTGCTACAAAAAATTTTAAAGTCGTGGGCTACAAACGAAATGTATCCCAAATTAAAGATAATTATATTCTCTATTGATACTTTTTGTTAAATCACAATGTTAGTTTCTTATTAACAATTAAATAAAATTTAAAATATTCACTTATTGCTTCCACTATAGTGAAATATAGTGGATACTAGGGCGGGTCGATTTAAAAATCGCTCAACGTTCAAGGAAAATCGTATTCTAGGGATCAAAATAAGAAACTTTGCCGAAGGAACCATACCTCTAAAACGAATTCTGATGTCCCGACTTTTGACCCGTATGGTCAAATTTTGAAAAAGCCCACTTTGATATTTCAGAAAGTAGGAGGAATCTCTCCAAGATTTTGGGAGCTACTTCTTCTCCGGGAGACGCGCTAGCAGATTAATGAATAAATCATCATTCTAGGTGACCGTTAAGGGGTTAAAATTTAAGTTGAGAGAGAGCCTTTTTAACCGTGTTTTTATAGCAAAATGTACAAATCTCGGGATAGAGATATTTCAGAAAGTAGGAGTAATCTTTCCAAGATTAGGGTCTCTATTTCTTCTCCGGAAGACGCTCTAGCAAATACATGTATAAATTATATTCGATTGGGGTTGGATTCGATTGGGGCACTCTAAATGGGTTAAAGTGGAATTTTTCAAAATTTGACCCTACGGGCCAAAATTCGGGACATCAGAATTCGTTTTAGAGGTATGGTTCCTTCGGCAAAGTTTCTTATTTTGATCCCTAGAATACGATTTTCCTTGAACGTTGAGCGATTTTGTTGCCTCCATACAAATCGACCCGGCCTTGTGGATACCGTATACGGTATCTTTACTATCTTGCCAAAATCATTGATGGTCATTTGTTGAATTCTGCTCAACAAATGACCATCATTAAAAACATTCATTCTAAAGTCTTGTATTTTTAATTAGAACATGAAATACTTATTTATTATTTTTTGGTAAAATACCTAATATTTGTAATAAATTTGATACTCATGTTTTCTAGTTAAAAAAAAATTTATAAATTTTTAAATAAATTTATGTCATTTTCTTTGCTTTTGAACAGCACTTTAATTGTATTTCTTAAATATTGTAAAGATGCTTGTCGATGAAGCAGAATATCCACATTCATCTTCATGAAAGACCAACATGATTAGAAAATTTTTGAAGATGTTGTGTGAAAAATATTAAGGCTCTGTTTCCAACTAAATTTATTTATATAAAACAATATAAAAAAGTGACCGCGAATTCGATAACGGTCATCAATAGAGAATAAAATTACTTAAAAGTCGAGATACATTTAATTTATATTCCACAATTTTTAAATTTTGATAGAAATATCAAAAAAATTTAAATTTCGCTGATTTTGACGCTTTATTAAGAACACAAAATAAATTACTTTTAAAAATCTATCCTAAGCAATCGATGTGGAATTTTGTCAGTTATTTTTCTAATTAAAATTTTTTCAAATACGTTTAAAGTGGGCGTTGTGGTGTAATGGTTAGCGCGTTGGACTGTTACACAGATGGTCGCGGGTTCGATTCCCGGTGACGACAACATCAATTTAGAAAAATAATATATATGAGTTTTCTATCACTTATATGTATCGCTGCGACCACCTTCGGTGTTCCCATAGCACTTAACCCCACCGAAGTAAAATAATATATCAGGGCTATGAAACAAAAAGCTTCAATAAATTCTCCAACTCTTCATCAGCTGGCGAGCAACAACTGTTCTAAGACTTATTATCTCGCGCAATTACAGTGTTGCCATGTTTGAAGCCCTTCATCTTTCACCACCTTTCAACTCTCCACTATCCCCTTTCCAAAGAAAGCAATACATTAATTAATAGGAAGAATTTCCTGAGTGTGCTTCTCTTTAAAAAAAAAAAAAACTGAGGGCTGTAGGCAAATTTTGCTCCAAAAAGTAAATTTTTTTCCACTGTGCCTGGCCCGCTCCTCTGGTTACGGCCCTAAACAGTAGGATGTCCTTTTTGCCGATTTTTGTGTAATATACCTCTAAGTTTTATTGCAAATAATTTCAAATCGAAGAATTAGTTTTTTTGCAAAACGTTAGCCCTTGCCGAAAATAGGCCTTTGTAAAAAAAAGTGTATTTATATTAAAAATTACCCAAATTCGAAACTTTGAAAAATGTAATTTTTTATTTATTCATTTAAAATACACACAGAGATAAATGTAGCTATTTGCCAACTAAAATTCATTTACTACGACTCAAATTCAGCTATTACGAATTTCAGTTGGTTGGTAAAACTGAACATTAGTTTTCACAACAAAGTTCGGTCACTTGAACTGAATTTTAGTCACAACACCCAAAGTATTCATAAATCTAATGTAAATATCGTTGTACTAACTGAATTTATAAGTTATTACCATTAAAATACACTTTTCTATTCAGTTGGCGCATTATTTCTCTGTGTGTACTCAATACTAATTTTATTTTTTTCAAATATGTTTAAAACTGTGGGTTGCAGGCAGATTTTGCTCAAAAAAATAGGGTGCCTGGCGCCCTCCCCTGGCTACGGCACTGAACAGGGGACGTCCGTTTGGCCGATTTTTGTGTATTATACCCCTCAGTTTTATTGCAAATAATTTCAAATCGAAGAATTAGTTTTTTGTTTTTTCTTTTGGAAAACGTCGGGCAAAAAACGGTTAGTTCGAATTTCTTTTTTATGGCCTCCTGAAGTTGCTACCATTTTTCTACAATCAGCGAAAATCAAACTAAAATATAAATATTGGAGTGCCTTAAAAAAAAGTGTATGATTCACCCCTCAGAAAATAAAGATTAACAAGTTTTATGAAGACTCCCAAAATTTTTCGGATCTATCGATAACATCCTGTGAGCTAAACCGTTTTTAAAAAAGCTCCAAAAACACTTTTATAAAAATGAGGTACGCAACATTATTCAAAAATTTGGTCAAATATAAGAGAGATTAAAAAATTCTATCGTTCTGCATTAAACAATTATAAAAACCAGACTCTCAGCTCGATAGTAAGAATTTTGTGCAATTTTTTTGATGTTTTTTGAATGCGATTTTTTTTACAAAATTTAACAGCTCTTCTATATTGCATCCGTTTTTCATTTTTAACACATTGTCGAAAATGTTTCGCAATCCACTAATAATTTTGCTAACTGATTAATTCTTACTTGCACTGTGGTACTTATTTGTAACATACACTTTGTATGTTGCAAAAAAAAATAAAATAAATTTAAGTTTTTTTCCAATGATTTCTTTTGCAAATATTTCAGGGTGGTACGTACATCTTACATATCTTTAAAAAGGCTCAATATGAGGCACTCTAATAAATATATTTGCTGGAATGTAATTGAACTCAATATTGAAAAATATATTTTTTCATATATTTTAACAAATACTTAGTAGGCGAGATGGGCGTGGTCAAATACGAAGAAATAATCGATTTTTGGTAGACACACGGCGGTGTTCTACATTTACACTGGGTTCTAAAATTTTAGTTGGTTCCATATCAACTTTATTCCATTAAATGATCAATGTACAATCATAATTCAAATGAAAATACATTATTCAATAAAAAAAAAAACAGGGTCACTGACGAAGGTTCAATACCAGACTCTGCGCAGTCTGATTCAGAAAATTGAAAATTTACAATTTAGTTATGATTTTCAGAAAAAAGACTCATTCTTCTCTACCACGCCTTTCACAATTAAAATTAAATAAAATTGCATATTAAATTTAGTAGTAATTGCAATTGTCTGAAAAAGACGTTAAAATTCAAACTCAAACAAAAATCAAACTTTGCTCTCTGGCAATTCTTCCCTAACTACGTAAACGCCATCTAACGAATATATAAAGAATATATCATAGATGTGGCATCACTTACAACATATGGGAAAACAGTGGACATTAGAGTGAGATAAGTTTCTAAAAATAGAACTGTTGTGTTGTTGGAGTTGTACTTCTGAGATTATGTATGCAAGAACAATAACACCGTGTATTGAATAAAACTAGTTTTAATCACAACAAAACTCGACCTGACGATAGATCAATGGGCTAAAGCGCTCTGTCTAACGTGTAGTGCGAGTGCGTGTGGCATTAGAAATCAGTTTATCTATACCACGGTCAGTGATTGCACAGAAAATTTCATATAGACGCAATCGAACAAATAAAAACATAACAAATAATACATTATTCAAAAAAAAGCAGGGTCACTGACGAAGGTTCAATACCAGAAACTGCGCAGTCTGATTCAGAAAATTGAAAATTTACAATGTAGTTATGATTTTTAGCAAATAGACTCATTCTTCTCTACCACGCCTTTCACAACGAAAATGTATTAAGTTGAAAAAAAAATTTTATGAAATTTTCACTTCCACCCTAAAGTTAAATACAGAACATGACCGATACATTTATTGTCTTTTTCGAAACAATTCTAGATCAAATGCATTAGAAAGTCTATGGTATAGCCTACTGAATAGTGGAATTCATTTTCCGAATTTATTCTAAATATTTTGTAAAAAAATATAATCGATTTTTAATAAAAAACTTTTATTTTTTTAAGTATGTGTTTACATTATGTTTACAGTGGGGAGCACTCGTGAGTACATGTATGTACTTTTTGCACCTAAAGTAAACTTTCATATAGGTATAAGGTACGCTGAATCCAAATATGGTCTCAGAATTACTCTCCGACATCAGGCGTTCGAGCTATATTAACGGGGAAACATGTCCCTTTCGTTCAAAATGCTCCGATTTATCACCTTCCTCGAAATATATTTTTCATAATACTTCTAACGTCACCTGAACAAAGCACTTTTACCCCTTTTCAGTTTTTGAATTTTTAAGATAACATATTTCCTTACGAAAATATTGTATATTGAATTTGAGGTTGTAACTGCAATTTTAAAGTAACGCAGTGTAAAATTTTAAAAAAATTTAAATTTATTATCAAGTTTAACCGACGATAATTTCTAGGAAAAATAAGATATCTTAAAAGTTCAAAAACTGAAAATAGTGTGTTAAGTGTGTTCAGGTGCCTTTAAAAGTAGTTTTTAAGATATTGCGATTTGCTCTTAGGATTTTTTGTTTTTGCACTTAAATAGTGCACAAAACTTGCTTTTATTTGATCATATATACATATGTCTGATATTAGAAATGATGTATCACAAAATATAAATGTTAAAATTTAATTTAATTTTTTTTTCATATTTCAGAAACATTCTTCGCAGCACGCCATGGGTTAATTTATCCGATTTTTCTTAAGTTTTGCACCACTTAACTTAGTGTTACAACAATCCAAACAATAATTAATGAAAATCGAAAGTAAAAGTAAGGGAATGTTCCCAATTGTGGACTGTTCTGTAAAGTGGATCTTTAGCTTTTTTCCTGTTGCTGCATGTATATTAGGGTGTCCCTGAAGAATATATTTGTCATTATACATACACCCCCCCCCCCCCCCCCAACCAATCCCTTTTAATAAAAAAATTTTCCCAAGTGGAAAAAAGAATTTTTTTGGAAATCGTTAACCCGTGCCACAAGACGACCGAAAATTTCCCATTTTGGATAAATAGTGTATATTTAAAAAAATCTTTAAAATTAATTTTTAAATAAATTTTTTATCAAATTCTTGGGTCATTTTGGATTCCTGGCTAAAGTGGGTTAATGATATCCGATGAAGTCAGAATTCCATATCTGAATAAATTCGAGTATATTAAGTAGACAATTGAAATAAAAAGTAAATTTTTTCGAAATTTAGAATTTTGGGAATTTTTAATAAAAATACACTTTTTTCCAAAATGGTCCATTTTCGGCCGTCTTGGTTAACATTTTCAAATAAAAAATCGATTTCTTCCTTTTGGAATTATTTGCAATAAAACTATTTGATGTAATGAACGAAACTCGAAAAATCGTTATTTTAAGGGACGTCGTAATGTATATGTTAAAACTTTTTTTTTCAAAATGATCCATTTCGGTCGTCTTGCTTGCCGTCTTGGTTAACATTTTCAAAAAAAATCGATTTCTTCGATTTGGAATTATTTGCAATAAAACTAGGGGTAATTAACGAAAACCGAAAAATCGTTATTTTAAGGGACATCCTAATGTAGTATATGTTAAAACTGTCAAACACTCGTTTTTTTTGGTTTTATTTTGTCGTTTCATAAAAACGGAATATAAAGTGTAATTGTTTGTAAACACAAAAAGTTAATAACGAACAAGTTTTAAAGAATTTTACAAGTCGGATTTTTGTAAACGGTAAGAACTTTATTCACAATTTCAATAAAACTAATTAAGTGAAAGAAAATCCAAGTTTATCCTTCTGTGAGCAAATCAAAAGCTTGAGAGATTTCTAAATATATCCGGAAATATTATTCGAAGTAATAAACGTAGTTCCATGACTTTTAGAAAGGCACAAAATTAAACGTATGGAATTCGCAGAGTTAAACATGACCACAAATTGGAACACGATATGCCAAAATTGCGATATCAACCTAAAACGGCTTAACTGCCCCACCTAGTGGGATACAATCCACAACTGGATATACAGTAGAAACTCGATTCTTGTACGTAATGAAAACCGGGCTCGGTGCAAGTTTCGAGATTGTCGCAAGTACCGAGTATTAATTTCCCATACAAAATAAAAGACACATACATCTGTTTAGAATCTAAGTTTAATATTTCAATTCAAAACACTTAAATTCAACGCATTCGTATAACAGTAGATACATATTTTATGTGGAATTAAAGAAATTTAAAATTTTTGTTTGTTTTGTACAGTCGCTTGTTCAGTACTACACTGCTTCTTAGTCTCTGGAGCATCATAATATCGTATAATGAAGCATTCTTTTTCTCCGCCCATTCTAAGCAAATATTGAAAGCTGATATATATACATAATACAAAAATGTTGCAAGTATCGAGTTCAAAATTTTCGGATGTCGCAAGTACTGAGTGCGTAATGAAAAATATTCCTATGTTGCAAGAATCGAGGTGTGCAAGTATCAAGTATGTGCAAGAATCGAGTTACTACTGTAGTTTAAAAGTATCAATTTTTATTCTGATTTTCGACATAATTATGTTATAATTATGAGTTTACATTAGTTTAGAAAAGATAGCGAAATGAGGGCCATTTTAATACAAGTTTAATTGTATGATTCCCTAGCAACAAAATTGCTCATTAAGGGTAGCTGTAGGAGTGTCGTTTATCGGTAGGTTTCACTGTATTTATTGTCTTTGGCGACCGTTTACCGTTTATGAATCAACCCTATTGGAAATATTTCCAAAGAAACTGCTAGAGCTGCTGGATTGTGAATGTACCCCAGGTGCAACCATCCCCACAAAACCATATCTTTTTTTAGACTTTCCCAAAAACTTTTTGCAAAACCCCCCATCGAATATTTTTTTACTGCGGTCAGCAGAACATTTTATTACGGTCAACAGAAAAGATATATATTTTTTTAGTATATCAATTGAAAAAGTTATCACAGAATATACTTACTTTCATATATTTGTTGAACCCCTATAAAAACACAAAAATGTGTATGTCCGCTACTACCTGTATAGTAAACCCCTTAAACTTGAAGGTATTAAACATGATCAAAAACTAAACCAATTGAAATTTAAGCTTTTTTTATTATCTCTCTAAAATTTGGAGATAATAGGGGGTGGTGTATAGCGCCCCACTGGCGAAAGCTCCCCTTCTATCCTACGTGTTATATGAAAACGCCTAATATATTTTTTTCTTTTTATTTCAATTTAATTCAAATCCCCGTTTTTAATTTATGCTAATTTTTATCAAATTTTCTATTTTAAAAAAAAAAATATTTCAAATAATTTTTAATTTTTTTATTTTTTTTAAGTGTAAATTTGTTTACAACATCATAACCTTTGAGTTACAATATAATTTTGTATCTCAAAGATTTTCAATAAGCGTGCTTTTTATTTGTATTTTTTTTTTTTTTTGTTTTTTTCTGTTACTGGGCTAAATGTTTAGCTGAAACTTTTGTTTTGAGACCAAAGTATACGATACGAAGAGTAATGAAAAAAATGTTGAAAGTATTTGATATTAAAATAAAAGTAGAAAAATACTATTTCGTAGATTTTTTTCAATACAGCGTTGTTATTTTCTACTTCTCATTTCACATTCTAACTGAAGTTGAATATTTTTTTTTTTTTTGTTCGTTTTTTTCGTTTCAGTATGTATCTCTATATCTTGGCATCCAAACCGGCAAGTTTTTCTTTTTAAAATCAGTTTTGATTTATAGATACAACCAGGAAGATGTTTTCAAGTTGGTGTTGAAGTTAAAATTTTGAAAAAATTATATATAAAAAAAAATAGAATTATCTCAAGAATTGAAAAGTTTGTATATTTTTATAGTATCGGGTGAGTTTGAGATTTATTTTACCTGTTATTTGTGTTACCTCATACAATTGAGTACAACACCGATTGTTTGTACTCTCTTCCGTTTTGAGGTTTCCTATTTAACTTTTATAATTATAGTAGGTACATCTCAAAGATACATCTTTTGTGCAATGTTGCTATTTTAGCGATTTTTTATTGCAATTGGCGGTTAAAATTATTTTCTTACAATATATTAACCCAGATAGCGTCGGTTTTTTTTTTTTTTGAAAACTTCAATTTTTATTTCGAAACTTAAATCTTTATGGGATTCTTAGCATTTTTTATCAAATAACTTATTTTTTTTTAAACCTATAGATTTTCCGGAATCGGGTGTCCTTTTAAAAGTACTGTCCAAAGACAGTAGACTTTGCGCCGCAATACAGCATTACGCAAGCTTTACATTTATTAATTGTTTAACTAAGATCTTACTCTTATAATGTTTAACAAAAATAGCAATTAACTGGATGTAAATAATTTACTTACATGTTTTTTTCCATTGCGCACTATTAGAAGAAATCACTATTCGCTAAGCACTTAATAAGACATTAAAATACCCGGAACTGCTTTCACCAACTGACGCTTTCGAGCTGCGAAGCTAAATAACAAAGCATAAACAATAATAATATAAAAAAATATGTACAGAAATGCACGTGCATAACGGCGCTTTTCTCTCATTTTAAAAGGACGGTTGCGCAGAGTGGGTTAATGGCATTCTCCGAAATGTTCAATTGTTGAGAACGACGATGAATTGATGCTGATGGCGCTTCACGCACACTTTCTGCCACTGCAACAATATTCTCGGGTGTACGCACTGTTTTTGGCTTTTCACGCTTTGGTTTATCGATAAGGATGCCAGTTTCTTTCACTTTTTTCACAAGATAACGAACATACGGACCATATTCGTTCAGCGGAAGGATAAAACTAATTATCTGTCAAATCAGACATAAACTAAGTGTTACCATTCACGAAATAAGCACTAGTTGAAAAAAAAACGTTAGATGGCGGACCCTTTACTTGATGGTGTGACACAGTACTCCCTTCCAAATTAGTTTATGGTGTAATGACAGCAAACAAACCACAGCAATTATCGGCTGGATTCCCTTTAAAATCTGGTACATGCCTATGGATCAGTCCTGCAAGATGTTGTCACAATGCCAATATTGGTCCACTTCCCAAATACATATTCCAATTATCTGGTCACAAGTGACTTTCAGAGCAACAGGTACTAGTTACAGGAACAGTCACTTTATCGTTCAAAGTTTTGATACTAACAGGGGCATTTGAAGCCAATTTCAGCCGTAGCTTCGCAACGTTTATTCTTATATACACTTAAATAGGTTTTCTTCAAGACATTCTTCGTAAGACGAATGACTGACTGCATATATTTTGGTTTTGTATTACATGTATTTTGTTATAGTTCGTCTGATGCAAAATGTGATCTGGAAACACTACGTGAGATCTTTTTTAGAGCCAAAACACGGGTTCACTGCACTCATTGAAGAATTCAAATGATCGTCTCTTTTGTGACCTATGAAATTCTGTATCTCCTTGCATTAAGCTAGTTATGGCCATCAAATATTTCCGGTAAGTTTGAAAAAAACTCGACAATTCCTTCATAATTCGTGCGTTTAGCAATGGGAAATTTTGACGAACTACCACTATTCTAACAGACATGTTTCTGTTTTGTAGCTGTAAGAAGCTCATTAGTAGAACGCGTCAAAGTGGTCAAAGTGTGCAACCCCTAAACGTTATCTAATCTTCTTGAAATTTTTCGCATATATATCTTACATCACTTAGACCCGGGGTGAAATCAAAGTCATAAGAAAATCGCATTTTTGAAAAAATGCCGCGTTTGCCGCGTTGACTCACAATAGAACAACAACAGCGTCGTGAAGATGTTGTGCAGATTATGGCAAAAGCAATTAATTAATCAAAGAATTGCTTCATCACGCACCATATTCGCCATATTTAGTTCCCTCGGATTATTTTCTTTTTCCAAACTTGAAAAAATGGTTTGGTGGTAAAAAATTTGCCAACAATGAAGAGGTGGAGTCTGCGGTGGATATTTTAAGTATCTAAACAGATCTTATTATAAACAGGGAATCGAAGCTATTGAAAATCTATGGGGAAAAGTGTATCGAGCTAACTTAAAAACTAGGATTTCCTTACTTTAAAAAGAAATATTAATGATCAAAATCGGCTGTACGGTACGAGCATTTTTTAGACATTTAATAATGTTTTGATACAAAGTACTGGCAAAATATGTATGTTTTTTGCTTTTATCACGTTTATGTTTGTTAAATGTGTATTGTATTATATATCGTTGGAAAGCTTTTTGAAATTCACGTAATAAAATCGGATTTATAATATATAGTTACATATAAAAAACAAAAAAAAAATCTACAAAAAAACAATATTTGCACAAAATGTTGTCTCTAAACTTAGATATTTAAAATTATTTTTACATAGTAGTAATGTATTTTCAAAAATATGAAGTTTCCAAAGAAACTGCTACAGCAGCGGAACTTTGTGGGGAAACTTCGTCTAAATTCCAAAGGAGCATGAATATCGAAAATAAAATACGGGTCCACTAAAACTTAGTAGAGAATAATATATGTGAGTATGGACCTGATCCCATCATACCTCCTAGTACAAAACACCCAAAATGTATATCTTTTTTCGAATACCACGAAAATTTGAGCATGCACGGACATGCTAATTTCTACTGGTGATGCTCATTTTAAATACTTTTCAACAGAAATCAAATGTTTGTATAGTTTCTTTGAAAGAAAAATTAAAAAATCGCAAAAAGTATGGTAATTGTTTACCTTTTTTAACCCCTTAATCTGAGATTGGGCAGATATTAAAAATATTGGTCATATAATAAATTTCATCGCAATCGGCGAGAACCCATGAACGGACTCTCCTTGTAAGACTATCACTATCTTGTAAATTTAAATAATGATTCGACAGACGTTGTATTATTTTTTCTCACATTGTAATTTGAAAACTTAAAATTGGCGATGACCCAACTTTAAGATATTCCTAAAGCTATGTACAGACGGTTGTCAGATCTTACAATATTGTCAGAAAATGTCTAACAACATTGTGAACTTACAACTTTTGTCTTGCAACATTGTCAGAAAAAGCATTGTCTGTACATTGTAAGACAGTAATATTGTCAGACATCTGACATTCGTGTGAACACCCTACGTTGCCATTGTCAGATAATGGACAGGTGATTGACTATTTAGATTCTTTTAGATGTCTCGGTGTTATTTTGGATTCAACTTTAAATTTTGACAATCACATAAATCATATTTCTAATCAAGTTTGTTTTACTTTAAGAAGATTATACTCTTTAAAACCATATACACCTAGACATGTAAGATATCGTTTAGCTCATTTCCTGATTATGTCCCGATTTAACTATGGCCTGGAGGTTTTTTCTGGGTCTTGGTTGTATAACGTTGATATTCTCGGGGGAATTGTTAGAAAAGTCGTTCGTTATGTTTTTAGTGTGAGGGTTCATGAACATGATCGTGTAAGGGAACTTGTTCCCGAATTTTTGAAATGCGATTTCGACAATTATTTACAATTACGTATTTTACTTCATTTCTATAAAATTATAAAATTACAACAACCGGAGCCTCTAGTGAATGAATTTTCATTTATAAATTCAACGCGGAATGTTCAGATCGAAGTTCCTATTAGGCATCTTGCAATATTTGATCACTCGTTTTTGGTACGCGTCTATCAAGTTTGGAACCATCTGCCAAGTAATCTTAAACTGTTTTCCTATTCCTTTTTGACATATAAACGTAAACTACTTGATTACTTTAACGGAATTATGCCTTAATTTATCTGGAAAAAACCATTTATATATTTTTCGGCCTTGCTATAGGTACTAATTTACATTTTTTTTTTTTTAATTTACATTTTTTTTTTTCTCATTGTTCATATGGCTGGGGGGCCACTTATAGACCGAATATTAGAATATTTGTATAAGTATTTAAATTTAAGTTGTATTTTCAATGTACATAGTAAGTTAACTAACAATACATAAATAATTGGCCATGAGGGCTTTCTTTGTATTGATATTAATAAATAAAATAAAAATAAAAAAATAATTGCAAGACATTGTAAACTTTATTTTATTGGCAGATGTGTTTAAATTAATGCATCTGACAATGGCAGTATTGTCACAGAAATGTTTCTATTGGCGGCACTGTCCATAAATAATAAAAAAAAAAACAAAAGTTCATATTAATAATATTAAAAATCAAAAGTGAAACAAAATAGGAAATCAAATTAAATAAAACAATGGATGGCGACATTTCCATAAATGAAACCTGCGTCATAGATTGCAGCTATGATCCAACTGACTTGATGTTTCGTACCCAGTCGCCAAGAAGCTCCCAGTCGCCAAGAAGCTCCCAGTCGCCAACAGGCTGGTTGCGCAGAGTATAAACTTCCCAAATATATTTTATGGCAAGAGGTCGCAGATGCCATCCAGATAAGTGTGAACGATTGCAAAGCAAAATGGGCAAATCTCCGCACCTCTTTCAACTGCATCTTCCTCGCTACTTTCTATTACATATGCAGCTAAAATTGTTGCAATTGCTTTTTTTGTTCCATGACAATTAATATTATTACTTTTTCCATTTAATTAAACACACAATTGACAATTAATAATTTCTTTCAAATGCTTTGACAGTTCTGGCCATGTCTAACAACAGATCTGTCAATTTTTGCCATACAAGAATCTGACAACCGTGTGAACCGATAATTTTCGTTGGCAGATAAATTTATTGTTTGACAATTGTCTGACAATTAAATTGAAAGGTTTTCTTACAATCGTCTGAACTGAAAATTTACCTTTTGCTAAACATGTTTCATTGTCTGTACATTGCCAGCACATTGCCAGATCTTACAATATTGTAAGATCTGACA
Source organism: Delia radicum (assembly GCA_021234595.1). Taxonomy (NCBI): domain Eukaryota; kingdom Metazoa; phylum Arthropoda; class Insecta; order Diptera; family Anthomyiidae; genus Delia; species Delia radicum. The sequence continues at coordinate 73,831,005 of CM037851.1, read as the reverse complement.
ACCGTCTGTACATAGCTTAAGACTCCTTTGGTTTAGAAAATACCTAAAAGGGATCTTAGAAAGGGTATGTGTTTAGTTCTGTATGCAAACATTTAAAAGTTTAGATATTACAAATACCGGTTTTTAAATTAAACCCCCGAAACTCGGTTTTTAAAAAATTATGTTTTTTTAAGTATTCAAAAACCGGGTTTTCAAATGGGTCGAATATTTGACAACACTATTTATAGTCATGTTGTTTTACAAAATCCGTCGAATATTAGTGATTTTTTTTTTTTTTTTTTTTTGTATTGAAAAAAAATATCCCAAAAAGTTGGCGTTTTTATTTTCAGCTAAAGTTGTGAACACTGTCGGTGTGTCACATTTTCTTTTATTAACTACCATAATTGAGTTCATATAACCAAAATAAAATTTTTATTTGATGATGGTCACTGACCTTGCAAAATTTTTAATAAATTTTATAAAAAATATAAATTCACAAAATTAGTAATAAATAGAATTAAAAATTAATGAAAAATATTATTATTAATTTAAAAATAAAAATTAAATATTAAAAAAAAAAAAAAAATGTAATGATACATTTAATAATTTTAAAATTTCAAGACTATAAAAACTGTATGACGAATGTAAAACAAAAAAAAAATATAGGCTATAAAAAATTAATCAGCTCCACAAATAAAACGATTCGAAATTAAAGCAGTCTATCCATTTTTACAAAAAAACAACGTTGATTTAAAATCAATTTAATACATGCTCGTAGATGGGGATATACACATAAATTCATACAAAAATATTTTCAAAACTCATTTAAAAAAAAAAAACACAAAGATAAACTTTTTGTTTTTTATTCTTTAATAAATATGTTAATTTAAATTTCGAATAATAGTTATAAAAGTGAGAAAGAGAGAGAAGGAAACAATAAGGAAAAGAGAAGAAGTTGTGATTGTGTTTGTGTATTAAGTTTATTCGAATATTTTCATATTGAAAAAATTGTTTTCAAAACCAATTTGTTCAAACAATTGAAACTGAAACTGCGTCGAATCGAAACGAAACGCCATAATCAACAGCAAACAAGTGGTGATGAAATGGTAGAGATGATAAAGTAGTGATTCCCAAATTGCTAAATTTTTAAATATTTTAGGCCAGTGCTGCCAACGCAATTTGTTCAAAATTCGTCAATTTTTGTGTAAAAAATCGTCAAAATCGTCATTTTGAGAATGAAAAATCGTCAGTCCGAAAAGTCCTTATATTTCAATAAAAATTTAAACTTTACTCAAGACATCGTTTTAATCACTTTATTTGTAATTATTTCACCATTTTGATGTTCATCGTAATTAGTTCCTTTACAAACGACTCAGAGCCTTAAAAACACAACTCCCAATACTCATTTCGCTTAAAAGAAATTTAAAATCTCCGACCTATTTAAAAATCTGCAAAATTCTTTGACGAAATGTTAATTTTTAAATTTTTTGTGGTATTTTGTTTCAGAAAATTTAGGCATACAAAGAAAAAGGTCATTTAACAGGAATCAAAAATGTAGAAAATCACTCTTTTATCAGTGACTTTGAAGCTAATTTAAAAGTTATTAAAATTAAAATTAAAAATTATTAAAAAATACAGTTTTGGATTTGCCTTTCTAAAATATATAAAAAATATATATGATGAAGTTTATATTTCAGAGATTATTAAATTGATAAATGGATAATTTTGGTTCGATTTATAACATTTACTTTAGCTGTTTTAAATATATAAAGAAACTTATAAAAAATTTGTCAGTAGATTTTAGAGAAACAAATTCAAAAATACGATATAAATTAAAAAACTCCTAAAAAAATTGTAAATATTTAAAAATTCTCATTTTCCATACAGGAAATTTTGTGAAATCGTCAATCGTCATTTTATCCTACTTCACTTTAAAAATCGTCAAAATGAAAACAAATCGTCAAAGTTTGGCAGCGCTGTTTTAGGCAGTGTTTACACAGTGTTTAGCAAACACATACACTCAGGAAAATAAAAAGGTAGAAATGACTAAAAATTACAGTTAAAATTACTACAAATATAGTCAAAAAGGCTATGACTGTATGAAAATGAATAACCATGTAGTAAAAACAACTAGCCATAACGCCCTGTTTTTGTAAGACGTGTCACTCAAAAAATTCGTGTAAATGAGTGAAGAAATTCATTTTGAGGTTCTGTAACGCAAATGTCACTTTGAATTGAGTGAAAACGTAAGAGTTGTCGTTTTCGTCTCTTTTTTTGGTTTCCACATTGCGATTTGAAACGTCACAAACGTCAAAAACAGACGTTCACAAAAAAGTATTCGTCAAAGAAAAAAGGCAATGCAATTTAATATTAAAAAAAAATACATTTTAACAAAAAATTGTAATAAAAAAAGAATAATGATTTTTATTTTCATTTATATTTATATTTATTTTCATTTTTATTTGTAAATGTTTTTGTTTTTTTTATACAAATTATATTTTTATCACCACTTTTATTGTTTTCTAAACAAAATAAAAAATATTTTTTTCCAAACAAAAATCAGCTGTTTATATTTCATTTACAGTGTTGGGTTGCCATCTACCAACGAAAAATTAGTTATTTGTATATGAAAAAAGCTAACAAACACCGAAAACAATATCATGGCAATCTCTACTGTTTGACATAACATAAAGCTTTACGTACTCAAACGTAAGACAGACGAACGAATTATAAAATCTCTTTTCCTTACGTATTCGTTCGGGTGCCACACGTTCGTCTGAAATTATACACGTATTGTAAAAACAAGCCGTAAATCTATATATATAAAAAATAACGTTACTCACTCACTCACTGAATGATTCAACATCGCCCAGCCTATACCGCTGGAGATAGGAACTTAAAATTAAAATTGACATGGATGTCCAGCCTATAGCGTAGATGTCCGCTAAGACGGGGTTTAGGAAATTCCTACGGGGAGGGGCAATAAGGGGAAAGTCTCCCAATTGGCGGCCTGACCTGGGATAGGAAGCTGAAATTTTCAATATATGTTCTTTTGGATATGACCCAACTCCCTGGTATGGTACTTTTTGGAATTTTGTCCAGAAACGTGGTAAAATAGGGGTAATAGGATTGATTAATAAGACATAAATCAACCATTCGTCCTCAAATGCAAAAAATTTGGAAAATATCGAAAAAAAATTGGCAAAATTAAAAAAAAAATATCTTCAAAGTTTTAAAAATCCCCTAAAATTAAAAAATGCCAAAAGTAAAAATTTTGAAAATTACCAAAATTGAAAAAAAAATTTGTCAAAATTGAAAAAAACGCCAAAATAGAAAAATCTCTAATATTTGCAGAAAAAAAAAATTAAATTTGGGTGAAAAAATCTACAAAATTTAAAAAATCGACAAGATTTTGAAAAATCGACAACATTAACTTTTTTTGACATTTTTAAAATTTTTTTTTAAATTCAGAATTTCGGTTTGCTGTTATAAAAATTAAACTTTTAGTAGATGTTATTAAACATTTTAATTGAAATCAGTTTGAAATCAAACAGAAGTTTAATTGAAATTTTTTTCACAATAATTTTTGCTGAGTAGTGTAGCAAAAAGCTGCTGTCATAAAGGTTTTACACACCACGTTTTAAATCTTAACTTATTAATATATCCGCTGGCATTCTTTCGACCAAACCTTCCACATATAAAGAACCATGCTTCATTAAGAAATTTTTATCATTTTTTTTTTGTATTAAAACGCCCTCTAGTATAAAATATTGGCAACCAAAGTTGAAACTATGACAGCATATAAACCATAAACAGTCGAATATATTTTAAAAATTTAAATATTGTATAATTTTGTGAACACAAATTTATTCAAAAATATATGAAAAATTATTTTGTTTAATTTAACCGATTTTTATAAGTTTTTGAAAAAAGATAGTGCTATTTAACATTTTTTAAAATGTCAATATGGCAACCCTGGTATATATATTGTAAAGGTTTTATAGTATTTAATAAAACACTTCCATTATTTATGTTTTTAGTGAAAACGGAATAAATTTTAGAGTATTTTACACTTTGTGTATTTGAAAACTTCATCGTTCGATCGGTAAGATTTTCGAAAATTATATACAATCGACGAATTAATTTCTAGCAGAGAATTACATTTTCATATTTTTTTCATCATTTTTGATTGTCAATTTAAAAAATATAACAGACTAAGCTTTTTTATATTCTACAACTTTTGTTTTTAGTAGAAGTTAATGGCCTATTATGACCAGGTCATTGGAAATGAAGAAAATAAATAAATAAAATAATTTTGATATAATTTGTATTAAAAATAAAATAAAATTCATTATATAAAATAATTTTTGAAAAAAGTTCCATCAAAAAAGTTCAACAATAGATTTTTTTCAAATAGTTATTTGGCAATTTTTCATAATTTTTTAATTCACGTACTCAAGATGTTGAATAATTTCAATGTTTTTAAATTATCTTTTTCCAGAAAAAATTAAAAAATGCACTCAAATAAAAAAGTTAGTAAAGTCAGCAAAAAAATTGCTGAGTCAGCAAAATTTTAGTCAGGAGGGTGCTTGCAAAAAAATTGCTAATGTCAGCAAAATCTTCTGCTGGAAATCAGCGAGCTGATTTTTAGCAACAAATTAGTAGATTCAGCAAAAGTTTTGTTAGTAGATTAGAAATTAAAAAACCCTGGCTAAAAATTAATAAAATTTTTGCTGAATATTAGTAGACTAAAAAAAACTCAAAAAATTTGTAGAAAAATTATAGTTTAGTTAATTTATTTGCTGAAAATCGTAAAACATATTTTTGTGATTCTTTTTAAAATAATTTACAATACGTTACAAAATATAAAAATGTTCATACTCCCAAATTGACGATATGAATTAATGTAATATCTAAAAACAATAGAAATAATTATATAAAACATAAACGAAATTATCTTTGAACTACCTTCATCAATTATTGTCTAAATGATGCTATCTTTTAAAGGAATGCAAATGCCGAAGAGAATTATAAAAACGAAACGAAAAAATAACTAAATATAACATATACAACCCTTTTTGCAATAAGAAAAAGGAAACAGAAAAATCTACCTAAGATGTATGTCTTTGTCTTTCGCTTTAGCCTGTCTACCTGCATATTTGTTTGCAATTTGACCACACAAGATTATTAATATATATAAACATTTAGTTTACAAATACACATTTAAACTTTTATTAAATTAAAATATTTTATTTTGTCTTTTATTTAATTAATAGACAATTACTTTCACAAGCCGGTGACGACGCAACATTTAAGTTGTTTAATCCACAATTTTGTTTTATGTATTAAAAACAGATACAAAAATCTTCCATGGTTGGTTTTTTATATTATGTCTTACTAGAGTTGTACGTTTAAGTATAATTTTCCTCGTCACTACTACATCGTGACATGCCGCGACATCTAATTCATTCTGCGTATATCTTTCAGTCTGGTTGTCGTTCACACTATTGATGTGCTAATCAACACAATTTTTTTTAGCAAAATAAATTAGTAAAACATTAGTGAAATATAAGTAAAACATTAGTTCAAAACGGTAAAGTGCTGAATAAGTATAACTAAAATTTTACTTTAAAACATAATTTTAGCAAAAAATTTGCTGAAAAATAGTATACCTGATTTACAAGATGTTTTACTAACGTTTCTAATAACTTATTTTTTTTTTTGAGTGTGCGCCGAGAAAGGAACACTGTGTCAGAAATGAGTTAATGAAATAAAACCAGTTCGGAACTCATGCATTTTAAACAAATAAAGTGGTTTTGTGTGAAAACACTTTTTTTTTGTATGAGCAATAATTTTGAAACAGTAATAATGCTGAAAACATGGGAACGTAATGAAAATGGAAAATTTAAAAATAAAAACAACATAATTGAAACGGGGTTGCAAAGATTTTAGTACAACAAATGTTTGTAACTATAAAAATTATTGATTTTTAATTTTTTTTTTTAAATTATTAAATATAAATATTTTTATTCAAAACTGATTTTTTTCAATTTAAAAATTTTTCAATAAAAATGTTTAATGTATACAAAATGTATTCATAGGTACAAAAATGTTTCATTTAATTTTCGTTTTTTTAATAAAAATTTGAATTGATTACAAAAATTTTTTAATTAATTTCCATCTTTTTTCTATGACAATTTCTATACTTTATATTTTTTTTTTAGATTTAAATTTTTTTTTTTCTTAATTTTTTCCCTTCTATCATATCTTTATCTTACTTTATGTTTTGTTGTTTGATTTTCGTTACGACCAGTATTGAAATCAGTTCGTTATTATTCGTATTTGTAGGGAATTTTTATATATTGTATTCTGTATTCTACTTTATTTTTAAAAGGTTTTGGTGTGTTTCAGTTTTTTTCGTTTTCAAATTTTTTCGCTTATTTTGGTGGTGGTTTTGCTTGTTGGTTTCGAAGTTTTCTCAAAACGTTTCAGTTGTCGTACGTTGTTCATCGCTGTCGGGTAGAAGCTAATTTGTAAATTTAAACAAAAAGATGTATTAAAGTAATTTTGGAAACTACTATAATTTTACCGCATTATAGTTAATATTTAACTACAAGTTTGAAAATCGTTAAGATACTCTCTGCGCCTACTCTTAAATTGTTAATTGCACAAAATTTTTGTTTTTGCTCACAAAAAAAAAAAATCACGTGTAAAAAATGTTCCCTTTTAATACTACGTTCTCTTTATCATATTTTGTTTAAAATTATTTTTAAAATAAAACTACAACAAAAAGTGGGGTTCTTAAGAAGATACCAACCCAACAAATTAATCGACTTTACTAACTACTACTCCTGCTCTTCTACCTTCTTTCTTCTACTGTGGAAATGTGTTGTGAGCAGTGTTGCCAGGTTTCTTGATCATAAAATCGTCCAATTTTACAGAAAAAAATCGTCTTTATATTTTGAAAAATTGTGAGAAAATTTTAAAAAATCGTCAAAATTAAAAATATTTGATATACGTCCTGCTCTTCTACCTTCATTCTTTTACGGTGGAAATGTGTTGTGAGCAGTGTTGCCAGGTTTTTTGAGCATAAAATCGTCCAGTTTTACACAAAAAAACCGTCTTCATATTTTGAAAAATTGTGAAAAAATTTTAAAAAATCGTCAAAATTAAAAATATTTGTTATACGTCCTGCTCTTCTACCTTCATTCTTTTACGGTGGAAATGTGTTGTGTGCAGTGTTGCCAGGTTTCTTGAGCATAAAATCGTCCAATTTTTTAGAAAAAATCCTCAAATCATTGTCATATTTTGAAAAATTGTAAAAAATAGTCAAAATTAAAAATATTTTATATACGTCATGCTCTTATACCTTCTTTCTTTTACGGTGGAAATGTGTTATGACCAGTGTTGCCAGGTTTCTTGAGCATAAAATCGTCCAATTTTACAGAAAAAAATCGTCTTTATATTTTGAAAAATTGTGAAAAAATTTTAAAAAATCGTGGAAATGTGTTGTGAGCAGTGTTGCCTGGTTTCTTGAGCATAAAATCGTCTAATTTTTAGAATAAATCCTCAAATCATCATCATATTTTGAAAAAATTGTAAAAATAGTCAAAATTAAAAATATTTGATATACGTCCTGCTCTTATACCTTCTCTCTTTTACGGTGGAAATGTGTTGTGAGCAGTGTTGCCAGGTTTCGTCCAATTTTACAGAAAAATATCGTCTTCATATTTTGAAAAATTGTGAAAAAATTTTAAAAAATCGTCAAATTTAAAAATATTTGATATACGTCCTGCTCTTCTACCTTCTTTCTTTAGCGGTGAAAATGTGTTGTGAGCAGTGTTGCCAGGTTTATTGAGCATAGAATCGTCCAATTTTACAAAAAAAAATCGTCATCATATTTTGAACAATTTGTAAAAAATAGTCAAATTTAAAAATGTTTTATATACGTCCTGCTCTTCTACCTTCTTTCTTTAACGGTGGAAATGTGTTGTAAGCAGTGTTGCCAGGTTTCTTGAGCATAAAATCGTCCAGCTTTTTAAAAAAAATCATCAAATCGTCATCATATTTTAAAAAATCGTAAACTTGGCGGTACTCTGCCTTTTATACAAGTTTGTTATAATTTTTATTAAAAAATAAAAATTATGTTTTTTCGACCTTTAATTGTGCAATGAAAATAAAAATTATTCAAGTTCGAGGCCATACTCTATATTTCTTCATTTGGATATTGTCCTAACAAATAATCTATAGAGTTTTTTGTTTTCAAATTTATTATTTGACCCTTTCAGGAAAGTGTTGATAGATCTATTTCGGGAATTTTCTAGGTTCCCATCATCAGAACACGTTTTGAAAGCGGTAACAATCCCAACGTGTTCTGATGATGGGAACCTAGAAAATTCCCGAAATAGATCTATCAACACATTCCTGAAAGGGTCAAATAATAAATTTGAAAACAAAAAACTCAGTTTTTCAATCTAGAATATTTAGTTATTTCAAAATAAAATTTGATTCGATTTTTTATACATCGGTTTCTATCGCTCAAAACGATTAACTTATAAACTAAAAAAAAAAATTTATAATATGAATCGCAAAATATTTTGCATTGAAAATTCGATATTCATCACATGCCTGATAAATTGCAAATTTCTGAAGTTTCACTTTGGAACACATTTTCATATATATTTTTTTTTCATATAAATTTAAAATTGACTTAATATTTTATAGTTAAGAATATTCGAGCTTGAGGTCTTGAGGTTCCATGATTTGTTTCTTAATTTAAAAAATATTTTATATTTATCTAAATCTTACACTAATTAAATTTTATAAAAATATAAAAAATTCAATTTTATTAAAATGTAAACACAGAAATTAAATTAAGCTTAAACCCAAATTGAATTTAGTTTTATTCAATTCTAGTATTTTCATTTTCGCAAAATTTAATTTCACATCATATGAGCAAATATATGTTAGATTTCGATAACATATATTTATTTGCTCGTATGATGTGAAATTAAATTTTGCGAAAACGCAAATACTAGAATTTAATAAAACTAAATTCAATTAAGTTATTTGTAATAATTTTTAAAGAAATAATATAAATCCAAAATTAGATTCGGTGATTTTAAAACAAATAATTGTCAAAATATCGTCATTTTGGAATGACGATAAATCGTCAAACCTGGCAACACTAGTTGTGGCTGTATGAATAAATAATATTCGTACACGCACAAAAATCGTTGCCAAGTAATTAGGACCATTTCAACTACTAAAGCTTATTTACAAAAGTTATGCGAAAACTAGTCACATTTTACCAAGTTTTACTTGTTTAATAGTTGCTTCAGTTACTTGGCAACGTTTTTTTTTGTGTTTTGAATTAAATGTTGAAGTGTGAGTAAAAAATGCATGGATGGTAATCGATTCGGTGCGGGTATCGGTAAGAGTAATGCTATTTTCATTTATTTCGGTAACAGTATTTTGGAGTTTATTGTTTTTTTTTTTTTAAATTTCCCCGAGGATGAACTTCGGTGTAGTTCGAAATATCGGAAGAAGTAGGACAACTATTAAATATTGAAAATAAAAATTAAAATATAATAATGTGAGGTTTTATTTAAATTTTTAAATTTATAATCTAAAGCCAAACAAACGTAAAACATTTCTCAAAATTTAAAAAAAAAATCATAAACTTTTTGATCTTACAAATTTTAAAAAGCGATTTTGACTCGGATATATTTCAAATATTTCGGTAACGGTTTTTTTAGCGTTATTTTAGCGGTAACGGTATTTTTGGTAACGTTAGTTTAGGGATAACGGATTTTCAGTTATTTCGGTAATGGTATTTAAGCGTAACTTTTATTTTTGTTATTCAGATAATGTCAATGCACATCAATAATTTTAGCCCCATTAAGCCCGAATTCTAATGACTAGCTAGTTTAAGCTTTACAGCAATTATTTTTTCTGATATGATCAGGTTATTTTGGTAACGGTATTTTACGGATAATGCTATTTTTATTATTTCAGTAACGGTATTTTAGCGATAACAGCATTTTAGTTTATTTCGGTAGCGGTATTTGAATCGAATAACGGTATTGAAAAGTCATCGGTAGCCAACCTTGGCATTGAGTATATAAAATTAGAAAAATATATTTAAAAAAAAAATGTGTATTGTTTTTAAAACTTTTAGTTTTCTTTTTATTAATTCTTTTATATTTCAAAATATGTATTATAATTAGGGTGACCATTTTTTTCTGGCATGAAATGAGTATAAAACTTAAAAAAATATGGATTTTGGGATGGATTCTAAAAAACATAGCAAATTTACTATACAAAAATTCAGATTAATGGCAATTTTGACTTCAAACGTAACCCGAGTTTATGAAAGATACAAAATGGCTATACAAAATTTCCGAATCCACAATTTTTTTTTTTAAATTTCTTTAATACACTTTAAGGCCGTTTTAATATTTAATTCAAACAATTGTTTCTTTTCAAAGAATACTCAAATTTTAAGAAGTTTTTTATAAAGAAAAATCTTTAGATATAAAAAAATATGAAATCTTTTGAAAAAATATGCAATATGTTAATAAAGGGTCCGCCATCTAACTTTTTTTTTTCAACTAGTGCTTATTTCGTGAATGGTAACACTTAGCTCATGTCTGATTTGACAGATAATTAGTTTTATCCTTCCGCTGAACGAATATGGTCCGTATGTTCGTTATCTTGTGAAAAAAGTGAAAGAAACTGGCATCTTCATCGATAAACCAAAGCGTGAAAAGCCAAAAACAGTGCGTACACCCGAGAATATTGCTGCTGTGGCAGAAAGTGTGCGTGAAGCGCCATCAACATCAATTCACCGTCGTTCTCAACAATTGAACATTTCGGAGACATCATTGAGACGAATTTTGCATAAAGACCTTGGTATGACGCCATACAAAGTCCAATTGGTTCAGGAGTTCAAAAAAAAAAAAGTTATTTGGCGGACCCTTTATTTGTTGTCCTAAAAACACGCAAGGTATTAAAATATTAATACTCTTAGATTTTAAGTACTAATTTTCGAACTTATCTTCAAAAAACTCTTTGCAGCTTCCATCATATTCAATAGTTTTTAATGCTCAAAAAAAAAAAAAAAACACTGGTTCAGAATACTTTCAGTTTTAAAGAAACTCACAAGTTCTGAGAACTTTATTTAAAATTGATTTTAAAATTTATGGAAAGAAATATAATTTTCTGAAAATGTTAAAAATCAGTACAATCAGTACAAATTTTAAAAAATCAGTACAAATCAGTGCTCAATTTTTATATAAGTCCACGCGACCAAAAATCAGTACATGTACTGATTAAATCAGTACGAAGAATGGTCACCCTAATTATAATAGGATTTTTTGTGTTAAGTGGTTGTTTATTTTTTTTCTTGATAATGTGTACGAAAAAACGTTTTAGTATAATCGTAGAGGTTGCCATATTTTTTAATATTCCAGTTTTTTGTCACCGGGTGTTTTTAGGAAAAACATCTCGTTTTTCTCTAAACGTGTGTTTCGTTAGTGTTTTCAAACATTCAACTCACATAGAAAACTACATGGACCGAGTTTTTAGGATGTAGATTATCTTTAGGATGTAGATTATCTTTAAACTTAGATTAACGTAGTTTTTAAATGGAATACTGCTACTGAAATGTGGTTAATATTGTTTAATTATAATAAAGACCAAAATTATAAACAATATGAAGTATTTCCGAAATATTTTTGTTAATTAAAATGGCAATGATAGACAAAATTATTTACCGGGTTAACTAAACCAAGTTTAACTGACATCCCAAAAATCGCCATAGTGGTGTGAGCAGATTTTAACAATTAAATTATCATAGGGAATTTACACAGAATTTACACATTTAATATACTAAAAATGGGATTAACTGCTGAATCAAGCACTAAACAAACCGATTAAAATTAAAAACTGTACCTCAGTTATATAATGAAATATAATTATTTAAATTTATTTTCATCGGGATAAACATTAATTGCATTTATAGTAATTAAATGTGCTAAAATCCCAAAACTTATTTAACAAATTGTGAAAAGCAATCTGATGTAGGCGTGTCCCTATTATATTACAATTATTATTTGCTAACTATGAACATAATTACCAATATATACCAATATATATATTAGGGTGACAATGAAATATATGGGCAATTTTTTTTTGATCTAAAACTCACATGCTGAAAATTTGAGCCAAATCGGATAACTCGATCACGTGCACCTTTGAGGTCAAAGTTCAAATTTTGGGAAATTCAGTATATTCAGCTGTAATGGAGCTAAAATAATGCTTTTTATATTTGAATTATACCCAAATATGAGCGGATTACTGTGCCACATAGTCTAAAGTGTGCATGATGCAAAAATTAGGCAAATCGGATAACTCTAAGCCGTGTACCTTTGAGGTCAAATTTCAAATTTTGGGAAATTCCTTATATTTTACTATAATTGTTCTAAAAGTATCGCTTTTTTACGTATGTTGATTAAAATTGTTCCCAAAATTGATGTCTTGAGTATTTTAAAAAATATTTAGAAATATTTTCAGTAAATTTAACCCTTTTGCGATACGGAGGTCAAATTAACACTTGTTCTTGAATTTACTTGAATTTTATTAAAAAAAAAAAAAAAATTAATCAATCCTAAAACACGAAAATTGTTTTGAAATTGAAATATTAACCCTTTTTAGCTACAAAGGTCAAAACTACCCATTTTAAAAGTTTTGTTTCCGTTACGAATTAAAATAGTATAAGAACCGCCCTGTAAGTTACCAGTTAGACATCAACCCCGTAAAATATGATGTTATCTGTTAGCGCCAACCGACACAACCGCCTCAAACACCGGCAAATTTAAAGGGGCTTGCAATATTTTAGAAAAAAAGATAAGAAGAGACATTCTGTTCCTAGGTTGCAGACACCATGTATTTGAAATAATTCTAGCAGCTGTTTTCAATGAAACAAAAATATGTGCTTCGACTGGTCCAGAAGTAAGTTTATTTAAAAAATTCAAAAAGCAATGGTCAAACGTAAAAAAGGATGAATATTTGACGGGATTAACGATACCTCGAATAAAAGAAATATTAGGTGATGAATGCGCTAAAATTTTAGATTTTGCAAATAAAAAAATTAAAGAGGACTTTCCTCGTAATGACTACAAAGAGTTCCTGGAACTAATAATTATATTTCTTGGTGGAAGTCCTCCTAGTGGCATAAAATTTTTTAAACCAGGTGCTCTTCATTTAGCCAGATGGATGGCTAAGGGAATATATTGCCTTAAGATATTGATATTTCGCAATCAATTCCCAGAAATTACAGAATTGGAAATAAATGGTCTAGTTGAAGGTGCAGGCTTTATTATAAAGTGTTACGCGTTTTCCTGGTTCCATTCAGATAAAGCCGAGCAAGCTTCCTTAAACGACTTAGTATTTTTGAGAAATTTGGAAGATTATTCAAAAATAAATGTACAAATTGCAGATAGAGCCAAATCTTAAGTTTATTAATCACCTATATTACCTTAATGATGAATGTGTTGCATTCAGTTTATTCGATGATAGAATATACCTAGAAACTAAAACCTAAATGACCAAATAACGTTGACGTTAATGGAAAATGAAGAGTTGGAGGAAGGAGAAGAAATTTTAAAAAAGCTTTTAATTAAAAAAGAAAATCTTAAAACTTTTTTTGCTAGAGATAATTCATCAATTTTGATAGAACTAGTCTCTACAAGACCCAAGTACCTGGAAAGATTGTGAAGAATATAGAAAAGGAAAAGATATTATTCAAAAACTAAAGATTGTAAATGACTGCGCCGAGCGAGGTATTAAGCTTGTTGAAGATTATCATGAAAAAATCATAAAAGACGAAGAACAGCGGCAATATTTATTCAAAGTAAGATATTTTTAAACTTAACTAATTTAAATAATTATTGTGTTTCTTTTCAGGTTGCTCAAAACTATCGACAACAGTATACAAAGCATGCTAATTTACAAAATTTAAGAAATGAGTACATTTAATTAAACTTATTGCAAAAGGACATTTACTTTATTAATAGGTCTGTCTGGGAACTTTTCCAGTAGCAAATACTCAGTAAATTTTTTTGGGAGAGTAAGACCAATTTTACTCTGTCGGCTGAAAATATCTCAAAAAGTACGCAGACAGTATCCAGTGAAATCTGGCAAGAAAACAGCTGATCGGTGTGTAAACAATTGAAATAACAAAGCAAAAGAATTTTAGCATATGTGGTATTAGTCTGGTAGGGAATCTTCCAAAGAAGAGATTGATACCAAAATCTTGGATAAGCTCCTCCTACTTTCTTAGATATGTCCATCCCACACATTGTTACTTTCGCAAAATAGGCCTATTTTGAAATTAAAAATTAACCCCTTAACATTCAAACAGTAAATAAAAACAGCTGTTCAAACTAGTTGCAAAATCTTGCAAGAAGAAATTTCTCCAGCAACATTTTGCAAGTTCTCTAACTTCCAACTGTCAAAAAAATCTCTTTTTGGCTCTCTCGCTGCAAGAGATTTGGAGTACGCAGACAACATTTTGCAAGATTTTGCAACATTTTGCACAAAATGATGCAAAATATGTGTACGCAGACAGACCTAATATTAAAAACATAATTTTATTAAAATAAAACTTAAGGACTTTTGCTTCTATGTGTCCATCCCACACATAGTTACTTTCACAAAATACGGCAAAAAAGGCCTATTTTGATATTAAAAATTAACCCCTTAACCCACCCCCCCCCCCCCACAAATATGATTGTGGTATTAATCTGGTAGAGAATCTTCCAAAGAAGAGATTGATACCAAAATCTTGGATAAGCTCCTCCTACTTCCTTAGATATGTCCATCCCACACATTGTTACTTTCGCAAAATATGCCTATTTTGAAATTAAAAATTAACTCCTTAAATCCCACCCACAATTATGACTGATGCATTAATCTGCTAGAGAATCTTCCAAAGAAGAGATTGATACCATATTTTCATTTTCATTTCACAAAAATTATTTCATTCAAACAGTAAATAAAAACAGCTGTTCAAACTAGTTGCAAAATCTTGCAAGAAGAAATTTCTCCAGCAACATTTTGCAAGTTCTCTAACTTCCAACTGTCAAAAAAATCTCTTTTTTGCTCTCTCGCTGCAAGAGATTTGGAGTACGCAGTCAACATTTTGCAAGATTTTGCAACATTTTGCACAAAATGATGCAAAATATGTGTACGCAGACAGACCTTATATTAAAAACATAATTTTATTAAAATAAAACTTAAGGACTTTTGCTTCTTTACGAAAAAACATTCACATATAACTTTTTTTTTCAATATTGGTTTTGAAGTTTTGTTTTTAATGGGTCATTGTGACAACCGAAGCACAGAATTTATGTTTTACACTTAAAAAAAAATGGATTTAAGGCTAATTAAGGAAAATGGGTAATTTTGACCCCGTATCACAAAAGGGGTAAATTTACTGAAAATATTTCTGAATATTTTTTAAAATACTTAAGATATTAATTTTGGGAACAATTTTAATCAAAAGCGATAATTTTAGAACAATTATAGTAAAATATAAGGAATTTCCCAAAATTTGAAATTTGACCTCAAAGGTGCACGGCTTAGAGTTATCCGATTTGCCTAATTTTTGCATCATGCACACTTTAGACTATGTGGCACAGTAATCCGCTCAGATTTGGGTATAATTCAAATATAAAAAGCATTATGTTAGCTCCATTACAGCTGAATATACTGAATTTCCCAAAATTTGAACTTTGACCTCAAAGGTGCACGTGATCGAGTTATCCGATTTGGCTCAAATTTTCAGCATGTGAGTTTTAGACCAAGTGGCACAATAATCTGCGCGATAATCATTAAAATCGAAAGCTGATTTTTCATTGTCACCCTAATATATATATACCAATATATAACAATATATACTAAACGAGAATTTTAAAAAACTCTACGTAATTTTGTTTTTTTTTTTAATAAATAACAAAAATTAACTGTTTTCTGCAAAATTATTATATTGGTAGTTGTTTATTAAAATACTAAAAAAACTGTTTCAAACAACTGTTAAAAAATGTAGTAATTTGCTTCAGTTGCTTTTTTAATGACTGTCATAGAAGTGATTTTGTACTGTTTCACAGATAAACAACTGTAATTGCAGTTAAAACAACTACTAGTGATTACTGCACAAACAACTGTCATGTAGTAACTGTAAAATTGTTTGAGTGCATACAATTTTAACATCTTACAACAATTATATATAAATATATGAGGTTTTCAAAAATGTTCTACACTTTGAGCCAAAATATTTTCTATATTAATTTCGTCATATATTAGAACTTAAAAAGAAAACCGCGATTATTTTGGAAAACACGCATTTTTACGGGTTTTGTGATATTCAATTAGTTTTAGGGTTACTTATTTGTAGAAAATTATATTAAATACTTTTAAATTCGCAAAATAAAAATTTTATATAAGAATGCTTTTGGAGGCTATGAAACTTTTGTTTGCTCCATAAAATTTAAATTCCTTATATGCACAAATTGAAATAAATCGCTAAAATGGAAAAAAAAACACCAAACAAAATCGAGCAAATATCGCTATCGCTAATATTTGAAAAAGCCATGCAAATTAAAAAAAAAAGGCAAAATCGAAAAAAAATCGTTAAATCGTAACATTAAAAATAAAACCACATTAAAAATCGTCAAAATAGAAAAAATTACCAAAATTTAACAAAATCTTCAAAAAAAAAAAAAAAATTGTCAAATTTAAAAAATCGTCGAAATTGATTTTTTAAACTTTAACGTTTTATTTTTTCATAAGGTGTTTCACAATATTGTAAAATTTTGTGGATTTTTTTTTTTTTATATTAACGATTTTTTTAATTTTTGTGTATTTTTTACTTTTAACGATTTTTTTTTTTTAATTTCGGACAATTTGTTTTCCATTTTTGATATGTTTATTTGCAATTTTTTTTTTTTTAATTTCGGAATTTTTTCTTTTTCATCGATTTTTCTAAATTTTGGTTACTTTTTAATTTTGACGATTTTTTCAATTTTGGAGTTTTAATTTTTTTTTTAATATTAGCAATAGATAATACAGATTTTTCTTGCTATTTTTTGTCTACAAATATATAGCAAAAGGTTTTGCTTATTTTAGCAGAGTAAATTGCTATTTTCAATTAACTAAAATTTAACTCAAATATAAGGTCCATTTTTCATTCTAATGATTGTAACTTGTGAACAAGATTTTAATTTATTTTGTATTCACTAGTTTTCTTATAGTCTCAACACCTTTAACCAAAACACGGGACCGCAAAGCGTCTGATACTCTTTGAAAATGATTATCCGAAGGCAATTATATCCTCACAATAAAGTACCAATAAAAAAACCTGATGATTCTGGCATTGAAATGAGACCAATCTATAAGAAAGTTCAACCAGGCTCCGTTAGTAAACTGTTAAATACAGCAGCCTCTGGTACCAGTATAGTTCGAGATGTTGAAACCCTTCTAACACCCATTCATGAGCTGCATCATCGTGATGAAATGAATTACACACGCGAACAGCGTGAACAAGCTTCAAAAGAACGTACCGAACGTAATCTCTGGCGTAATGATGAAGTTATGGAAATGTTGCACACGATGCAACAAGTCAAAGCTTTGGATAAACTAAATGATAAAACCGTTAAAAGTGAAAATGTCTTTAAAGATGTTGAGGTTATTATGCATAAGAATGGTTTTGTGAAAAAATCGCATGTACAAATATGGACCAAGTGGAAATTTTTAAAAAGTACTTATATGACATCCAGACGTAATCGTGTTATGCCACGTATTATACCACCACAAGTCTATGAAGTGATACATCAAATGATAACAACTAATCAAAATCAGGGCTACAATGATAATGGTAATTCGACAAATGGTTCTATTGATGGTGATACATCAAGTCTTAATGGTGGTATGGTTATAAGTGGGATAGACGGAGGTCACCCGGATGCGGAAGCGAATGGCGAAGATGATGATAGCTTTGGTATGGCACATCCTATATTTGGTTTTCGTTTGGGTTTAGTTAAATCAGAACCACATGATACAGGTAAGGAAAACAAATTATTTTACACTTTTTTAAAATCTAATAAATTTCCAATGTAAATAACTCCTTTTGAAAAAAATTCTCAGCAGAGCCTTAAAATCGTTTAGTCTAAAGAGATATGAAACTTTAAGTGGTTTAAACTTTTTCCACATTTTTATTTCACTGTTCGATAGTTTGAAATTTTTCCTATCTGCACTTAAAATTTTAGCGAAGAATGCGCGAAAATAAAAAAGTTGCAGCTCGTTAAACAAACTCCTTAAAAGTTTCAGTTTGTAAATTTGTCTACATATGTTATGAATTTTAAAATTGAAGTATTGTTTTATGTTGGTAATTTTTACTGTCTTTTGCAGTTGTTTTTTAAATTGTTGTCGTTTTTTTTTTAAGTTAAAAATTACTGCAATATTGTTAATTTTTATGAAAATTACAGTTATCGTATTTTAAAAAACACTTGTAGTGGTTCCACCTGCATTTTTTAGTCATTTCTGCTGACATAATTCACTGAATGTAAGTTTGACCATAAATCTGTCCCATTAACCCTTTAACGTTAAAATAACACTGTACTAAAATACATTAAAAATTTGTCCTGTGGCGATGTGTCAACTTAAACGCAAAGTTGTTTACACTGAACGTAAAAAACATACGTCAATCTGGTAACGTTGTGAAATAGAGACGGAGGAGATTAGAAAAAATAAACAAAAACTCTAAAAATAGAATATTTGTGTTTGTTAGTGTTGGTCACTTCTGAGTATAATATACAATAACAGAAAAGCTAATAGGAAAGAAAACTCCAATTTAACTACATTATATTCTAGGCCAAACTTGGGTGTGATCGCTAGTGTCCGACAGAATAGTTCGGTCAGAAAATGCATTTGGTCGATATTCAGTGTTTTAAAGGATTATGGACTAATTTAGCGAATGGAAAAATGTTTATTGGGCTGATAAGATGCGATTTTGAGTGTCAAATTTAAAGAAAAGTCCGTAGTTAAGCAATGAGTTCACTGTTCGGTCTCCGAAAGTTCGGCCAAATCGAAACTTAGGCTTTTTCCTTAAATTTGAGACACAAAATCGAATTAAATCGCCTTAACAAACATGTTTCCAATATCAAAATTTACAAAATATAGTTTTTCGGCCGAACTGTTCGGTCTTACACTAGTGATCGCTAAACGGTCATGACTTGTTATTGTTACGTTTGTAATATAAGAAGAGCGCAGGTTTGATGCGCAGCCGCAGGTTGTTGAAAAAAATTATCATATAGAGACAATCTGACAATTATAAGACACAAATAATAATACAATTTAAATAGAAAATCACTGATGACGCCTGTCCAGAAAAAGGCAGAAAGTAGTTAGTCTGATTTAAGGTTTAATAAAGTAAGGTTTAATAAAGTAATGAAATTTTTCAGTGAATTAATGAATCTTTCAATCACAAAATTAACGAAAATTTTCTTTACAGTTTTATTAGTTTTTGTTTTTATATACATCGAGATTATTTTTATGTTGTTTTTAGTTTATAAAGAGCTTTTAACCTCCGTATATTTACAAAAATAAAGCAAATTAAACATATTAGCTAGGTTGGTACTAGTATTTCGATCTGGCCAAAGATCTCATCAGAACACGAAGTTTTAGAAACGCTAGAGCCCCCAGAATAGGCAGAACTTTAACTAAAAACCTATTAATCATCAATTTTGCTCCATTTTTGTCTTCTTAGTAATCAAACACGTGCCTAGGGACTTTTCCTAACAAGCATCATGATGTTACTAAACTTTGAAGACCAAAAATGTATTATTTACATAAAAAAAATTTTGCCTTTACTCTGGCTTAAGTAATATTTTCTTTCTTAAATTAAATGAAAGCCTTCATACTTTTTATGAAACTAGTTTTCAAATAAAAATTCTTCATTGATAGTATGAAACTTTTAATAAATAACATGATATGTTTCATACAATATTATGAAAACTTGAATTAACTTAATGAAAGGTTTCAACTGAAGAATTCCGCAAATTTATTAATTTTATGCCAAATTCATTAATATCATGCAGATAATTCTCTGAGTGTAGAATACAATCCAAAAGAATTAAAAAGAATATTTTTTTAAGGTTTCCAAAAGTCTAATTAACCTTTATAAAGTAGATTTAAGTCTAGTTCCATTTCCCGGTTAAAAGTCAACATACATGCATCTAATTATGAACATGTATGAACCCATTCATGCTCATATATGAAGTGATTCGAGGTTATACATGTCCATTAGGATGATAACTTTTTTTGGACAACATTCTCCCCAGGGGTTTTCTAATGGCAAATATTGTATTAATGATAAAAAAAACTATTTCAGTTCAATTTGATAAAAAAAAAAACTTACGCACCGACAGCGATTTCTAAAATGCCTTTAATATATTAATAATATTAGAAAACAGATTTTTTTTATATAAAAAACTGCAAAAAAACAGCGGAAATTAAAAGCAAATTTGGAAGAAAACTATTCCATTGACTCGAAAACGAACTTTACTATTGAAATCAGCATGCCCTAATTATATAGATGTGATGGTCAGACATTGGGCATCAAAAAAGTTTTTTTTTTTTAACTTTGTTTGATTCAAAACTTTAACGCGTTTGGTGCGTAACCTTTTTTTACGATAGCGAAAAACTAAAAACGCAGTTCTAAATATTTGTCCATGCCCTACACGATTTTGTCTGTGGAGATATTTGCAAAAAATGGAAAGTTATTACCCTAATGTCCATATACCACCATAAACCACCATAACGGATTCATATATGTTCAAAAGAGTTCATATGTGATCATATCTGTAAATATTAATTCAATTTACGTTAATGCACACATATGGCCATGTATGAAAATGTATAGACATGTATGATTATATATGTAAATATTACGTCAATTTTCGTTAATGTACACAGATGATCATATATGATTGCTCATATGAACATACAAGAATGCTTTATGAACACATATGAATCATGTATGCATGGATGTGGACATGTATGAAGCATGTGTATTCATTAGGGCGGGTCGATTTAAAAATCGCTCAACGTTCAAGGAAAATCGTATTCTAGGGATCAAAATAAGAAACTTTGCCGAAGGAACCATACCTCTAAAACGAATTCTGATGTCCCGACTTTTGACCCGTAGGGTCAAATTTTGAAAAAGCCCACTTTGATATTTCAGAAAGTAGGAGGAATCTCTCCAAGATTATGGGAGCTACTTCTTCTCCGGGAGACGCGCTAGCAGATTAATGCATAAATCATCATTCTAGGTGACCGTTAAGGGGTTAAAGTTTAAGTTGAAAGAGAGCCTTTTTAACCGTGTTTTTATAGCAAAATGGACAAATCTCGGGATTGAGATATTTTAGAAAGTAGGAGGAGTCTTTCCAAGATTAGGGTCTCTATTTCTTCTCCGGAAGACGCTCTAGCTGATGCATGTATAAATTATATTCGATTGGAGTTGGATTCGATTGGGGCACTATAAATGGGTCAAAGTGGAATTTTTCAAAAGTCGGGACATCAGAATTCGTTTTAGGGGTATGGTTCCTTCGGCAAAGTTTCTTATTTTGATCCCTAGAATACGATTTTCCTTGGACGTTGAGCGATTTTTTGCCTCCTTACAAATCGACCCGGCCTAGTATTCATGTATGGATCCATATATGTCGATTTTTAACAGTTTAGTCAAAACTACATTCAGGCAGGCAGAAATGACTAGAAATTAAAGTTAAAACAACTACACTCATAATAATCTATAGGTAAAATACACGAAAACCGTTGTTCATTTTACGAAAGTTTTGGTTATTTTGACATTACGAAAAAATTTGTAGAATATACAAATCACATTTCGTAAAGTTTTGTGAAAACTTTTTTTAAATAAAAATGTGGTGCATACCTTACGGGTTTATTTTAAAATTAAAAAAAAAAAAAATGTAATGGTGCCACACCAGAATCGAATTCACGATTTCAGTGACGTCCTGCTGTGTTGAAGTAGACCCCTCTACCATTTGCACCAAAGTAGCTGATGCAATACAACAAACTAAAAAGGAACTTAAGTCGAAAATATTATGAAATTTTTATGAAAACTAGAAAAATATGCTACAAATATTTAATAAAAAATGTAAAATGGCTATCAAATATTTTTATTATGTTTATGGAACTAAATAAAATAATATAATTTTTTTATAAATATATCAAATAATATATTAAAAAACAAAATAAAAAAAATAATAAAATAATAATAATAAAAAACTTAAATAACAATTTCAAATTAATTGCATTTTATTATTAAATATTTTATCTTTTTAAATATTTGTTTTATTGAATTTCATACTAAACCCGGCAAATAAAGTGGAAGTAGTGTTTTCGGGTCCTCTTTAACTTGTTTTAGGATCCTCTTTATTAAACAAAATACAAAATATCCATTTATATCAAAACACAAAAATAGTAATAATGAAATAAAAAAATAAAACATAGAAATTTTAAAAACATTAATAAACAAAAAAATATAAAAACTAAAAAAAAAAAAAAAAAATTGTCCTGGCCAGGAGTTGAACTCGCAACCTTCTGATTGCAAATCCGACCTCTAACCACAACATCCATATGTAATATTTGTAACATTACAAATTTTTGTACAATGTACTAAAAAATATTACGAAATCATGTTTGTATTTTTTACGAAATTTGTAAATTTATATAATTTGTTTTATACAAAAGTTTTGTAATATAAACAAAATGTTTGTACATTCTACGAAAAAAAATTTACGAAAAATATATTTGTATTTTTAAGCATGGATTATTATGAGTGTACAAATGTTATAAAGAAGACAACAACTAAATGTTTCATAACAAATTCTAATTAAAAAACCAACTGCTAAAAAACGGCCAAAATGACCAACATAAAACAATTACTTGTTTGTAAAATAAACTCAAATGTTTTTGAGTTGAATTATCTAAGAGAATTGTCTGCATTATATTAATGCATTTTTGCATAGACTCAATGAATTTGGACTAGAACTCTTTCATTGATACTTTTTATTAAACGAATGCAAGTTTTTATAAAATTTTATGAACATTATTTCATTCACTCAATGAAAAAGTTTCAATAAAGAACTAGTTTCATAAAAAGTAGGAAGCTTTTCATTAATTTCAATTAATAAAAAGCCTCAGATTTTAAAGGGGTTTAGTTTTAAATATTTTCAGGATTCAAATTGTTCTTAAAGCAAAAAAATCTAAAAGAGTTTTTACTTGGAGATGGAAATTTTAATATTTACTAAAACCTCTCCGTATTATTTTTTAGGCTACGAACCTATTAAAAATATTGGTTCTGATAATGATCCACTAGAAGAACAAGTAAAGGAGGAAGATAATAATGCAGACGATAAAACCAATCAAACAGAATCACCGCCACAATTACCACCACGTGGTCGTGGAAGACCACCAAAACATCCTCCAGCAGCAACATCAACACCTAATGCTACAACATCACCAGCAAGAAACATACAAATGCCTCCCCTAAGAGTAGCACCATTTGCTAATGCAATACACTCGGCAAATGCTTTAGCCGTAAATAGACCGCCACCGCCACTAACAATGCCGCCAACGCCCAGAATACACATAGCAAGTTTATCAAGTTTAAAAGAACCGGAACATATTAAAGGTATGCGTAAGATATTGCCAAAACCAACAGCCCCTACACCAGCACCACAGCAAACGCCCATTGTACAGTCGTTACGATTAGCCAAAGAGATAACAGCACAAACAAGATCATCCTCTAATAATTCACCAAGTTATCCTAAAATGAAACAAATACCAATGCGTAAGACACCATATTCATTAAGACCAGATCGTGCTATACCCGATTTAGAAGGTTCCCCATCACCACCACCTCCAGCTGTAGAAAGGCAATCAGCGAAGAAATTCGAAGATGTTCCAACCACTAAACATTTGACAATGCAAAATAGTAATACTAGTAATTTTCAAAATAACATCAATCGCAAAAGACATTTTGATTGGCTGCAAGAAACTTCATTGCCCAACAAAAAAGCCAAATACGACAATAATATGGATGACGAAGAGCATCATGATACGTCCAAATCCAAAAATGAAGAAGATGGTAAACATTATGGCAAAGTATTGCAAAATGTTATAATCGATTTAAGTTCTTCTTTGCGTAAAATGCAAACCCAAATGATGCGTGATTTCTTTAATAAACAAAATGAATTATTACAAAAGGAACATGAATTTCAACTACAGCAAGATCGTATGATAATGAGAGCTTTTCAGCAACAAACTCAGGAAATAATGAGTTCCGTTAAACAACTAGTGGGTACTATAAACAACAATAAGAATGAAACTGCCTCAAAACAGGCCAAACCTAATGGAAAGTATAGAATTTTAACCAAGTCGAAATCCTCTAGAGAATTACATGAAGAAATGGAAGATAATTATGAAGATCAACAGGAAGAAGAAGAGGTACAAGAACAACAACAAATGGAACAAGAAGATGAAATCTACACGGATGGCGAAGAACAGCAAGAAGAAAATGAACAAGAAGAAAATGATCAGGAAGAAAATGATCAAGAAGAAAATGATCAAGAAGAAAATGATCAGGAAGAACAAGGTCAGGAAGAACATGATCAAGAAGAACATGATCATGAAGAACATGATCAAATAGAAAATGGCGATGATGAAGAAAACGATCAACAGGAAGAACAAGAAGATGATGATGCTAATTTAGCTGTTAATAATGACGACGATGAAGATTCTGATGATCCTCAGCAAGATCCCATACAAATGGTATCCAGTGAATTAACAGAAGATTAATTTATTTTGTTTTTAAGTATTTAAGTTGTTTAAGTTTAAGATTTCAAAGATTTTACATTCCATCACATTTTTGCATATATTTTTTAACGTTTTTTTTTTTTTTGTTAAAGAAATATGTATATGTTTGTATTTACATTCCTAATTAATTGAAAACTTTTAAAGTTTTCTATTCAATATTGCTTAAAAGACTACATTAAATTTACGCTTTAATATTATTAGCAAATGTATTTCAGCAAAATTAACAATTGTTTTTAATCTGAAATTGAATTTCATAATTTATTTCTGCAATACAATTGATAATTCTGGAAAGTAGTTGTAAAATTTTAAAATATGTTTTAGAAGTTTTTAAAGTACAATTCATTATTCCTTAAATATAAGAAATAATTTCTAAAATCCTATAGTTTACCTTTAAGATGTATATTTTGTACTTTTATTTTTTTGATTTCTTTTTATTAAATGATATATTTAATAAAACTGAACTCATGTTTCCTATATCGTTTTTTAATTTTCGTATTTATTTTGTTATATCCCTGCAGGAAGCTTGGGGTCAAGTGTCTCCAAGTCTCCACTTTTGTCTACTATTTTGTTGACATTGTCAACTAAGCGTCTACACTTTTTACTTTATTAACTCACGAGTAAATTTTTGGTTCCAATGTCTACATATGGTCCCATTAGAACTAATTAGTCACTAGTGAATCTATGGTTCTTATGTCTACATGTGGTCCCATAAGAACTAACGAGTCACTAGTGAATCTTTGGTCCAATGTCTGCATATGGTCCCATAAGAACTACCTAGTCACTAGTAAATTTATGTTTCTAATGTCTACATATGGTGCCATAAGAACTACCTAGTCACTAGTGAATCTTTGGTTCCAATGTCTACATATGGTCCCATAAGAACTACCTATTCACTACCTAGTCAATAGTTCTAATGTCACTAGTGATTTTCAATGACACGTACATGTTAAATGTCTATAGCAAATTACATTGCCTGGGGAATATTTGGTTAGTAGTACTGGTGACACAGTCAATAGTGAAGCAATACTTTTTCACTGTTGACATTTCCTGCAGGGATTTAGGACTGGTAACAATATAAAATATTTGCATTCATTCATGCAAAGCTGTTGATGTTCATAAAACGTATGCCCTTACCTAATAACTAGTGTCCGACCGAACAGTTCGGCCAGAAAATGCATTTGGTATTTTAAAGCATTATGGACAAATTTTGAGGATGGAAAAATGTTTATTGGGCTGATTAGATGCTATTTTGAGTGTCAAATTTAAAGAAAAGTCTGTAGTTAAGCAGTGAATTCACTGTTCGGCCTCAGAATGTTCGGCCAAATTGAAAATAGTTCGGCGGCCGAACTTTTAACTTTATAGCTAAACGTCGGCTTTTCTCTTAAATTTTATACATAAAATCGAATTAAATCGGCTCAACAAACATGTTTCCAATGCCAAAATTTGTCATCATTGCCTCTAGATATCAAAAAACCGACAAAATATAGTTTTTTGGCCGAACTGTTCGATTGGACAGTTTTGCCATGTAACTTTTAATGGCATTGTTTTATAATGGCAAAAAAGCAATTATTACTCCAGAGTCATTTCAAAAATATGGATATCGTTGAAAGTAAACACATCAATATTTAATGATGCAGTTCGCGTTGAATAGCGGCTCAGGTTCAATATATTTACCAAAACTGAGATATATATCTCATGTTGAAACTGCTAAAACTTTTTAAGTTTTTATACGATTTTTACAAAACTTATCTCGTATGAAAGATTGGATCTTTTCAGAATTTCTGGATTTTTTCATAAATTCTCCTAATTTTAAATTTTTTTTTGTATTTATTTATTTCTGAAATTCAATTACGTTTTATACAGTTTTTATTTCCTTTTTTTAAATTTTCAATAAAAAAGCTTAAAATTTTCATATTAGCAGCATATTTTTTATTTCATAATCTCGATTTTTCTACGTGTTTGTTATAAACGTAAAAATTAGTGTGAAAATTCCAAAAAATTAGTTGATTATCGCCCATGTCCCTACTTCAGAACGTTTTGCAATTAGAACGAATTTGTGAAATCACACGAAATTTAAATTTGGTGTTCTCTAAATCCTAAAAGCTTTCGAAAACTCGAATTTTTTTCGAAATTATTATCGAAGTGCCAAAAACATATGGTTTTATGGAAAATAAAAAGCATATGGAAAGTAAAGTGCTTTTAAGAAAGTCTTCTAACATTAAGTGTGTTCAATTACTTTCCCAGTAAAGTCCAATAAAAATTACTCAGTAACAAAATTACAGAGAGTAAGACAAATTTACAAAAAAGTAAACGAACGGAAAATTTGTAAGAATTGGTAAAATATATAAAACAGCTGATTTAAATACCAAATATTAAAAAAAATCAACTGGTCGTTATGGAAAAGATAAAAGTTAACCCTCTAACGCCTGACGATGACATTTGTTATCGTTTATAAAATTGAACCCAAATGCTTCGAATAAGTGTTTTATACTTAGAAATTGATATAGTTCGATATAAAAGTGAATTAGCTAAAAGTTTTGCGAAGAAACTGTTCGTATTCAGTGCACTGTTAAAACGCGAGAAAGCTTTAAAGTTCAAATTTTGTAAAAATTCAAAAAATAATTATTTTTTAATTAACTGAGATTTCCAACAACTAAAACACTTATTTAAGTTGATTTAAAACTCTTGAAAATTAAGTATAAGTAAGATTGAAGTATTACCTTTAATAATCAGTCCTTATTTTTCTTCAAGGACGAACAGGATTTTATCAGGATATCTCTAAATTACATTGTCTTAACGTATAAAGTAATGGACGGATCGTTTTGAAATTTGGTATAGAGAAGACAATCAGTAATAGTAGCAAAAGTATAAAGTTTGAACAAAAAATATTGAAGTTAAGATACTTTTTCGCCCTATTTCGCATTTTGCAAAAAGCGAAAATCGCCATATCTTCTTAAAAAGAAGCACAAAAAAGTTTATTTTCGGATTGTGGTTATGTCTTGGTAAGAGAAATAATTTTTGGTACAAACTTTTGTTTTACTTGCATTAGTTTTCGAGATAAATTTTAAGTTATTTTTGCTCATATCGCCGAAAGTAGTCAGCGAAAAACATTTTTTTAAGAGAAATTATTATTTTTTTTTTGGTATAAATTTCATTGCAAAACAAAATTCGGGCATTAGAGGGTTAATTGAAATTGTCGACCAGAAATACTTTAGAATGTTTTTTAACTTCTTCCATAGTTAATTATTTAATATTTTTCACTTAAAATCCATAAACAATTATAATTTAATTGGGGATTTTTGAATTTTATTCATCGTCTTCTTAGACAGTGTGCAATTGATACTATAATTAATATGCACATATTTTCAATTGTTTGAGATAGGCGTGGTAGAGAAGATTAGGCATACTTTTCTAAAAATCATAACTACATTGTAAATTTTTATTGAATTAGACTGCGCAGTTTCTGGTAACACAACCTTCATCAGTAATCCTTTTGACAATACTGTAATTATTTGTTATGGTTTTTATTGTTTGATTTCATCTATATGAAATTTTTATTTATTAAATGCAATCCTGACCGTGGCTTAAACCTGCTTTCATTTGCCACATGCACTTCGCACTACACTTTAGACAGGCGTTTTATCCGCTTGAGCTAAAGTCAGGTCGATTTTTATAATAATTTCATATTTGTTTTTGTTTACTAAAAATACAAGCATATTTTTTTCAATCATATGTTTTTTTCTTCTTACATATTCTTAGACTAGGTTCACACACGGCAATTATAATTGCGCAATTCTTGAGTTTATAGAAGAGGGAGGGAAAGAGAATGATAGGGGGTACAGAATTGCCCGTGCTCCAATTCCGTTTTGTTTTGTCATTCGCAATTTTCAATACTGCAGGTTGATATACGAAAATTGCTGAAACAAACTTTTCCTGTGTGAACACAAGAGCAAGTTCAAAGGAGAATTGAAGAAGAATTGGGCAATTATAATTGCCGTGTGTGAACCAGGAATTACATTGAAAAATTTATCCAGTAAAAACTTGTAAGCTTTTTTTTATCAACCTGTCACTTTACTCTCTCTGCTTACTATTTTTTACTGAGTATTTGTGTAAACGAACACCTTCCAGTAAAAACTTTTACAAATTTTTGCGTAAGCGAACAAACTTATTGCTGTCAATTTGTTTGAGTGCTTTCTAGAATATCAAAACAAAAAAATGTTTTTTTTAAATATCAAAACAAAAAAATGTTTTAGAGTATAAACAATACAACCAAAAATACAATAAAATCAGAAATAAGTAAAAAATGTTCTAAATTTTTAATATTGAGCACCATTTTTGACTCTAAATTGTAATTTATTAGCAAAAAAAAGGGCATTCGTTTTACTTTCGACCAGGCTTTTTTACACGAATTAAAACGAATAAAAAATAGGGAAAAACGTTCTGATGTAAACACCGAAAAATTATAAAATTTTCACTTTCGCTCTGATTTAAAAGCCGTAACAGGGGTGTATATAAAAAGTTTGCTATTAATTATGTTCGTTATAAACGTATTGTTTTTTATGAAATATTTTAGTAAATGCGTTGGGACCAGAAAAATGTTTCGTTATATAAAAAAAAGTTTTAGCTGGTGTTCTTTATATCCTAACTCCACTGAACATCATAAACTTAAAAGGAATTGGCCTCAGTTTTTGGAAAATTTATGTCAGACATTCACAATTATATTTGAGTATTGCGTGAACTGAGTTTCTTAGTAAACAGCACCTTTGAGTCAAAAGGGCATTTTTAAATTTTTAAACGCAAAAAATTTGATGAACTTTTAAAAATGTTTTCGAAAATCAATTATTTTGTTTCTCATTTTTTTTTTATAAAAAACATGGCTTGAGAAACTAATACTGCAGCGTTTTTTTTTTTTTTTTGTCTAACACATTTCGCTTTGTGACAACTAAAGCGCTGTATCAATTCCGCCAAAACGTACATAAAGTAAAATATTTTAATTAGCTTAAGGGGGGACATGACATTGGCCGTTTTTTGAAATCGACTTTTTTTATAATTTTGTATTTCAGTAAATATTCTTAAGATTCTAATTTCATGGAAAAATTCCTACGGGTTCAAAAGTTAGAGCCGGATTAGTGAGAGCGCATTTTTAATTTTTAACCTTTTTTTCATTGTTCACAAACTTTGAACGCGTTTATCTCGAAACCATGTTTTTCGTACTGGTTGCGGCACTAGCGGGTTCATTTTTTTAAGGAATTTTTTTTTGTATTTTTTTAACTTGATTCGCTATCGTATGACACGAGCTTTTTTTATATTTTTTTCGATTTTTTATGAATTTTTAAAGTCAATATTTTTTTCGAAAAAACACTTTTAAATTTGGAACATCACCAAAAATTTAAAAAAAGCTCGTGTCATACGATAACCAATTTTGTTAAGATATAAAAAAGTAATTTTTTTTTCCAGATCGGACAATTTTTGCGACTCCCAGCGCTGCAACCACGAGGCCCCGTCTTTTTCTCTGCCGCCAGTTTGGAGCTCTATAAAACCATGTTGGAGTGAAAAATATATTTTTTTTAATTTTTTTTCTTGTAATTTGTTCAATTCTCTACAATAATAAAAAAAAATTAGAAAAATTTTTGTTTTTGACTGAGTTATGAATTTTTAAAAAAAGGTATATTTTCTCTGCCGCGAATGTAATGTCCCCCGTTAATACTAAAATCGAAAAGGTATCAAAATCTCATAACCTCAAAGCATTCTTATATAAAGGGTTTAATTTTGCGAATTTTAAAGTATGTAATTTAAACCTGCTAATAATTAACCCTAGACCTAATTAAATATCATAAAACTGGCAAAAAAAAATATTCGTGTTTGCCAAAATAATCGCGGTTTTCTTTTGAAGTTATAATATGTGACAGAAAAGTTTTTGAGTGTATTTTTATATTTTTGGTGCTGTAATTTATATTTTGACATGTGGTAAGTGCAATGAAATCTATAAACTCATGTAATTTTAATTAAATCCAAACAAAAACTGTAACTTTAATATTTTTAATTTGATTTAAACTTAAAATCGCCATAATCTTTGAGCCCTTCCAGATAAATGTTTAAGGGGGGCATGACATTGGCCGTTTTTTGAAATCGACTTTTTTATAATTTTGTATTTTAGTAAATATTCTTAAGATTCTAAGAAAAAAATTTCATGGAAAAATTCCTACGGGTTCAAAAGTTACAGCCGGATTAGTGAGAGCGCATTTTTAATTTTCGTGCTACCTACGTACGGCGGCTGGTATATACTTGTTTTACACGCTACCTGACTTTTGGTGGTTGTTATTTCGTACCTACTTGAAGGGTGGGTTTTTTTTGTTTTTGAATTTCTTGAAAAAAAGGCATCTTTATACCTCATATAGTGGAATTTTTATTTTCTATGCTCAGTTATTTGGCATCTTTTGCAGTTATTTGACTTCATCGTGTTTTTTTTGTGAAAAATATTGAAAAAATGAAGCGTCGTTCTTTAGATCGAAAAGGCAAAAGAGGTTTTTTACACAAAATCATTACACCAAGAAAACCTTTTTCAACAGATGAAATGAAATCTGAGGTGGAGTTCACTAGTACATCTGCTAAGAAACTTCATGGAGCATCAGTGGATGTTGGTTGTGATGAAACACAAAAGAAGCCCGAATTGATAAACGATTGCAAAAAACTTTAAGAAACAGCACAACACTAGATAACGAAGGCATACAGTACGAAGCAGGCATGGCAAATTGAAGGTAACCTTTTTTTTCTTTGTTCACAAACTTTGAACGCGTTTATTTTGAAACCATGGTTTTCGTACTGGTTGCGGCACTAGCGGGTTAATTTTTGGACGAAATTTTTTTTTTTGTATTTTTTTAAACTTGATTCTCTATAGTATGACACGAGCTTTTTTTTAAATTTTTTTTTCGATTTTTTATGAATTTTTAAAGTCAATATTTTTTTCGAAAAAACACACTTTTAAATTTGGAACATCACCAAAAGTTGAAAAAAAAATTTTAAAAAAAGCTCGTGACATACGATAACTAATTTTGTTAAGATTTAAAAAAGTCATTTTTTCCAGATCGGACAATTTTTGCGACTCCCAGCGCTGCAACCACGAGGCCCCTTTTTTCTCTGCCGCCAGTTTCGAGCTCTATAAAACCATGTTGGAGTGAAAAATATATTTTTTTGTTTTTTTTTTCTTGTAATTTGTTCAATTCTCTACAATAATAAAAATTTTGGAAAAATGTTTGTTTTTGACTGAGTTATGAATTTTTAAAAAAGGTCTGTTTTCTCTGCCGCAAATGTAATGTAAGGGGGAATGGATTTAGTATGCTTTAACATATGCTAATAGGCACACAAAAGGATATTCAATAAAAAAAAATTTAAAATATTTTGCCTCGAAGTGAAGAAAATTTTTGAAATTCCTCAATTTAAAAAACATAAATTTAAATTTAGAAAACATCAATTTAAATTTAGATATTGTTTATGAAATTCAAGAATTAGAAATTGAAATTACAAAACTATTATTTTAATTTAGAAAATGTCAATTTATTTATTTATTTATTTATTATCGTATTAACTTAAAATTAAAATTATAAGCTAATAAGGAGAAAGAGCAATAGCATCAAGGCCTTCGGCTCGCAAAAAAACTATACAAATAATACATAATGTTTTCCAAAACAAAAATAGACTTCAATAATAATAATATTCGTAACAATAATAATAACAAAGGAAAAATAATATATTTTATCACCTAAATAATACTTCATGTATTTAACAATATAATAACTTAGGTATACATTGACAAAATTCGTCTTTGTAATATATGGGATAATAAACTTTTAAAAATAAAATTTTTGAATTAAGTTGTAAATGTTAATATTTTTTAGAAAGTGAATAATTTTTCTCATGTTGTCTAATGAATTGTTGTATAGATAGGTTTTGGGATCTGAGTTATGAAAAATTTGCTGACGGTGATATAATAGTTAGATGTTTTCTGAGAGAAAGGCTATCAGCAAATTGATGGTCTACGTCAGGGGTGCCCAAGGCCTATGCGCTTGGTACTCATTTGTTTTTGTAAAAACACTTAGCTATAGGCTGTGTGTTTTAATACACATATAGAGCGCTCAGCACTATCAATACGAAATACACAAACAACTTTGTCTTATTAGTTTTTTGTCGTTCTTCACTGTATACACGCAAGCGAAAAGCAACAACACTTTCGTATGCTTTGCTGGTAAACATTGAAATATTTTTTTCTTTTTTCTTTGTATGTATTGGTTTTTACAACAAAAAAAAATTATTGAATAAAAATTAGTTTTTCTTTAAATGTATTGGTGTTTGCTCTTCCATAAGGAACTTTTGCGCACTCCTGGTCTACGTAGAGTAGAGCATCGGTTGTTGACTTTCCTCTTCTGAACCAATTCTGATGGATATTTAATAGTTTGTTTTTGTCCAAAAACCACCATAGCCTATTTGCAATTATCTTGTCGAGTCCGTTAGCAATACATGGGTTTGCTAAAATAATGAATACATTATAAATTAACAAATTGCGGGTTGTTGTGTGATTGTACAATAATATATGGAAACATATGCAGAAGACAATAAATGATATATAATATGGATAAGGTTATATAAGTGTATACATTTAAAATTCTCTTGATAGCTAGAATTTTTATAATGGGAAGTATTGTATGGTGTTATAACGTAAAAAATTTTCAAATGATCTACATTTTGCTAGATGCCCATAATGTAAACAATTTTTGCATCTTAGCGGTAGAGGTATATATGGCCTAATTTTAGCCCGTTCATACCCAATCTTTAATTCCGGTGGTAGGGTAGTAGTCCCAAAAGATAGAATTATCAGTCCAGTTTCCTCCAAGTTCTCGTCGACCTTTTTCTTAATTTTTTCTACCTTGTATACGTTTTGTTCATTAAGGATTTGGTCTTCTTCTACACCACGCAAATCGTTGGAGTATATAACACCTTTAACGTAATTTAAAGAAT
Organism: Delia radicum; assembly: GCA_021234595.1. Taxonomy (NCBI): domain Eukaryota; kingdom Metazoa; phylum Arthropoda; class Insecta; order Diptera; family Anthomyiidae; genus Delia; species Delia radicum. The sequence continues at coordinate 73,797,054 of CM037851.1, read as the reverse complement.
TTTGAAAGGATATGTCTACCTCTACTTCATTTTTAATGTTTTTAAGATGTATTCACTTGTTTGCCTGATGTAGACTTTTGGTTTGTACTAGAATTGTCCCGTTTCTCAACTTTTTGCATTCAGCAACCTCGCCACCACAAGTACTGGCGACCACCTTTTTAATTAAAAACGGGGACACCTTCAAAAGGGAATCATCACTTTCGGTTCTTGATATGACCAGGAATTTGGGTCCAGGTGTTGATATAGTAATCTTCCTCGATTTGTCATAGATTATATTAGAGGAAATAACTCCGTCCCTGGCTGTAGATTCTCCCATGGTAGAATACAAAAATCTTTTGTTGATAGAATAAGAAATTCAATGATATGTATATTTCGTGTAATTTAATGATTTTTTAATTGATCATATATATTTTTTTCTAGTTTATTGAAAAACTACTCCTCGTGTTTTTTGTTGTTATTCTTTCTTTTGCTTTAAATAGCACACTATTAAATCACTTTGTTTTATCCGCAATACGTCTGCTCTTAAGAGAACCGTTTTTGAGACTGAGAAAATGTCAATTAAAATTCAGAAAGTATCAATAAAGTTAAACAAATTTTAATTTAAATTCAATCAAATTGACTTAAATTTGGAAAACATAAATTTTTTATTCAAAATTCAACTATTGTAAATTAACATATGGAAAATATCATTTAAACATTTAATTTGAAACTCGGGAAACATCAATAAAGTTTAGAAAATTTTAACTGAAAATCATTCAAATTGATAGTTCAGAATTTCAAATGGAAAACATTCACTTCAATTGAAGGGCTTATTGTAAAAACTTGATAAGCTACATTTATTGTTTTATGGATTTTCACTATTTTCTAGACATCCCTTGATTAATATTTAATAGAAGTCTTGCTTAAACACTTATTGTAAGTACCTAGAGTATAAACGTCCTGCAAAAGTCATATTTTTTTGCATCTTTTTAACCTTTGAAATGCAAAACCAAACTATAAATAAAATGTTTCATATCAAGTTTTTACAATTACTTCGGAATTCAAAATGGAAATTCGAAATTTAGTTAATATTTTCTGAAAGGTGTAATGATCACCGGTACTAAAGCTAGTCAGATTTAGTTTTTTTCTATAATAAAAAAGCCATTGAAATTTTACATTAAATGTCAGGTTCACTTTATTATCATTATTTCAAGGGGGAGTTGGGGGGGCAAAAAATTTTATTTTTTTTTTATATATTTATTTAATAATTAATTTGTATTTTTTTTTTTTTTAAATATTTAATTAATAATTACTTTGTATTTTGTTTTTCTTTTTTGAATTAATCGTGTATGAATTACATTAAACATATGCTACACAATTTTAAATAAAACATAAAAACCAATGTTATACTAACATTGGTTTTTATGTTTTATTTTAAAATTAATTATAAACGTAATTAGTTTCTTTATCTTTCTAATTTTATTTTATTTTTAACTCATAAACGTGCTTTTTTATGTTTCTTTTGATAAATTAATCACAATTGGGATTTTAATTATTTACAATTTGTTTTTTTATTTGAAAGCAAACATTTTTTTTGTTGTTTTGATTTTTTTAATTATTTAATTAAATACTGTAGTAGTCAATAGTACTTATGAACTAAGTTTTCGATTGCTAAAGTTATTATACGAGAAATTGGAGAGTATAAAATTAAACTAAAATTAAACCAAATGAAAAAAATTGCTACAAAAAATTATTTATTTTAGTATTTTTGTTTTATTTTTAAAGTTTTTAGGACTTATTTTATTTTCTTGATATTTTGTGTTAAATATTAATTTTCTGTTTTAACAAAAACATGACAAAATCGTGACAGATCAAGTGCTAATACCAAATTTTCACAGTAATTTTAATATACTTAAAATAGGTTTATTTGTTAATCAAGCACTTAACAAGTCGATCAAACCATTTTATGATCCAATTTTTTTTATCTGGCTATTTCTAAACGTATCCGTATTCATACTACAATTTGTGTGCAACTCTGTGTTTTGATCTAATTTCGGTTGGCAACGCTAAGAAATATACACACAAAGTTAGGTAAAAATTAAAGTTAAAGACGCTGCCCCAAAAAAATTATTAGCGATGTCGACAACATTTTTGCTAACGCTGAAATTTTCCATGTTTCTCTTATGTCGAATCGTATTTTAAACTGACAAAATAAATATTTTAGCTGTCAAATTAAACTTTTAACTCTCAAAAAATACATATGTAATAGGGAATTTACACTGAACAGTTAATCTACTAAAAATAGGATTAATTGCTTAATCAAACACTAAACAAGTCTATTAAACCATATTTTCATATTTTTGATTAGCAGTTAATCCAACTTTTCCTCAGCTTACTATATCTAAACAGCTCTGTTTTTATTTCACTAATTGTCTGCAACTCTGTGTTTTGATATAATTTCGGTGGGCAACGCTAAAAAACATACATACATACATACATACATACATACAAAGTCAGATAAAAATTAACTTTAGGACGCCGCTGCAAAAAAAAAATGTTATCGTTGTCTGCAAAATTTTTGCTAACGCTGACATTTTCCTTGTTCCTCTTATGTCGGATCACTATCGGCGCCACCTTGACAAAGTAAATCTTTTATCTGTTAAGTTAAACTGTCAAAAGATGCATACATATGTAAACGAGGAAGATTAAAAATGTCGATTAGGGTTAATCAAGTAGATTTACTTCGTAGTGTAAACTCCCTATAAACGAGGAAGATTAAGAAGATGGATTAATTAATTACGCTGTTTAAACTCCCTATAATAGGGTATTTACATTGCAGACATAATCTTTTTAAAACAAAATTAAACTTATTTAAATTACCAATAATGTTGTATAATTTGCTAGATTAACCACAGAAAATAAATTCAAAAGTCTAGTAGATTATTAGATAATTTGTGCAAAATGTGCATACTAGTTTTGTGCAGCTCTGAATTTTGACTACTAAACGGATGCAACAATGTTGCCAATTATAGAAAGTATTAAAAACGCTAAATCAGAAACAAAAAATTGTTAAATATTTTAAATTAGTGTCAAATATTTTCTCTTTAAACAATTATATAATTTTTAAATGTCAGAATCTTCTGAAGGATGAAGATTAAAAAAAAGATTAAAGTCATAATATATGAGATTAGAACCTCAATGTGAATACTCTACACTCATAGAAATAAACCTGTAAAAATAGCAGAAAAAGCTACTAAAAATTAGTTAAAAATTAACTTGCAAAAAAACCTGCTAAATTTAGCCGATTTTTTTGCTCAATACTAATAGAATAAGAACAGCAATATGTTAACTTTACAAAATTTTAGTTTTATTCGATATGAATTTTAGCTAATTAAAAATAGCATTTTTCTCTGTAAAATTAGCAAAACTTTTACTAAATATTTGTAGACTCAAAATAGCAACAAAAAAAAACTGTAATATTAATAAAACTTTTAATATATTTAAATTAAATTAAGTATAATGCAAATAACACTTATTTTGCTAAAACCAACAGAAATTTTTGAAAACAATTGGATATTGCTGATTTTATAAGGACAGAGTTTTAGTCGCATTAAAAAAAAACTAAAAAAAATTAACTAAAATTTAGCTCAAATATAACTAAATATTTGTAAATTAAACAGATTTATTTTTCTATTCTTATATTACTAATATTTAGTATAAGAGAAAATTAACACCAGCGTTGTAAAATTTGTAACTATTGTCATGTTTTGTAAATACAGAATTTTTTTAAAAAATTTCTTTCAGTTTGCTTTTGCAAATGAAGCCTAGTAATTTTTCTAATTTACAAATTACCTATTTAAAAGCAAAAATTATCGTTAATTGTAAATATTGTAGATGTTTCGTTTTTTAATTAAAAAATGTTTTGTCTTAAGCCTGAACTATCGCTGACTCAAATGACATGAAAACCAACTTTTATCGATGCTTTGTTTTTTATTCGGAAAATCTGTCATTCTTTATATTCAATTAAGACTGTATTAGCATGTAAGCAGGAAAATTTTCAAAAAGACAAAAAAATATCTTTTAAGAAAAATATATCTTTTTTTTAAAAGTCTGCTTATAAGGCTATCTGTCATGAACAAAATATGTTCAACATAACCGAGCTCAAGGGGCCATATATGGTTATATACACAGAGAGTTTTGTAGTGGATCAATAACCACTCACATCTCTAATTAATTACAGCTGATATAAGTAAACTAAACATAGAATAAGCTAGATTTAAGTTCCGTTATGTTAGTTTATAAGCAGGACGAAATTTGAAACAAAGGATAAGTTTGAATCAGCACTTCAGCCGAGCAATTGTCTTATTTGTTCTATTTTTAAAAACCCAACAGCGCTTTAAAAATTCTTTGCCTTGGCGCTCCTTAGTGCCGGCAAAAATAAAAACATTTATTGCCAGTGGCGTTTAAAACGCCGGCAAAGAAACCTTAGGTAGGGAATCAAATGTCCACCAACCATTACATGGCGATCCTACCAAACTCTGAAAAAGCAGCGGACTACAGGGCTAACACAGCAACTGCTGTAGTGAACCAACAATCCCAACCTATTTCCATCGAAGAATATTTGAAGCGGCAGCAGCGCAGGGCGGAGGAGAAGCTGACGGAGATCCCGCGACACAAAAGCCTGAAAAAAGAAGAGCTGGCCGTATAGTCAAATTAAGAAGAAAATTGGCTTCTCTTAAGGCTATCGTTTCATCCGATAACCCACCATCTTGGGAATGGGCCACAGAAATTTGGCAGCAGATAGATGCCTTGACAGTAGAATCGAAGGCCAACAAAAACCAACCATCAAATGTCCACCAACCATTACAGTTTCTTGGACGAGTTTCAATGAAATTTCTTCACTAAACTAATGAAGTTTTCTTAACAATATGAATAAAAAATTTCTTAAACTTTATGAAAAAGCTTTATAGTTTTATTGAAACTTTTTTTCATTAGTCGCATGAAATTTTTAATAACTAAAATTAAATTTTTCATTAAATTTTATGAAAAACTGCATTAAGTTAGTGAAACGTTTCAACGGACGAGTTCCAGGGGCATTTCATAGATCTAATGCAAAAATTCATTGATATCATGCAGTGATCTCAGTGCAATAATTGGGTATCAAATATCAGGTGTTTGGAAGACGTTACCTTAACTAAGGATCGACAAGATAGATATTGCAGTCAATATGCACTAGGGTTATAACTTTTGATATTTTTTTGCATTATAAATGGACATGGACATCCAGATTGTTTCACATCCCAGGATACTGAGGCTCCCACGGCACAGCTCAGTAAATGATGATTAACGCACCCCAAAACCTTTGTACAATTATAATTAAGACTTGGGTGCAGGACACATCAGAACTGGCGTATACATGATTCATGCATCATTTTACAGACCAAAATAGTGGTCACACAACGGGATACGTCTTGGATTAGGTGTAAGGGATATTCTTCGAAGATATTGTATATATTAGACTCTTGGATGTCAGGGCACGGGGACAATAACGGCAATAATGTTGCTGATCAACTGGTAAGTCGTGGGACGATGCTTCTCGACGATGATATCGATCGTGAGCTTGGCGTGCCGATCACAGTTACGAAGCTGCAAGTTGAGCCACACAACCTGGAATACGCCGTTAGCATTTGCGCAATATTCTGGCAATGGTAACGTAACATGACGCTATCGGTGCACATTAGCGGAGACTGGGACAGGTTGCGCCTATGTCCGGCGTTTGCAAGCCAGAGGACCGCTCTGTTCAGTAATCCGTTTAGATTGACTTGATGGACCTGTCCGACGTGGATATTCGCATGCAAAGTTTGTTCATCAGAGAATCTGACTGATTTCTATTAGTCTAGACCTCACAACGGAAACACGTTTTTTGCAGTACCCACGTCAGCTGCCGCTTCTAATCCAAGTCGACTGCCGCTTCTAACACAACCTTTCTAGGAGTAGACAATGAATTGTACTGGGAGCAATATGGCGAAAGCAGAACTACTAAGGCCACCGAGCATGGAACCCATGTAGAAAAAATAAGGCTCCTCCAAATGAAAACTACACATTGGTGTATCTGCAGATTTTAATGAAACTTATGTTGGTGGAAAAAAAAATATTAGACATACATTTTTTAGGTACACAATCGCACGTTTAGGGGTTAAAAACGGGATAAAATATTACAACATTTTTGTATGAAAACATCTCTAAAATTCAGGAAATAAAATTTTTTTGTACTCAGTATTAAAGTACTCGCGAAAACAAAATTTTTGATACCCATATTGCCTATGCTGTGCGCCCGGGGTTGCCACTTATTTTAAATATTTAAAATATGCGTTATAAACTCCTCCGGGAAAAGTCGTGGTAAAGCCGAATGATTTCGAAAATTGAAAAAAGCATTACCATATGTAAATTTTAACTCAAAACGACAACAACAACTACCCATGCAAATGCGGTATTGGGTAAAATGTACGGACATGTTTTACACACGAGTGGATGCGTCTTTAAAATACCTTTCATTTGATACCTAATTGCCTATAGTTTAATAACTTATAAAATATATATAATAAAAATAACATCAAATTGGGTCATATTTGACCCCACTTTTTAACCCCTAAACTTGGGATTGCGCTCCTAAAAAAATACGTGTCTAATATTTTTTGTCCTTTACAAAATATCCAAGTTTCATTCAAATCTGCGAATTCACCACTGTGTAATTTCCTTGTTAATTCAACGTTTTATTCCATCCAAAAAATATATATTATATTGTTTTGACTGATGCTTGGTCTCCGCTGTGTTGTAATGGATCCATATTTTATTCACAATTAAAAAACGTCGCAAACTCATTTGAATTAAGGTTTAATAACACATTGTCACACGATTACGTTTATGGTCAAAATGAGAGAAAACGCTGCAACCATCTTGCGGATAACTTTCTAAAACCCAACTGATAATCCAAAATCGGAAGCACAGTTCCATATGAAATGCCTATGACATCATTAAGCTTGGTGTGAGCGACTGTTTCTTTTCGCAAAAAATAATGTTTTATACCCACTCGAAAATCACTTTTTTAAATTTTTACAGAAATTCACGAGGATGTATGCTTTTATCACCTGTAAGTCATGGACTTATTGATCCGACCTCGTATTCTGCATTAAATTCTAAATGCCGACTTGGAAGAACTCTCTTCTAAATTTAAAATTTCTACCTCAATTGAATATTTCGCAATTTAAACTGAATTCGAATTTTAAAATTCTTAATTTCAATTGAAACTTTTACATTTTTAAATTGAATGTTTATATTTTATTTGGAATTTTGTCACCTTCAAATTAAAAATCTCAATTTTAATTGAAATTTTCTTGATTTCGAATGAAAAATTCGATTTTTTTTTAAGAAATTTTGTCTATCAAAAGCTCCTTTTAGTTTTACAATAAAAATGTCTTTAAAGTCTCAATATTTTGCAACATTTTTCCCATTTTCAATGGAAAATTCAAATTTGAATTACATCTTTCTCAATTTTTATTGAAATGGCGAAGTGCAAACTAAAATTTTCTTAATGTTTTGGGAAACAATTAAAAGTGGTTTATTTCCAAACATCTAAATAGTTATCAACAGACTAATTGTTAAAATTGGCTTTTAATTAATATTTTAAAATAGTTATTTTAAGTATGCAGTTAATATAACATGTTAATTATTTTCTGTTTAAAATGTATAGTTTTTCGAGATATGATTAATCATAAGTTTTCTTATAAAATTGTTGTTTTGTATATAACACTTCGGATTAGTTTTTAACAATTTATTGATTTTTATTATTTACAAAAACAAATAAAACAAAAATAACTAAACTAAATTATTTGTCATAAATGAATATTTTAAATCAATTCAATTACATTTGTTGAGTTTTCTTTAAATTTAAAACTTAAGTGCAATTAAAACAGGCCTGGTCTGTGTTTTGATTTTCAGTATTTGCAATTGAAAGCCGATTCAATATTCTCATTACATCTTTCAAAATTTTCTTTTGTCAAACATTTTAATTATATTTAAGAAAAAACGAGCTTTATTGAAAAATGCCTTTAACAAAAACTCGTATTTTTTTCAAATACTTTTGTTTATATAGAGTGTGAAATTAAATAATTTGGATAGGCTTAATTGAAAAACGCCATTCAGTATCAGCTTAATTTTTTTTAAATAATTTAATATAGAAAATAAGTTCTAACACTCTTCCTGCATGTTTCATGTTATTTTGTTAAAATTTACCATAAATGAATGCCTCTCTCGAATAAGGGTATAAACCACAACTTTTTGAAAACGAGTTTGTTTGCATAATACTATATTTTAGCTATAAATAGAACATCTTGTAAAGAAATATTGCTAAAAATTTTCATGCATTTTTGACCGCGAATTGTTCGGAAAGTACAATTTTGCGGATAGCAAAACTTACTAAATGTAAACATTAATACGTTTTTATACATTGCACATGAGTAATTAAAGTAGTTTAACTAATATACTTTGAAATATCAAATAACTCATTCAAGTAACTAAAAATCAATAAAAAAAAAATATTGAAAAATTGGGTCAATTTTGTCACATTTAAATTCAAAATTCATCCGCTTCAGAGATTCGAAAGAATTTTTTTTTTAAAGAGAAGCAACACACAGGAAATGCTTCCTATTAATTAATGTGCTGCTTTCTTTGGAAAGGGGATAGTGGAAAGATGAAAAGTGGTGAAAGATGAAGGGCTTCAAACATGGCAACACTGTAATTGCGCGAGTAGATAAGTCTTAGAACAGTTTTTGCTCGCCACCTGTTGTAGAGTTGGCGAATTTATTAAATCTTCTTGTTTCATAGTCCTGATTCATTATTTACTGCGGTGGGGTTAAGTGCTATGGGAACACCGAAGGTGGGCGCAGCGATACATATAAGTCATAGAAAACTCATACATATTATTTTCCTTAATTGATGTTGTCGTCACCGGGAATCGAACCCGGGACCATCTGTGTAACAGTCCAAGGCGCTAACCATTACACCACAACGCCCACTATTCAATTTCAGCTTAATTTACAAAAAACTTAATTCAGAATTAAAAAATGTTGTCATACAGTTGATTCATTCCCCAAGAATTCATTCAGTAGCTTCATTCAAAAGCATTAATTGCTATTAAATGAATTCCCAAATGGAATGAATTCAATAATGTTCATTCAACATAATAATAATTGAATGAAGAAATTTTAGAAGCATTCATTTAATGCAGAGAAATTTGACTAAACACTCAAATAAAAACAAAACACATTTACACAATTGCAAAGCATGAAATGATTTTTTTTTTATTTTATTAATTAATAATCATATAATTACAAATTATATACTATTACCCTAACCGAGCACTAGCTACTATGGCCTTCGGCGCGTTGTAGCGAAAACAGACCAGTGCCTCTGGTGGGAATCGAACCCACGACCCCCGCACTGATAAGCCAGCACGCTACCAACTAGCCTACCGGGGCGCACAATGAAATGATTTCTTTTTGTATTATAGACAAATTTTAAATAATTTTCTTTTGTATTTTCTAAATATTTTAGTCAAATGATGACCAATTTCGTTGATATTTTAACTAAATAAATGAAACAAATCTGTCATTATTCACGTATTTAATAAATGAATTAAGAAAATTTTTAATCATTCAAAACTGAATTTATTCAAAACTGAATTCAGTTATATTAGTTAAAGCTATTGAGTATTAATCTAAGAATTAATTCCATAAGAATGCTATTTTGGAATGAAATTTCAGTAAAATTTCATTAATTTTTGAAAAGCCTTTCAACCATGTACAATATTTGAATGCAATTTTCTACAGGTATACAAATCGACTTGAATTATCGAACTGTGATATAAGAAAACAATGAAAAATGTTATTGAAATGTATACCCTTATGTTCTGAAAATATATACCCTTATTCGAGTGAGGCATTCAAATTTTAAAAAAAAATTAAATTTTAATCTTTATTATTAATATTTTTGTTACATCACAATATAATTTCAATTTATTCCAAAAATTTTATATTCATTCATTTGTAAAAAAAAGATGACAAAACAACATCTTACTTTTAAAATCTCTATTCAGTTTTTTTTTTTTATAAGATTCATTAATATGCATCTCATATTTCAATTCAAATAACATACAATTGTTATATTTATATATAAACTAAATACGTAAAGAATAAAATAAGCTAAACAAAAATGTATGTAAAATTATATTCTCACCAGCTTAATCCGGTCTATAAATTGGTGTTTTCGGTATAAATTCAATTGAGATGACATATTCCATCATTGAATTTGAATCACATTGTTGTTTTGTGCAAGCGCCAATGTAAACCAAGTTTATGATATAAATGACTATTCTCCCCATTCTAATAATTTATCCAATGTTATTTGTGTCTAATTATAGGAAAGAAAGAACAGAATAAATACGAAATTTATTAAAGCTCGTGTCTTTTTGTAAGGAATTTATTTTTGTATAAAACTTACTCTTTTACTTAAACATATTACGGGCCATAAGGAACAGCCCAGGGTACAACAACAGCAGACGCAACCACAAAACAGCCATTTAACATTAACGGGTAGTGTTTTTTTCAATATGCCATTTATGCGACTAATTGTGGCTTTGAACTCTTCAGGCGCTACTCGAGACACCAGGCCAGAAGGAAATTCTGTATTGAAACGATTGCTTAAACCAAATCTGTAGGGAAAAAAATCATTGAAACAATAACTTTAAAGTTTAAACAAGACAAAATTAAAATAAATTTATTAAGATTTACAAGAACATAACAATTAAAAATTATTTTTGTAAATATTAAAACCTTATAATATGTAGCGATTTTCTGTTGTTGGTTGATATATATAGTACCTGATCTTGTGGGTGGTTTTAATTAATTATGATCTCAAATCTGACAATTCAATATAAAATTCATTAATATGATATTTTTTCATTTCATTGTTTTACACTAAATATACAAAAAACGATAATAAGATTAATTTAGTTTTTAGTTAAAACCCAGAAATGTTGCGACAAAACTAAAGCACATACACTCAAAGAACTTCTGCTATAAAAATGTGTAGTTGTTTAGGTTGTAATACAGTTTCCTTACTTTTAATGTAAATGTCAGTCATTTGTAGAACTAATTAAATTTTTTTACTAAACTTGTAGTTCATTTAAAAAACAAACCACATCAAATGACTGTTTTATGATTTTAAATTCATTTTTTACAGTAGTTTTTTGTTATTTAAAAAAATAAAAAACATAAATAATTGTTATTTTTTACTAACATATGTGGTTAATTTTTACCACAATTGTGGTTCATTTTTTGAACATTAAAAAACAAATGACAATGTTAGTTGAATTTACAGAAATGTAAGACGTCCTTTCTTTAAGTGAAATTTCATTTGTTTTAACTACATTTGCAGTAGTATTTACCTACATTAGACCTGGCGTAGCTTATATGGGGTTTTTTTATTTTTTGGAATTTTGATGCCAAAATTGATGTAGACAGTTTTCAACCCGTGCCATAATGAGGTCAAAGGTCAAAATTTTGAAAACTCACCAAAATACTTTTTTTTTGCATTTTATCAATTTTTTTAATTAGAAATACTATAAATAAAACTACTATAAATTAGAACATCATTTATAGCTTGTAAATTAGTTATTAGTTGTATTAACGCTGTAGTATACAATGCCACCAGAATCAAATACATTTATATTATAATTTGTAATTGGGCTCTAAGTTGCAAAAATGTATGGTGTTTCTGCTATTATAGTCAGACAAAATATTTATAGAAAATAAAAAATCCTAACAATATTTGTACCAAGAACTATTATTGAAAAAACGGTAAAATTTACAGACTTGACTATGGAACATGTTGAGAGTGATGTAATCGGGAGATGATGTGCAGGCGATGGATGTAAACCAGACTGATAATATACCCAGTTGCTTCAATAAGCTGATTCGAAAACGTTGAAAGAAGAATTTTATAGACGAAAGAATGATAGCTTGTATGGATGCTGAAAATATGTCATCTCCATTAGCTATACACTTCATCAGTGCAACTGCCCAAAGCGTTGGGTCACAATATTGAGGATCTTGTTCTGAATTGCACAAGTTTGCGTGTGCAACGTTAAAAATATCGTCGTCATGGCAAAGAAACTATTGAAAATTTTAAGGTAAATATTTTTTATTTTTGGCCAAGTTTATAAGTTTTTCTTTGAGCTGAAGTTTTTTAGATCCCTGAAACATTTGTTTTGCATTGGGACGGAAAGCTACTTCCCGCAATTGCTGGAAAAGATAAAGTTGATCGCTTGGCTATTGTGCTCACGTCAGAGAACGTTGAAAAATTGATAGCTATCCCCATAATTGAAGATGGAACTGGTGCTGCAGTCGCTCAATCAGTTTACGACTATTTGCTAAAAAATTATATGCTGAATTCGTTAGAAATGATATGTTTTGATACAACTGCTGCAAATACTGGTAATCATAGTGGTGCTGGAACTTTATTGCAACGGAATCTGGAACGCAGCTTATTGTGGTTACCATGTCGACACCATATTGCAGAAAATCTCTTAAGAGCTGTATTTGAGATTAATTTCGGAAAATCAAGTGGCCCAGAGGTGGCGATTTTTGAACGTTTTTCACGGGAATGGAAGTACAGTTAATTCAAAGGGATACAGCACTTTTATGCCGGATGAACGCGATACAAGCAAGCACTTTTGTCTTGAATATTTAGCGAAAGTCCAAATTCGGCATGAATATAGAGAACTTCTACAACTTGCATTTATTTTTTCTTGGTGGTAGCATTCCTAATTTCACATTTCGTGCACCTGGAGCGACGATTATGCAAGATTCATGTCCAAGGCCCATCTATTGCCTAAAAATGTATATTTTTCACGCACACTTTAAAGTCTCTGCGAGTCAGTTAAATGGAATTCGTAATATGTGCATTTTTCTTAGTAAGTCTGTATATTCCATACTGGTTCAAAACCACAAATGCAGTTGAAGCTCCAATAGAGATATGCAACTGATAAAGTGGATTATCGGCTATTTTGATAAAAAAAAATATCTACAGTGCTATTGGAAAAAATTCGTAACCATCTGTGGTATTTATCTGAGAAAGCAGTTGCACTTGCCTTTTTGATCCACATGTAGACTTAAAAATAAAGGAAAAGATGGTTTTTAGAGTTGCAAATTGAGTCCGATTGAGAAAATCATATCGGTGATGATGTTGATATTTTACCTTCTAAAAAATGCGTGCAAGCGTTTATGAATTACAATTATTTACATCCAAGGATTTAAGCTCTTTTGTAATCCGTCAAACTGGCCTAAGAGCGAAGCATTTTGTAAAGGGGAACAGATCGTCAAATGCATTACTGTTGTGAATGATGCCGCCGCCGAAAGAAAAGTCAAACTAATAACTGACTTTAACAGATGCTTAACACACAACGAAGACGATAAACAGTAATTGTTACACATTGTAGAGGGCTTCCGGAAGGACTTCCCAGCCTATACAAAATCTTCATTGATTTAAATAAAAATAATAAGCCTATTAAATAAAAATTAAAGAAAAAACATATTTATAGTATTTCTTATTAAAAAAAAATTTTAAATGCAATAAAAAAAAGAGTATTTAGGTGGTTTTTAAAATTTTGACCTTTGACCTCATTATGGCACGGGTTGGCATCATCCGATCAGCCTGAAAATTTGCTACATCAATTTTGGTATCAAATCGCATATTTTCATCGCTACCCACAATCAAGTTTCAAAAAAATGTTTTTAACGCCAGGTCTAACCTACATAGTATTCTAAGTGTAATTCTTGAATTCCCTCTAAAAGGTTCTGCAATCATTTAGACAACCATTGATGTAAGTAGTTGAAAGATAATTTTGTTTATGTTATATATAATTATATGTATATATTGGTCAGATATTACATTAATTCATGTCGTCAATGTGGGGAGTATGAAACATATTTATATTTTGTAACGTATTGATAAATGTTTTTTAAAGAATCACAAAAAAATCACAAAAATATTCAGCAAATAAATTAACTAAAGTATAATTTTTCTAAATTTTTTTAAGTTTTTTGTCAGTCTACTAATATTTAGCAAAAATTTTGTTGACTTTTAGCAAGGATTTTTTTAATTTTTAATCAACTAAGCGTTAGCAAAACTCAGCTCGTTGATTTTGCTGACATTAGCAATTTTAGTGCAAGCACCCTCCTGACTCGAAAATTTTGCTGACTCAGCAAAATTTTTTGTTGTATTTACTAACTTTTTTTTGAGTGTACAAATAGACTTGAATTATCGAACTCTTATTAAAAACAATTTTTTATCACGTTTTCTTGTCTCCTATAAAGTTTTAAAAATGGATATATAACTTTATTATAAAAAATTAGAAATGGTTTATTAAAAAAAACTGTATGCGATAGAAATCGGGTGCCATGGGTAACTCATTCAAGAATAATACAGACAAATAAATTCTCCCGTAGCCGCATTTTTTAATTTTTGACTTGCATTAAACTGAGAATTAATAAGGCAAAGTTTTAAAATTGCCTCTAAATCGGGGACTTCATTTTTTTAGTCCTCTGCAAAACAAAAACGATTGAAAATCGGTCCAACCGTTAAAGCTGCACAGTGACACCTGCAAGGAGTTTGTTTAACAAGCTGTAACTTTTTTTTTATTAAACCGAAATTTTTAGAAAAGCTTTATCGTCCAGAATAAGCAGAGCTTTGACAAAAGATCTATTAATTATCAATTTTTTGCTACATTCGGTCTTTTATTTCTGCGAATTTTTCGACAAAATGTTCACTGTGTACAGAAAAAATTTCAAAATATCGAATGTGAAATAAAAATAATCAATAAATAATAAAAAATTAAAAATAGTTAACCTTTTACATCGATTTAAGAATATGTTTTAAGATTGTTTGAACTTCAGTTCAACCAATTTTTATCAAAATATTTTATTTTATAATTGTCTTAAATTATTTAACGCTATTCCATTAGAATTGAAACGAAAATAATTTGTATTAAAACGTAAAATGTAAAAAAATCAATTAAATGTAAATTTATAAAATTGTTAAATTAAGAGCACTCGTGCTAAATAAATATTAAAGTGCGCCCGGTAGGCTAGTTGGTAGCGTGCTGGCTTATCAGTGCAGGGGGTCGTGGGTTCGATTCCCACCAGAGGCACTGGTCTTTTCACTACAACGCGCCTAAGGCCATAGTAGCTAGTGCTCGGTTAGGGTAATAGTATATAATTTGTAATTATATGATTATTAATAATAAAAATAAAAAAAATAAAAATTTATTAAAAAAAAAAACTTTTGAAAATGCAGTTTGAGCATTCTCATAGTCACATTACATTCGTACGTTTTAATGAGATGAAAAACAAGGAAAACCCAACTTTTTATATTTTTGTGTAGAACCCAAATTGATCTTTATTTAGTATAAGATATAAATACAACCGAACTGCATGATCTTAAAAATAACCATTTAAAAAGGGTGACGTGATGTGACAAAAATAGAGGTTGGTTTTTCAAAAAGCCAAAACTCTGTGGTTTTCGCCGGACCTTTTTGATAACATTTTTTTTATTATGATTTGGAATATTTTCAGTTTGTTAAGAATCTTCTGAATTTTCATAAAAAGGCAGAAACTAGTCTAGTCTGATTTAAAAATTAATAGTGTTTATAATTTTTAGAGAAAAACGTTTATTGCTCTCCTTATCCTCAACCTTTCTAAATTAAATTTGTCAAATGAATATTATTAAAAAGTAATTGCGACTGTCTATATGACGTTAAAATAACACTGTTCTAAATACATTTTAAAATTTGCACTGTGGCGATGTCTCAACATAAACACAAAGTTGTCTACATTAAACGTAAAAACCATACGTCAATCTTGTAACGTTGTGAAATAGAGACGGAGGAGATTAGTAAAATAAACAAAAATCTAAAAATAGATATGTGTGTTTGTTAGTGTTGGTCACTTCTGAGTATAATATACAATAACAGAAAAGCTAATAGGATATAAAACTGCAATTTAGCTACATTACATTTGAGGCCATACTTGGTGTGATCGCTAAACGGTCATGACTTGCTATTGTTACGTTTGTAATGTAAGAAGAAGCGACAATCTGACACAAATAATAATAATACAATTTAAATCGAAAATCACTGATGACGACTGTCCATAAAAAGGCAGAAACTATTTTAGTCTGATTTAAAAATTAATAATGTTTATAATTATAAGAGAAAAAACGTTTATTCTTCTTCTTAACTTCAACATTTCTAAACTTTTTTTAATTTTTTTACAATCCATTGTGTGAACTTAAAGTAGCGTGATGTGACATAAATTTTCTATAGGTAAATTTAGCAATTATTAAAAATGTTGTTTCTTTTTTACTTGTAAAATTAAAAAATGTTATACATTTTATGTGGTGAATTATTTTTGAGAATTACAATGGATTACATGTAAATTAAATTAATTCAATTACACAGGCCAACAAGTTTTCTAACCCTGATAATAGAGCACTTTTCTTTTATGATGTGCGCTGAATCCGAACATAAAAAGTTTGTGAATTAATCTCAGTTCACTATGTTAAAACGACATGAATTCAGCGAAAACCAGTGTTTTTTTTTTAATTTAAGGTTAAGATAATTTAAGGTTATCATATCTCTGATATGATGGAGTTATTCTGATACCGGATTCGGATTCATAGCATATCAAATCTTTAGAAGAGTATACTCTAGTTCCAGAGTCTTGAGGTTTTCATATTTGATGGCCTGTACAATATATGAAATTTTATTGTGACTTAGGAGGGTCGGTTTTTAATTTTTCTCTTTACCGTCGAGCGTTTTTCTTCATCTTATTAGCTAAGGATGTCATATACGTAAAAACTAATATAATTTAAATATCAATATATATTGTTATAATTGCACTTACATTTGCCATTGAAATCCATTTTAAACTAGATTTCGATCATATGGAAGTGTATAAAATTATACACGAACTAGATTACGAAATCTAGTTTAAACTGGAAAAAATTTGCCTGGTAACGTGACGTGGCAAAAGTTTGAAATTTTATAAAGAATTAACTCTGTCCCAGAATTTTGTATTAAATTATGCACCACAAACTTGATTTAAATTAAAAGTTTTAAACACAAGCTACCAGCACCGCAGAAGTAATGAGAATAAATGTTGTTCTGCGGTGACGAACGTGACATTAGAATGTCAATGAAAGCAAATTAAAACTGTACTTTTCAGTGATCTTTATTTACTCCGTTTGCATATTTTGAGATAGGAGTATACTTGCATCATCGCTATTAACCCTTTCGACCCAAAATATATCCCAAAAATTATTGGAAGTTGAAAAATAACAAACCAAACTAAAGTTGCTGAAATCATTGAATCCTGTGGTAATTCCTGTTTTTGTTTTAAATGGTATTCAAGGTATTTGGCTGGTTGATGCTGATGCTACTTCACAAATTAGCTATACAAAGGAAGATTTTATAAGTAGGGATTCATTCTGTCGTGAAGAAGTAGCTGTTACTAATGTTGAAGTTGTATGTACTGCTGGTAAAGGTTCTTGTGTGTTAAGGCTGTTGAATAATAAAATAATTGAATTATCTGATACCCTTTATGATGCCCTGTATATTCCACCGCTAAAGGCGAGTCTGTTGTCTGTGGAGATTGTTGACTGCCAAATTTTGATGAACATAATGCTGAAGTTGGTGTTGCCGATAACGTTACCATTTTATACCATTTGAGAACTAAACAAAGTGAAGAAGCTCTAGTTGCTGTCTGTAATCTTGATCTCTGTCAACATTTCTATCATAAATTGTTTGTTCATATATGGATATTAATATGGTAAAACTATGAATTCTGCTAAGCTAGAATATGATTTTAATATAGGAGTTGTGGCGTTCGGAAAACCTGCTTATTAAATGAAAATTAAGTCAAAAACCATTTCCTAAAAAATCCGAGTCAAATCCGGGAAAGTATTTGAATTGATACATTCTGATATTTGAGGTCCAAAGCAAAACGGTTACCCTGGTCGAAAAAGATATTTTCTCTCTTTTGATTGACGACTACAGTCGTTTTTCTGTTGTATATTTATTACATGAGAAGTCTGAAGTTTTCGAAACGATAAAAAAATATATGTTAAATGGTTAGAAAAAGTTTGGCAGAGTTCCTAATGGATAATGGAGCTGAATGTAAGCCGAAAAGGATGTTTCTTCAAAGTTATGATAGATGATCTCAATTTACGGTTCCATATTGTCCATAACAAAATGGTGTATCTGAAAGAAAAGAACGATATCTTGTTGAAATGGCTCGTTGCCTTCTTGTGGTGAAGCTATTATGTGCTCTAATTACTTACTAAATACATTGGTAACTAATTAGACTTATAAGTCTATTCCTTGTACTCCTTTTAAAAGAGTACAAGGAAATTTTCACATATTCGGTTCTAAAGCCTATGTATTAATTTCTAATGTTAATAGAATGAAATTTGATAAAAAAATCGACATTATTAACTTTCATGGGTTATGATGAGCAGTTCTATGGGTGACGTTTTGTTGATACAAGTACAAGGTTTGTAACCTTGAATGCTATTGTAAATACGAAGAAAGATAAAAATTCAGATATGGGAGCAAATAATTTAGAAGTTAATGTTCCCTCTAAACGTTCTGATAATGTCATTGATAATAATCATGTTATTACACTGACTGATGATAATGATGATGATTTAAATTGTGGTTTGGTGTGTGCCGAGGTCTGACCTTCTGTATTTTGAAAATGAAAACAATGAAAGTGTTGAAGAACAAACTGATCATGTTGAAGAAGAACCACAAAATCCAATTAAAGAACCTGAACTAATATAACGAAGTTCGTCGAGAAGTAACAAAGGTGTTCCTACTGCAAGGTATTCTACAAATTATGATATTCTAATGCTGCTGGCAACCTAAAATGCATAAGCTAGCTGTCGTATCCAAAGAAAAGCTTGAGTGCGAAGCTGCTATTAAGGAGCAGATGGATTCACTAAAAAAGAATTAAACGTTGGATTTGGCCGGTGCTCCAACAGATGCTAATAAGGTTGAAATAATCAAAATCGAACCACTTTGCTTCTAAATAAAAAAATATCCGAGATACATAGCTTTGAAGTTAGAAGTCGATTAGTAAGCAAATAAAAGTCGATTGGTAAGCAAAACATTGCACTTTTTTCGAATTCGTCCCAGTAGTTTTTGCACAGACTTTTATACACTTTTTGGCTGCCAAAATCCATTTAGATTTGAACTCTTCTATAGTTGACACCGTCATTCCTGTCTTCTTAAAGTTCCTTTTATAATTGACCAATATACTTCTATTGGACGTAGTTCTGGACAATTTGGTCGATTGTTTCCTTTTTCTACAAAGTCGATTTTGTTGTTGTTATGCCATGCAATTGTGGCTTTTGCATAATGACAACTGGCTAGTTCAAGCCAAAATAACGGTTTTGTAGTGTGAGATCTTACAAATGGTAACAGCCGCTTTTTTAACCATTATTCTCTATAAATTTCACCATTTATTGTACCAGTTGTAAAGAAAGAACTTGATTTTCTATAACAATAACAAATTACTTGCCAAACCAGGTACTTTTTCTTGGAAATTTGGACTTAATTTTCTGTTTACATTGATCTGGAGCATCACCACGACTACATGCTGTGTAAAAGTCTTGTCCTGCAATGTTCCGGAAGTTTGTAAAGCAATATGTTTCATCATCCATTATCACACAATTATGTTTTGTTAATTGTTTTTTGTAAAGACTTCGACTGGGTGTTTTGCTGATAAATTTGTTTTGTATTCCTGTCTGGACATACCTAAGCCTTATAACACTTGAGTCCATTACGCTTTTTACATTCTGAAAACAAAATTTTGCGATTTCTTGATTTTATTCGCGAGTGCTCAAGTTGAAATGTTAGGATCCTTTTTAAAAGTTTCTTTGCCTTTTCCGCTGCTTTTCTTTGGTCATGCTCATCACCACTTCCCCGCTTTCTTTCAATAACATTGGTTCGATTTTGGTTATTTCAACCTTTATAGTTGGTTGCAAATTGACTTACAAATAAAAACGTGGTGTGGTTGCCCTAGCTTTTAATCAGAAGTATGGTTGTGATTATAATGAGGAGTTTGCGCCTTTTGTCCGTCAAGCTACATTTCGTATACTGTTGTCCGTTGCTGGTGTAAGAAAGATTTATTGAAGGCGATGGTAGTTTGGTGTGCAAACTTAAGCCAAGTTTATATGCCCTTAAGCAAGACGCCAATGAATGGAATAAGGCCCTAAATGATGTAGTAATTGATGGTTGTTTTATACAAAGTTAAGCTGATCCAAGTCTATATAGAAAAAGACATCAATGGATAAAATGTTTATGTACTAATTTATATTGATGACTTGGTTGTTGCTGCTACAAATGAACGTGATATAAAAAACCTGCACGATATACTAAATATAAATTTGAAGTGAATAGTCTTGGTCCTATATCACATTATCTTGATATGGAAGTCATTAAAAACAATTGAATTTATTATAAGATTCGCAAAAACAATATATTGATAAAATGCTGGTTAAATATGGTCTACAAGATGCAAAGCCCTCTAAATATCTACTTAATCCGTCGTATTGGAAAAATGACTCTAAACCATTGCTGAGATATGATGAATAGCAAAGTTTAATGGGTTTCAAATTGTATATTAATCACATCATACCGACCTATAAGCTTGTTTGTTACATTCTCAAAAATTTTTGAGAGAATACTATTACGAGAGATTGCTACCTTTGGTTGAAAAATACAATATAATTCCCGAATATCAATACAGATTTCGTCACAAACATGGAACACCTGAACAATGCCATAAGATTGTTGATTATATCACCGACAGCCTTGAAAACTCAAAATACTGCTGTGGTTTTTTTTGGTGTACAACAAGCTTTTGATCGAGTGTGGCATCCTGGGTTGTTATATAAAATGAAAATAAAGCGTTGCCAACTCCATACTTCTTACTATTTAAATCGTATCCTTATAATCGTTTCTTTTACGTTAAACACAACGATGAATATTCGTTCTTATATGAGATATCAGCAGGAGTGTCGCAGGGGAGCGTCTTAGGACCCTCTCTCTATACCATATTTACATCTGATATGCAGGATAATGATAACGTTCTAGTAGCTACTTATGCAGATGATACGGCAATACTGTTTGCTAATGCTTCTAGCGTTGATGCTTCAATTATTTTACAAAAACAGCTTTTAAAATTAGAATCATGTTTCAAAAAATGGAATATCAAAGTAAATTCCACCAAGTCAAATCAAATTACTTTCAGTATGAGGAGAGCTAATTGTCCAACTGTTAAAATAAATGATGCAGAAATCCCTGTTACCATAAAATAAAAATATCTTGGTATACATATGGACAGAAGACAGACTTGGCACCAACATATTAAAGCTAAAATACACGAATTAAATAAAAAAAAAACTAAAACGTATATACTGGATGCTAAGACCTAAATCCCAATTAAGTTTGTAATTAAATTCGTGTCTACAAAGACATTATAAACCAATTTGGGTTTATTGAATTCATCTGTGGCGTGGAGCGAGCAATTCAAATGTCGAAATCCTTTAGAGATTGCAATCAAAAAGACTTCGAATGATCTTAGATGAACCTTATTATGTTACCAATGACACAATCCATAATGACCTTAATATTCCAACAGTTAAAGAAGAAATCCGTCGGTACTCTCAGAAATACCTTGATAAATTAAGCTTTTACCCAAATGTTTTAGCAATATGTTTACTGGATGATACCAACGAAGGAAGAAGACTTAAAAGATTACATGTTCTTGATCTGCCATATAGAAATGAATTGCCTTTTATATATATAATTTTTCTTTAGTTTTATTTAGTGTTTTTTATTTAATGTAGTAATAAACACTTCTGTTTTTTGTCAAAAGCTACAGTTATTACATTTAATTTTACTTAATATCTTAATTTTAAGATTGATTGAAAAAAAAGTTATATATATAAGTAAGTAATATATATATAAGTAAACATAAAAATAAATATTGTAAAGGGTGTTTTTATACAGTATATAACTTTAAGTTGGCTACACTTTTTTAAATGGCGGCCATTTTGTCAGCTGTCAAGTGTTTTATGTTTAGTTTGGTTTAGCATTTCAACATGAATAGACTGACGCCTGAACAACGCTTCCAAATTCCGCAAATTTATTTTGAAATTCATGGTTCTATTCGAAATACGTATCGCACACTACGTCCATTTTACGGTCAACATAATCGTCCATCAGAGCAAATAATTCGATTAACTATGGAACGTTTTCGCACCACGTTTGCTCTAAATAATAATATGCATCCACAGAGACGTCGTACAGTGCGTAAATAAGAAGTCATTGCTACTGTAGAGCGTAGCGTACAGGATGACACAAATCAGTCTATCCGTCAATGGTGACCGCTATAGAGCCATGATTACTGACTTTTCGTTCAACAAATGATGTGCAGGAGCTGATGATGTGCAGGAGCTGTGGTTTCAACAAGACGGAGCAGCATGTCCACACAGCTCGTTCCACAATTGATTTATTAGGAAGGAAACGTTCGGTAACCCATAGTTTCACGTTTCGGACCTCCAAGATCGTGCGATTTAACGCCGCTGGACTATTTTCTGTAGCGATATGTGAAGTCGCTTGTCTACGACGATAAGCCCGAAACAATTGACCACTTGGAGGACAATATTCGCCGCGTTATGCCAATATACGGCCATAAATGTTGGAAAAAGTCAATCGAACATTGGACCTCCAGATTAGACTACGTC